>VXAD01008756.1:3152148-3608419 GCA_013399195.1 Dicrurus megarhynchus
CGGGCTGTGGGGCGGTGTCACCTCGGGGCGGCTCCGGCAGCGGGTGGCGCGGGTTCCCTGGTCGCCCCGCGGTCCGGTGTCCCCGCTGGCGATGTGTGATGCTTTTCCTAGGCTCGAGGTCGGCGAAGCGGACTTCGTCGTGCTCTGTGATGCGCTGAAGGTGTCGGAGAGCGTGAGGGAGAAAGCGTGGAAGACGTACGAGAGCTTGTCGGCAGCGGATGGAGCTCTAGTGAGTAGCTGCTGCTGGTAGCATCGCTCCGCAGTAGTGGCTGCCCTGTGCTGCTGCTCAGATGTTGCACCGTAACTTTGCGGCAGCGGCGGCCGGGGGTCCCACAGCCAAAGCTCACACAGTGTGACTTAGCTTTTTCGAAGTGAAAGTAGACTGAAGTGGGATGTTGCCATGCTCACGTCTCTGTAAACTGGCTTCTGTATATTGCCTTTTTTAATAATGTTTTGCGATAAAGGCACGTGCTCAGGAAACAGCACTGTGCGATCAGTTAATTTTTTGAAGTGCAAGTAGTTTCAAATGTGTCGTACTCAGCTTTATACAGGTCGTCTCATTGTGTGTTTGTATTTTTTCCCTCTGCCTCTTTTACGAGGCTGTGTAAAGGGTATGGAGAAGACTATTGCAGAGACAGGAATGTCTGTATGTTGAACTTTTCTATTGCATAATGTTAACCTGTGCTTATCATTGTGGCATTTCCGTTCAAAGTTAGTCATTGGGCATGTATAAACAGATTAATAAAATGTTAGGCCCTTTCTTGATTTTTGCTTTTCCTTCTCCTCAGTATGACTGCCGTGTCAACAAGCTGACTCAGAGAACAGCTATAACAGAACTAAATCATGGCAGAAGCTTTGTTATAGAGTCCAGATGTAGTTCTGTAATACTTAGCTGGGGTATTATTCCCACTGTGCAGACTTGCATTGTTGTGCATGTTGTGACTTCTGCTTACCCTTCTGCAACTTGAGCTGACCTGCCACACCTATGCTGTCACTACTAATAGTTTGTTACCTGTGTTTTTTAAACTGCGGTGTGGATATACCAGCTCTTGATGCATTCACATCACAGTGTCATAATAGCATGGGAGGGAGACTGTGCACAACTCTTTCAGTAACAATTTCTGGTCATGGACGTTCACGGGAAGCATTTACCTAAAGGCATAGTTGAGTTCTCTTATATGAATGAAAACAGGACTAGTCAGTTCCCTTGACTGAAAAAAAGGCAGGTTTCAGTATAATCCTGCAAATTTCATTTACAGGTAAAGTTTTGTTTTCACTGATCATTACTTAGCAGTGGCCAGGTAAGATACACAGTGTTTGAAACCTTTTGGCATTGGAGGATCGCCTCCTTTACCTATTCAGAACCAGACCTTCGTTATGAGATATAGCTAGTATCTGTTGTTTATGCACTTAAAACTGATTGCTGAGAGCCTTTCAATTAACAGGGAAAAAAATGTACATTATATACTGTGTTTCAATCCAAGGCCCTTTCCTCAAACATACAGATGTATCTGCAGGGTGTTGAAGTGGATAAGCTGGCAAGCATGTGCCTCCATGGGGACCTGGAAGGCACTGGAGTTGCTACTTCTAGCTGAGAGTAGGCTTCACCTGGTTCTGAAGTCAAGTGAATTAGCAGCCTGGTTAATTGCTGCTTCTTTTCCCAAGTCAAGCTGGTGAGCTTGGCTTCTCAGGGTGACTCTCTAGTTCAAGTTGCAGGGATTCAGGAGGAGGCTGCTCTTTTCTCCCCCCTGGTAAAGGTATTATGTTGAAGGGGCTGTCCCAAGGTTTGTCCTGCAAGCACCCGCTGCACATGTTCTAGTCAGTGAGGTTCAGTACTAACCTGTTCAGTTCTGAACTGGAACAGAAGCTGTGTAGTAGCTGTCTGTTCTCAAGCAAAAAGGGAAACAGCAGGCCACCAGCTGAGACAAATACTTACCAGAACACTTCTGTTTAACAGTGTAGTTGGTTTGGCTCGAGGAAGCTTAAATCATCAGGCCATCGATGGAAATAGAGGTAGCATCTAAGAATCCCCTTCTCAAGCCATTTACAAAGTACAAAGATGTGAAACCTTATCCTTCTTGGCTCACTGGCCTTGTTCTTTGTGGTTGATAATAGAATTGTGCCTGCCAAATCTCTGAGGATGTGAAGGGCACTTTTAGTGCTAACTAGGAAGCAGTGTGGCCTAGACTTTAGGTACTGTGGTAACTGGCAGATATTGAGGGTTCAAATGTGGGTTTGGATGTAGTCTGAACATCTGCTGTATCCTTGCTCAGTGAATATTTAGTGACTTGAAGTGAAAACATCTTGTAGTACTGTCCTTTTGGAGTCACTTAGGGTGCTTGTGCAGAGACTCTGCAAGCCAGGTACATGTGGCCTAAAAGTATAAAGCAATTATTTTTGGCTGGCATATTAAAAAAAATTGTTAGAATGTAGTGACCTATCAGCCTAAATGTGCCTGTGCTTCAGGGAGACACTTTACTGGCCAGGCAGACATCAGCCAGGAGGGGAGAACTTATCTGTTGCTTCGTGGAATGAAAGCCAATGTCCACTGGAGCCACTGCTTTTTTTCCTTCAGGATGTCACCTTTCCACACTGGTATTTTTTCTTTTAAGCGTTTGAGCTACTAGTGATGATACTTCTCTCTGAAACGTCAGCTTTCTTATCTTGCACTTTGTTTCTGTGCACTGTAGCTTTCCTTGCAGTGCTCTCAAGTTATCTGTTTCCGCAGCGTGTGAGTCAAGGATATACAGCTGCACCCTATTGCAGCTGGGCCTTGAGTCCTTGAGACAGCTGAACCTCTTTGAGAGGTGTGGAGGAGGAGAAAGGTGACGAGAGAGATGGTAACACATTTTTTCTGGAAAATGTGGCTGGCCTGTAGTTGTAAAAACTGGATCTTCAGAGAGGGACTGTTAAAAAGCACTAAAGCTGTCTGTTAAATGTGGTGGTGTTTTCCTTTGTAGTGGGAGAACATGAAAGCTTTCCTCTGTGACAGCCAGAGTTTAATGTCACTCTTCTACAATAAAATGGTCACTCAAAATCTCTTAGACAGAACCCTAAACTGTGGTTCCAGAGATGTTGTACTGAGTCAGTGCTCTTGGTGTATGGGGTGAAGGAAGGTGTCTGATGTGTGAACAGGAAGATGTTTTCTTTTAAAATTCTTTTGATATCTGGTGAACTCCCACACAAGCTTACTGTAAAGAGAGCTTTTGCGTTAGCGTCATACAAATGTTTTTGTCCTCTCTGTCATTTCTCTTCTTTACCAAACCAAGCTGCCTAGGTAAACAGAATATTTTAGAGTTGTAGTTTTATTGTCTTAATTTCAACACTCTTGCACACTGATTGTTGTTGGCTTAACAGTTGGCTCTGGTGCTTGCTTCTCTTGTACTCTTAATTTTTTGTAACTCTCCTGAAATCCGTATTATGAACCAATAGTGCCTGTAAATTCTAGATGGAGTGAATAGATTTAGTGGAATTACTAATGTACTTTGGTGAGCAGCATGTGATTGTTGGTGTAAGAGATATTAGAAGTAGTCCAGGAAGCCATACTAATACCGCTATGAAAAAGCTCGGGGCATTTGTTATGTTCTGCTACTGTTTGTTTTGCTAGAGAACGACAAAATGAGAATCTGAGGGAGAACATGGGGTGATACAAACAGGAAAAAAAGCTTGAGCGCATTGTTGCTGAATATATTGGAAAGAACCTGTGTGAGGAACAGATGACATGGTGACTAAATTGGAACCAAACTTCTCCAAAGAAAACTGAAGTGGTTTAGGAAATTGATAAAAATTGGAGTCTGCCAAGGACCTTAAGGCACAGGGTCTGGTATGCTTCAAGCTCATCAGCTTAGTTGGCCGTAGTGTGTGGTGCGTGGGTAGGAGCTCCATTTTTTGTTGGCTGTTCATAGCACTGGGAGACGTGGCTCACTGTTCTCCTGCTGCAGCTCAGCTGTTCAGACTCAGGAATTCCTGAACCATTTTTATCAAGTATTTGTCTAACCTGCTATTAAAAAACTGTCATGGTGAAAGATCTGCAGTCTGCATAGTTAGTTTTTCCTAGTGTAGCTTTCTTTGCCCATGTATTTTTTTCCCCCAAGTACTGTACTAATTTGTTTCTGTTATAATTCTAGCCTGTGGTGTAAAATTCTGCACCAGCCAATTCTGTACCCCATGAGAATGTATTATTGCTGCCTTTTCTCTTAGAAAGTCTCTAGCATCTGAAGATGTTTTAGGCGTTTTTTTATTATTTCTAATTACTTATCTTACATCCTGAAATTCTCTCCAACTGGTGACTTACACTGGTATGCAGATGCTGCAGAACACTTGATTTGCCTAAGAGTTGAACTGCCTAGTGAAGAAAACGTACAAGGTAAACTGTAGCTTAAGTTGAGGAATGAAATAATGGTGACTTAAATAGGGAAGGTTGGTCTGTATAGACCAAAGAGCTGGTGTTCAGCAGGCCAAGTGTCCCCAATCCATAAAATTTCACATTTAAATTAAATCAGTTCCTTGTGGTTGTGGTTTCTTATTAAAAGGAGAACATTTTAATTGGTAAGCCATCTCATCCTCATTTTAAAAGACAGAGAGGCCTCTTGCTTTTGGCAAAAGCATGAAACACATGTGAGCTAGTAAAGTATTTTCTGTCTAGACTTTGTCTCTAATTTATGGAACTGCAGCTGAACTGAACCTGGATCCATTGAAGCTTTGGATGGATGAGCAAAATTACAGATATTTTAGGTTCCTCTGTTACTAAAAAACAAAGAGCTACTGAAATTCCCAAAATAAACAAATCATTGCCATGGCCTCTTGCTGATGATATTCAGTATCTTAGCAGCAGATGCATTGCTTGTATATGCCCTTGCACTTTAAAAGCTCAGGCAACTGGTATAGAGCCTTTTTTTCTCATCTTCTGCCTGTCCTGGGGAAAGATTGATGACCCTTCCAGTCTCGCTACATGCAAAAGTGTAATAGGAACTTTGCATATCAGATGAACTATTTTCACTAGTTCAATACTTTCCATTGACTTCATTACTTTTAGCTGGTATTACATTTGAATTTGATCTCATCCACTGAGAACTAATAATAATCTTCCATCCCAGACAATGTTCACTAGAAAATTTAAAACTGGTATTGCTGAAAAATGGAGGATCTAATTGTCTTTACTCAGAACTTCTTATATGTAGACAGCAGTATAATGGTCACTATCAGATTTTTTTTCCCTGGGATATTTTTCCCGCAGATTTTTATTCTGAACGGTTTCCTATTGTAAGAGCTTATTGAGTCTATTCTCCAGTCATCTTCCACCCACTGTAATCATAAACATGTAAAGTTAGAATGGTTTGGGTTGGAAGGGACCTTTAAAGGTCTTCCCATTCCAACCCCCCTGCCATGGGCAGGGACACGTTCCACTAGACCAGGTTGCTCAGGGCCCATCCAGCTTGGCCTTGAACACTGTCAGGGATGGGGCATCCACAGCTTCTCTGGGCAACCTGTGCCAGTGCCTCACCACCCTCACAGTAAGGAAAAGAATTTCTTCCTAATATCTAATCTAAACCCGCTCTCCTTCAGTTTGAAGCCATTCCCTCTTGTCCTATCTCTACATGCCCTTGCAAAAAGTCCCTCTCCAGCTCTCTTAGAGCTCCCTTTAAGTACTAGAAGGTGCTGTAACATGTCTTTGAAGCCTCCTCTGCTCCAGGCTGAACAACCCCAACTCTCTCCAGCCCTTTGATCATCTCTGTAGCCTCCTTTGGACTCTGTCTAACAAGTGTCTGTGAATGTTTCTTGTACCATCAAGCTAGTTCTCTGTATTGGCTGGAATGTAATAACTGAGATTTTAGTAAGCCAAGTTCCACATCTTTCTTTTCAAAAATCAGGTGCTTGGTATTTACAATGAGACATCCTGTATCCCATTTGATTCAAGTATCCATCTGTCTTTGCATATTTCTCATGTACGTTTCCCTTGACCTTCTTTTACGCAACATCATTTGAAGTTTCTATTTCTGGATCACTTTTGTAGGCTGTCATCAAAACTGTTATCAGTGTTGGCAGAAGAGTAAACGTCTCTAACTGCATACTGGAGCTGAGACTTCCTGTGACCATCTCCTCCTTGGGACTGGTTTAGCACTGGAGAGTCTCTTGAGGCCGAGACCAGAAGTTATTTCTGTTAGTGCCTTTAACACCTTGCAGCTATATCTGGAAAGGAAAGAAGCAAGAATCTCATTTCACAATATTTAGTGCTGGATGAGCATTTTAAGCCAGTGACTCCTCTGAGGTTGTTTTCACTAGATTTAAGTAAACTAGTCATCTGGTAAAAACCAGATCAAATAAAAGCAATGGTAGGTCCAGAATGAGAAATATTTTGAAAGCTTTTGTAAGAGTTTTAGGTTTTTTCCTACAGAAGACTATATTGATTCAACAGAACTGATCTACATTGCCCAAAGTCATAGTATTGGTTCCTCAGAATCCTAAATAGAAGATGATAAAAAGAAAAATAAATCTATGTAGACTACTAGGTGTTAAGTAATCTTAGGGCTAGTGACTGGTCAGTATGCTTTGCTTCATGATCAGTTGAATTAAGGTCACTGGAAGTCATCTTACTGAAACTGAAGGACAGCCAAAGGCATATGTTGAGCTGTTGTCTTGCCCATTTTCTGTAAGGTCTTGAGTCAGACTGGTGAAGAAGAAAACCCTCAGAAATTAATTTCTGGCTGTGAATTTGTCTTGATTTTATTCCCGTGCATTCAAGTCCATCTGAGAGGAATCATCTGCTTTGGCTGTAAACAAAGCAAAATAGTTGGAAGGAGCGATGCTGCCGTGTTTTTGTTCAGCAGGCAACTTTAACTCATTTGTGTAGGAAAGAAGTGAACTTGGGGAGGGAAGGGGTGTGAAGAGGAGAGTACTTATGAGCGTGACCTGCCAGGAAGACATCTCCTTATCTCTTCTCCCATTGTCCTACCCCATGATGTTTATATTTGTTCTGGTTTCAGCTGGAATAAAGCTGATTTTGTCCCTGATAGCTGGTATAGTGCTGTGTTTTGGATTTAGTATGAGAATGTTGGTAACGCTGGTGTTTTAGTTGTTGCCAAGTACTACTTGCTCTAAGTCAAGGACTTTTCACTGTCTCATGCTCTGCCAGTGGGCATGCACACAAAGATCTGGAGGGAGCATGGCCAGGACAGGCGTCCTTAACTGGCCAAAGGGGTATTCCATACCACAGAATGTCATGCCCAGTAGATAAATTCCTGGAGTTTTGGTGGGAGCTGCTGGTTGCTGCTCAGGGATGGGCTGGGCATTGGGCAGTGTGTGGTGAGCAAATGTATTGAGCATCTTGTTTCTATTGGATTTTATGCCTCTCTCTAGCTTTCATTTCCATTGCAATTATTATTAATGTTGTTGTTGTTATTATTGTTGCATTTTATTTTGTTCCAGTTATTAAACTGTTCTTTTCTCAACCCATGACAGTTGGTTTCTGATTCTCCTCCCTACTGCGGGGATGGGAAGTGAGCAAGCAGCTGTGTAGTACTTAGTTGCTAACTGGGATTAAACCATAACAATATTTATGGATTAAAATCACTGAAATCTTCATGCTTGGCTATGGCAGATACTTTATTTTCTGAGAAAACTGCTGTTTACCTGTGTCTTTGGTTGTTTTAACCAGCAGTAGCTGGTGGGACAGTCCCAGTCCAGTGGTCTTTCATGTTTTCCTCTCCTTCTTCCCTCAGCTATGTTATAAGGCAGGCATACTCAGGTGCTGCTCACCTTTTCTTTGCTACTAGAAAAAAAACCCCGACCCATAATCTATTTATCTTGGGTTGTGTGTAATTTTTCTTGTTAGGCCAGGAGTCATCCAACATGTTGTGTTGAGGAGAAGGTGTTCAAAGCATCTTGTACCATCAGCAATGGGTGTGGGAATAGTCCTGGTACTGAAGTTTGACTCACTGTAGTGGTTTGAATGTCGTGGATTGCTAGGCTGCCTCTGAGACTGCCTTCTTGTTCAGTGGTAGAAACAAATGAATTGTTACCCCGAGCCATACTGGACAAGGAGTTTAAAGGTCATTCTTGCAAAGCCAGACCTCTCTCCTATCAAATAAACCATTGCTATAGCCTTCTAGCATTCATCCTTCCAGAGTTGAGCTAGGCTTGTTTGGATAGGCAACAAACCAGGAACAATTTCACCACTTGGTAGCACTCAGTCTTCCTGCCCTACAAGATGTTGTATTTACAGGACAACATTGTGGTCTGAGTTTGCAGGAGCATGGAGTGAAGGGAACATTTATTAAACAAGGTCAGCTTACTCCAGGGGCAGGTGTGTGCTCAGTCTGTGAGTAGTCATCCTTCTTCTTGATAGTTCACTAGCTAGCACTAACCTTCACAATTTTTTACATCCCTTTAAGTATCAACAAATGCATCTCAGTCTGTTAATAGCTTATTTCAAAATTATTTTATCTTGTGCAAGGAGTCACGATTCGTGGAAACACTCAAATAGGAATGCAGGAAGAAAGTAGTGACTTAAATAATTTTCAGTTACCACGTTGTTGAGGGTGGCTGATTACTTTTGCATTGAAACCTGTTCTATAACTCTTAACAATTGCACAAGGCAGTGAAACTTTGTGTTCTTTGGAGATGGCCCCCAGCCAGTCTTCCCTGATGTATAAATACTGTTCTCAAGAAAGACACAGAACAATTGAAAAAAAAAAAATTGTTGGTAGTATGAGTGAAATTGTATCATTTATGGGCACAGCAGGTTATTGGTCATGGTTACTGCTGACAAAGCGAGGACATGAGTGGATGCTGAGGGTGCAGAGGATTTTGGAGCAGGTTTGGAAGACCACGTAAGATGGAGTGAGCTAGGTCTGGTGCAGTCTTACTCCTGTTGCCTTTGGGGAGCATTTTCTAGAGTGAACAGGCCCCTGCAACTCGCATCGGTGTTGTCTAGGAGGCAGCTAGGTGGAGTGATCAGGGAAAGGATAAAAAAATGGGCCAGGGAGTGGGCTAAAGCTAAGCAGTGTAGGAGAGCAGAGTTCAGTGTTTCCGTCCACTTGCTCCTGGTGCTCCGTTTCACCTCTGTCCTCCAACAGATGTCATGTCCGACCTAGAGCTGCAGAGACATGCACTCAGATCCTGCTCCTTTGCCTTTGTGGGCCTGGGTGGTGTTGGAGTTTTATTCACAAGGATGCTGGATGTCCGAGAAGTGTTTTACAAGTTTGCTGTTTTTGGAGTTTTGCAGGGCTGCACCCACACCTCATTCTGTCTTCAAAATAGCTTTGTTTCCAAAACCTGGATTATACCTGCTTAAGGGTTTTTTTTCTGTGCTTCTGCAAATCATTGTTCTCCAGAGGTTTTCCACTGTAATGCTGTTTAGGTGGAAGGGTATTGAAATCTTAAGTGATACCTGTCTGGCTACAAGTGAGTGGCTTGTGAACCATCACCAGGAGTTCTACTCTGTGTGGATGCCATGTCTGTCATTGTGGGTTGGCTTCTTTTGATGAAGGATGATTGGTTATAACTTGAACCTTCTAAGTAGCAGAAGGCAGACCTTAAATGGCTGGAAGTGCTTGTTACTGTCACGCTTTACTAAGCAGAGGTGGGTTTGTGGTCCAGCAGTGATGAGTGGTTGACACAACTGTACTCACTTATGAGTGTTTATTGCCTGTCATTGTAAAGATTTTAATTACTTTTTTATGACTTGGCTTTTTATTCCTTAACATTCAGTGTCTTGTTATGGTCAAATATGGTAATTTAAGGAGGAAAAAAAAAGGAATCATGACTTCTGCTTTTCATAAATGTTCCATGGAACCAAAGCTTGTATTTTGGAGCTTTGCTGAATTGTATGGGTAAAACTGATCTTGTACTGTAGGAATAAGAGTTGAAGTGCTTGGTCTTTCACCTGTATTGTAAAACCTGGAATGGTTTCCCGTTATCAAATAATTGGCTGTTATAGTCAAATGTTTGTTTGAGGATGTTTTGTTTAACCATTTCTAATCATGTTTGGACAAATTAATGCTTTCCATATATTACCCATTTTTACTGAATAATAAAAACTGTTTCTTCTCTTTTTTCTGAAAGGCTTGTAACAAAAAGAAAAAGGAAACATGGGGAGTATGTATCTTTATTGTAGCAATTGATCTGGATGAAGTGACATTTACTTTCACTGAGCTTTTGAAAAGTATAAACATAAGGTAAGTGACTTTAAGTATGTGAATTTAGATTTCAACAATTAACTCACCAACATTTTTATAAAGGGATTGTCTTTAAAGCATAGTGAATCTTTGTGCATATCAGACTAGTTGATTTTACAATGAAGGTATGGAAATTCTGAATATATTGGCAAACTAGAAGTCTTGCTATTATATTTTAGTTGAGGGGGCAGTGATGCTTGTTTGGTTCATCTGTGGCTGGCTTCAGTTGTAACACTCAGTTCTTTCTTGTTCTTGCTCTCCCTAAAGTATTCATTAGTTTAGGTCGGTGCAAATTGTACTTATAATATTTTTCTTTCCCTCTATGAAGATTTTCCACAAAACGTTTTTCACAGCACTAGGCTTAGGCTAGATCAGGAAGTGGGGAAAAAAAATATTACTCTTCAAGTAGTTTGCCAACATGCTGCTCTTTCTCAAACATTTTAATGCCAGTCTAAACTTTGTACTTTCATACACGCTTTTTGCTAAGGGAGTGTTACTGTATATTAACTAAGTTCATAATACAGAAATTAAGATTATACCTTTTATAAGAAATAAAGAAATTAAGATTATATAGCTTTTAAGGTAAATATAGGTGGAAAAAGCAATAGGCATAGCTTGTGTTTGATACAGCTAAGGGAAAGAATTCCAGTGCCATCTGCCATGTGTGGAAAGCATACACAGGAGCAGAGCCTCTTGATGCTCTAGGGCGGGAGGCTAAGTCCTGGCAATAGCCTTGGGCCAGAATATCCTTTTCCTTGAAGTCATCTGTTATGATTAGACTTCTCCATGCCCCCTTCTACCTTGCATCATCTCCCAGAGCAGGGTCAGGTCCAATGTTTTGACTTAATCTCTTCAGTGTTGACTGCCTTGGGACTGCGTGGCTGAAAGCCAATTGCATTTGTGCAGCGACATTCTGTGTGTTCCACCCAAGTTCCACAGACCAACTTGTGCTGAAAACGAAGGGATTTTTTCCGCTAGGGTTTCAAAGAGTAAGCTGGTACTCTCCTGATCGTGATTTTAGCAATACTCAATTGCCTCTTAGCCCTGGGCTTTTTGTCAGCTATAAGGTCAAACTGGTAGAGCTTTCTAGTAGTCTATCCTCTAGAGCCTTCAGATATATTGGAAAGATCTTTTATTCCATGATAAGAGTTCTTAAATGAGCTTCTGACTGGTTTTGTATGTTGTTTCTTTAATCTGACAACGATCAAAAAGTCTCTCAGAATATTACGTTCTGATAAAGGATCAAAATATATTTGATACAGTTGAAATAGCTGAATATATTTGATAGCTTCTTCCTTTTTAATTTTTAGCAATCTGCTCATTTTAGTTACGAACATAACAAAATGCTTCCTTGATGGCCATAATATTACATGGATGAATAGGGAGAGCCTTTATCCCATGTGTAATAATATTTCCAAAGGGTGGAGATCTCCTTGCCCTAATACCTGTTGAAAGACTTGAAATTCCATTTAATTCAATGCATTCATCTCAGTTCTCATTCCTAGGTCTTTCTTTAGCATGGATGGAACCAAGGTTCGTGTTCTTAGAGTAGTAGGAGCATTTCTGTAGTAGAACAGGAGAGCTGAGAGGTGTGTGTTGGATATTTGTGGTATTACCGGCAGAGCAAGAACAAAGGCGTGTCTAGTTAGCAAATTCTGACTTCCAGAGATAATATCTGTGCTAGGCAAGAAAATATTCTGCAGTAGAGCCTGTATCGTGAGATACCTCTGCTGCCAGGTGTAACAGTATTCCTACATCTGGAAAATGTAAAGGTGGGGCTCAAGGTAAACAAGTAACATTTCCCAGGGCAAGGTTTCAGTCACTGGTAGTAATAGTAAGAACATGCTGGAGTCTAGTGAAGTAAGGCAATGGGTTTTCATGGAGATGTTTTCATTTTCTCTTTTTAAAGAGCTATTTCAGAATACTTGTTTTCATGAGTTATGATAATGTATCGTCTTTTTTTTTTGTTTTTCTTTTTTCAGTGTATGCACATTTTTTCAGTTTCTGAAAGAGGTGGATGTTAACATGGATACTGTAAGCACTAAAGTTGATAGCACTGTATCAAGGCTGAAGAAGAAATACGATGTATTATTTGCACTATACCACAAGTTTGAAAGGTAGCGTGTGTTTTTTCATTTTGAAACTGATTTCTTTGTCTGTCAACATTTAAGTATTTGAATTTTTCAAACTGTGTGGTATAGGAGCCCATTTAAACTGTGCATGCTAATATTTGCAGAACAGTGAAATTGAGCTGTTTACATGCATTAAATAAACACCTCTTACATTTTACTCCGTAACTATCGCAATGCTTTGTTAAACAACCCCCTTTTTGCAGTCCAAACAGCAGTAAGAGTAGCATGACAAGTTATTGCTGCTCGCTCTAAGCTTTTTACAGATATAAAGAGGACTGGTTTACTATCTAATATTTTTTTTTAATTTAACATTTTGCCTTCCGAATCACAGAAGACTCTCAAATATCTCTTAAATAACCTTTGACAGCAGTAGGAGATCACCCTTTGGTACTTTATAGAATGAAGGCATATATATCCTAGTTTGTTTTTGCGTAAACTGAATTTTTCCATTGAATGATATGTACCTAGAATAATTGGGAAGCAACATTACACCACAAGGCTTGAAGTGACACTCAGGAAATACTAAAGATTTTTAAATGCCCTTTTATAGAGTGTTTTGTGCAGCTGCAGCGCACTTTGCTGTGTTGTACAGAACACTGAGTAACTATGTACAAATCTTGTCTTTCTGGAAGAAAGCAATTTTATTATACCAAGTTAAAATTGTTTTGCTGTCTAAGCTTTGACATAAATATGCAAACAACAACATTATTTCAGGCTTGGCAGGGCCATAGTTGATCTGTTGTTAATCTGTTCTTTGAGTCAGGTTTTTTTTTTTAGAAGTTAGAAAAATTTTTTGTGAACTGGTGTATTTTTTAACTACGTTGAAGTCAAAGCTATTGCATAGTTTACTTGCAGAAGCATGTTCAAAAATAAGAATTTATTTTGATTTTGTAGGACTTGTGGCCTTATTTATCTGGAACAACCTAGTAGTGAGTAAGTTTGATTTTCCTAAATTGTGTTTGTCAAGATGAGATGTAAAATGTGATGGCATTTTATCTTTTAACCCTTCAGGACTGACCTAAGCTGTAAAGTGTCTTGTGTTTACTTTAGATTTAGTGTGGGCTTTGAATTTCAATGAGATTATGGGAGATGCAGAAATGATGTACGTTACCTATATATCTATCTTTAGATCTCTATATGTGTGAGCTATACATATGTGTTATATATATTACGTAAGAATATTTTTATAAAAGTATATAGTGTATCTATATACACATAGAAGTGTATATATAAAGTGTGTATATATATGTAATATTGTATTTATATATATTTTTATATATCTATCTCTCCTCCATGAAGTATTGCCACCCAGTGGCATATGTCTGGGCATGATGGAAATGAATATTTGAATGGAGAGTGAGCTTCCTAATCACAGCAACAAATGAGTGTGCTAAAAGATGCCTTAGCAACTCCCAATGAGCTTGAGTTCATGCTGTGGCTGGAGAATAGGGCATTAGTCAAAGGCACAAGAAAAAACAGCTCTTAGCAGTTCAGTGAATTGTCTACATTCACTTTCTTTTCTGAGGATGATATAGATATTTCCTGATTCTTGAATGGTTTTACAGGGACTTAGGTTTTTCACATGTGTAGACATAATTACAAAGGGAGTGGAATGAGATTTTTAGTAAACTTAACTATATGGGAAATGTTGCATGTTGTTAAATAGTTCCATAGACTGAAGCATGTTTTCAAACATTGTAGTTTGAATTATTACAGAGCTATCAATGCAAAGTATTTTTGTTTTCCCTACAGGATTTCTGCTGAACTCAGTTCTGTATTAGTCCTAAAAAATTACTGGATTACTTTTTTGCTGGCAAAAGGTGAGTTTTGATCAAAACACAGTAATTTTGATGAATATTTTTGAAGTGACTTTGTTTGTTTTACATGTCCAAAATGAGACTAGTGTCCTTATTACAAGTAAGTATTGTACAGACCTAGAATGTTTTGATTGCCTGGCTTTTGTAACTACTCAGTAATATTTTTTTATATGCAGTTTGGCTGTTCTTTTCACTGATACTACTTTCTGTATATAAACATATATATATATAAGCTTTCTAAAATTGCTATGGGTTTTTTTTTCTTTTACTTTAAAGGTTGCCATTCTGTATTGAAGTCTATTCTGAGGTGCTTTGTAGTCTGACAGCATTTTGATAATGGATAATTACCTTAAAAATTGTTTAAAAATGATTAAAAAATAGTTACCTGGCGTATTTTTTAAATAGACTTATATATATTATAAATATATATAGTTTTATAAAACAAATTTAATAAGGTGTTTTAGTAAGTCCCTGAAAGCATGTCCTCTGAATGTTACGAATCTTTCTTGAAAAGGCATCAGTTACAGTTAATGTTGAGTGATGAAACATTTGTAGTAGTTCATGGAGTTCCTGTTTCATTGTACTCCTCCTACTAAAAGGAATGAATCATGCATCTCAGGTGCTGCTTACTGCAGGTGTGTGCTATCGGTGAAGTGTACGCATCCCTGATATCAAAATCAGACTTGGATCAGCTGAGTTTCATGGAGCTTTGTCACTAGAATTCTCCGAGCATAAGCGTAAAGCAAAACCCACTAAAGTTTTTTTAGCCTGCCCTTTCTTGAAAACAAAGAAAGCTAAAATTTACTAGAAAATAGTTGGAGCTTCAGAAGAGCCTGGGTGATGCTTGCTACTTCTGACTGAAAATAAATACAAAAATTGCACTTGTAAGTAGAGTACAGGTAGTGATCTGTAGCTGTTCAAAATCACTGTCGACTTGCTATATTTTTCATGGCAATGCATGCCGTCTTGGGACGGCCCTGTAGATCTTTTCTGGCACATGAATCATAATTGGGGAAAAACTGGAATAATGCAGCTCTAAAAGTGCTCTTCATGCTATTACTTGTGTGACTTTAAAGTAATTTCATGTACATTTGACAGGCAGAGCATACAGTGTGATAGCATGTTTTGAATTTCTCTTCACTGTAAACTAGCGGCTCCTGCTTTCTGAATATTTAGCAGCTTTCAAAAAGCTTGCATAAGACCACAAAAAAAGAAAGCAACGAGGATTTACACAGAAATAAGAGGTTGTTCCTTTACAGTAAAAAGAAAAAGAAATCAGAACTGAGCACTGAGGGCAAGATTTTGTGCACAGTAATTTTATTTGTATGTATGCTGTCTCTAAAGCCATGAACTTAAGAGCCATGAGTTTTAAAATAGCCTTTAAAGAACACTGGCATCCTGTATGATGCTTCCTGAATTCTAGTGGTAGTGTTTTACTATATGAACTTCCAAAGCTTTGTTTTTCAAAATTACTGCTAGAATTAAGTCACACATCTCAAAAAAGTTTTCTTTACCCTTTGAAATATTTGCAGGTAAAGTGTTGCAAGTGGAAGATGATCTGGTGATTTCTTTCCAGTTGTTGCTGTGTGTCTTAGATTATTTTATCAAACTGTCACCTCCTGCTATGCTCAAGGAACCATACAGTAAGAATTTTTCGGTTTTTTGTTGAAGTAGAAAGTAAATTTATTAAATTTCTATTAGTCATGCTAACATTCATAATTAACATCATAAAGCTTCTTAAGATTATTAAAATACATTTTTTTTTCTGTTTTAGTTCAATTTAGATGATAGTGAGCTTGAATTCAATTACCTGAAAGTGGCAGTATATTTAATATAAGTTTTGCTATGTCCTTTGCCCATACAAGTTGTTTAGGGACTTGTTAAAACAGCCGGTTTAATTTGGTAAGAGTTCAGATTCTGGGTAGATTATAACTGAGAACTATTATTTAGGTTTGTCTTGAGTTACAAAAGGAAAATGTGGTGCTATGACTCTTATTTCATTGATGTGTAACAGCATCACAACAGTAGAAATGTACAAGACACTGGACTGTACAGATATTTAAAACAAATGGATAAAGCTGTGGTTAGCTGCTCAAAATACAAGAGTAGGGGTAAAATGTAGACAGCTTTGCTTTTATTACATCCTATTTGCTATTGGAAGTGTCACTATTTTAAGTTAATGGGTCTTCTCTATAAAAACTTCTCTTCAGCAGTAAGTTTTTATCCATTAAGTTTTTATACCTAAAACTTGGAAAACCTCACTAGAAGGGTAGAGAAAGTAAGTATTTATAGCAACTTTCAAAGACAGAATTCTATTTGAGTTAACAATTTTATTCAGCAAGCTGTGGAATTAATATACTGAAATATTTGGAGCCACAGGATGTGACTCACTTTTTTTTCCTTTACTAATTAGTTTATCCTCTGCTGGTTTAAGATGCAACCCTAGTATATTTAGCCTAAATCTATTTGCTTTATTTCTTTCCTTGGCAACTAAACATCCACCTAGGTTGTAATGTCATAGAATAGATAAGGTATTCACTACTATATTCTTAAAATTCCATGTTTTGGAGGATATTTATCTGACCTAGTGATTATTTGTTGCAGGTAAGAACAAATAACCTTGCTTTTATTTTAATGTGAATGTCAATAAAGGGTGGGAAAGGATGGACTAAGGATAAGCAGATCCCTCCTTTCCTCCAGTACTATTTTGAATTTAAATTCATCCTTCCGAGTAGGACAGACATACATGCTGCTCCTTATTTCTGGTGTTAAAAAGCAGATCCTTTTCAAAAACCCCTGAATTGAAACTACCTGTTTTTGAATTCTGTTCATGCTGATGTATTTTTTTGTAGTGAAACCGTGCAGAATAGGATCTCATTATTAGAAACAGTTTGGCTCTGTGCATCATGTCTTGAAAAAAAAAAAAAGCTGCCACTTGACACTAAATTGCTGATATGGGAGTCACTGTCCTAAGTGCAAAGCACTGGGTTTCTAATGTGAAGCTGTGTGTGAACTGTTAAACAGCTCTGCATTCTTTGAGAAAATAACACAATGTATTGTTCAAACCCTCGTGACCAAGAGGCTTCGTGTTGTAATAAATGATGTCAGGGTTTATGATCTGACTAAGGCTGAGGGGATTAAGGTGCAACTGCCCCTGCAGTGCAGTTTGTCAGAGTTTCTCAGAACAGTTGTCAAATGCAAATGAAGTTACAGGTGAGAACAGCATGCTGATTACAGTGTCAGGTTTAAACCAACAATATTTAATCGTATTAATGTATATTATTAATATAATTTGCATATTTCAGCCACTGAGGCCATCTAATTTGAGTTTAGCAAAATGACATTTTTTTACCTTTCTGTATCAAGGTTTTTTGATATCTTCTTCAAGGTGGGCTTGTTTGTTTCTGCTTGTGTGTCTGGGGGTATTTGGGGAAAGGAAGAATTCCCTCCAGGACCATATTCCAGGTTCCCACCACCACTTAAGTCCTGCATTGATTTATTGTCCTTCAGCTTCTTGTTTTATACTTCTGTAAAAATAGAAAAAGTAGTAACTCATCTGTGAAAAGATAAGGCTTTCCTAGCTTTGCAAATTTGCAATTCTCATTTAAAGCTACTTGCAGAAAGTGCTGTTACGTTCTGTGTAGAGTAGCTTCTTAAAAACAAAATATCCAAGTACTGATAGAGGAATTTAAAAATTAACTTTCTTTTTGTATAGATCTCCTGTAATGAAGGTTTCTCACCTAGCTAAATGGATGAAAAGGAAAATATATTTAAGGGGAAGACCTGAAAAAGTATATATGAAATAGAGTCTTCTAGGTTTAATAACTTAAATTTTTTCTTTCTTAAGGTGGCTCTAACCTTGTGATGGCTCTGAATATCTTTCCAGAGTCTTCTGTGTCTGCAGTGACTGTAAATGGTTCAGTTCGCACTCCAAGAAGAGGTCAGAACAGGAGTTCGCGTACTGCAAAGCAGCTTGATACCGATACAAGAATTATCGAAATCCTTTGTAAAGAGCATGATTGTAATTTAGATGAGGTAATGCCTGTGCTTTAAAGTCTGATAGATCTTGCTGCTAGACTCCATCTGGAATATATATTTATTTAAATGGTCTTTTTAAAAATGTCATTATTTGTGCCAGATTAACTCTTCTGTCGAGTAGTTGCCTTCAGTAGTGAAGGTATTCTACCGTTCTATAGTTTCTCTAGTCAGTAGTTTAAAAAACAAACCAAAACCACCTAAAACAAGCCCTTTGGTGTGGGTGATAATTTTGCCAGGGTAACTGAATTGTGAAGAGTACAATATGAAGTAACAGGCTGATCACAGCATGTAGCATATGGATGCAGGGCTGCTCTGATGGGATTTCACAGCTGTATCCCATGATGAGAAAATGTATGCAAAAAGCACATTTCTTCTGTGGGAGATCTTAAAAGACCCCATTCGCCTTTTCCTCTGCTGTTAAATCTATTTCTGTGTAGAAAGAACTGATTTTTGAATATCCAGGTGGATGATGGAAGCAGAATTTTGAGAGGGTTGGAAAGACTGCAGTTCTTTTCCAGTTTCATCACTTAATATACTAGCAAAGGATTGCATTTGCATGCTTACATATCACTGTGGTTTGGATATATAACAAGTTTCATTCTTGCTTTATTGAAAACAAACCACAGTGCATTACAGAAACGTCTCAGTTTCTTGATTTAAAGATGCAAGAGCAGTGTATGCATAGCTGACTCTCTACCTTGCTAATGTTATATTTTTTCTTTTTTTTTAGGTCAAAAATGTGTATTTCACAAGCTTCATTCCTTTCTTGAATTCTGCTGGTATTGTAGCTTCAAATGGACTACCAGAGGTAAGTGGAGGAATTTAAGACGGTAGACCCTGGCTGGGTGCCAGGCACCCACCAAACCCACTCTTTTACTCCCCTCTGCAACTGGATGGGAGGAGGAAATATTACAAAAGGTTCCTGAGTTTAGAAAAGGATGGGAGAGAGATTGCTCACCAAATACCATCACTGGCAAAACAGATTCAATTAAGGGATGTTAATTGAATTTATTGCAAACAAAATCAGAACAGGATAATGAGAAGTAAAATAAATGTTAAAAACACCTTTGCCCCACCCCTCCTTCCTTCCCAGGCTCTACCTCCTCCCCATCAGCACTGCCAAGAGATGGGGAGTCAGTTTATCACATGTTCCTGCCTCTGCACAGGGAGAGGAGTCCTTCCCCTGCTCCAGTGGGGGTCCTTCCTGCAGGAGACTGTCCTCCACGAACTTCTCCAACATGAGTCCATTCCACAGGCAACAATTCATGAACTGCTCCAGTGTGGGTCACTTTTCCACAGGGTGCAGTCCTTCAGGCACAGCCTGCTCCAGTGTGGGTCCCCGACAGGCTCGCATGTCCTACCAGGAAACCTGCTCCAGCGTGGCCTCCTCTCTCCATGGGTCTGCTGGTCCCTGCCAGGACCCTGCTCCAGCATGGGCCTCCCACGGGGTCACAGCCTCCTCTCAGGCATCCACCTCCTCCACAGGCTGCAGACGGATCTCTGCATCCCTGTGGCCCTCCATGGGCTGCAGGGGCACAGCTGCCTCCCCATGGTCTGCACCAGGGGCTGCAGGGGAATCCCAGCTCCGGTGCCTGGAGCACCTCCTGCCCCTCCTTCTCCCCTGACCTTGGTGTCTGCAGAGTTGCTCCTCTCACATACTCTCACACCACTTTTCTCAGACAGCAATTGCTCCTGTGTAGTAACTTTTTTCCCTTCTTAAATATGTTTTCACAGAGGCATTACTATCATTCCTGACTGGCCCAGCACTGACCAACAGAGAAGGTCTGTCCTGGACCCGGCTGGCATTGGCTCTGCTGGGCATGGGAGAAGCTTCTGGCAGCTTCTCACGGAAGCCACCCCTGTAGCCCCCCAGCTACCGAAACCTTGCCATGCAAACACAATACAGACAGTTCAATAACAGTGTTTTACTTTGTGCCAAATTACTTAATATGCCCTTTACCCATTGATGGAGTTCTAACATGCTCTTCTAAAATCATCTAGTGAAATGAACTGTTTTTCAGGAATGTGGGTCAGCAGGGATTCCAGTATTCATAAAGTATATTTAGCTTATACATTTGAATGTAATAAATGAATCTCCTGAGGCTAAACCAAGCTTTGCTCAAAGCAAAAAGCTTTTGCTCAAAGCAAAACATAAGAGTTGCATATCCATGACCTTGGTAAGGCCATTCATCTAAAATACAACTATTGCAATATTAGGTCTCTGAAGTCACTCAATAAATGCTTAAAGTCTTAAATTACACACCTTAATTTAAATATAAATGAGACGTGTTATTGTAGTGTTGTTGGAAAGATATCAAAAAGATTAGTCTCAGTTTCACAACTTGGCAGAGTTTGGACTGCTGTGTGGAATTACTTTCATCTTGCTGAGCCTGGATGCAGCAGACTACCTCTATGCAATTGCATCCAGAGTGCATTTTAATGGGTAACTTCTTGCAGTCTGTTTACATTCATCATTCTTAAAAGAGTAAGTTTAGCTGTGTGTCACCAGTAGATGTGGTAACCTGAAAATAAGCAGCTCTGAAGCTGATCAGAGCAATGAGTCTGGAGGGTTCAACCAAGTGTATCTTCTGTTTCGTAGTGTGTTTGGGTGGGGAACAAAGTACAGGATTCACTGAAGATCTTAATTTCTTGCTAAATTAATTTCAGGGTATCAGTAGCCTGTTTAGACTTTTTAATTTGTGTGTGTACATATAGTTGGGAAACTCTGTATGAACTTCGAGGCAAAGGTCATTATACAGCTTATTCTTGAATCAGAGGGTTTTCATCCAAGGCTGCTCAACTTAAGCATAATATCAGCATTATTAGCCTAAGGACTTGCTGGTGAAAATTTTACAAAATGATGCATTTGAAGAAAATAGTCATATGATCTTTGCTCCTTAACCTTGAGTGCCAGAGCAGAAGGTTAGAGCTGTATTTCAGAGGTAGTTGATTCATACATGTAATCAACTAACCAATAATCATGATGAGATCATCAGTAAAATAGCTAGTAATGTGGCACATTTAAATTGACTTTTTTTACAAAAAGCCACTGAGCTTTTGAAAGATTTTAATGTTCTTTCCAAAGCAAGAAAAGCTTTTGAGGCTTAATGTTGGTATTTTGTTTATCTTTACCATGTGTTTGCTGATCAGGCTTTATGCACTGATGAATAGATTGATTTTTGACTGAAGGTTACTTCCAAGTTAGCCCAGGACAGCCATCTTGTCTAAGAGCTGCTGGTTTTTTGAGAAATTTATGAAATACTGAAATGTTTTAGATGAAAAGAATGCATGAGCCATTAAGAGGGTAATGAAAAATGAAAATATAATTAAGTCTTTAAGTAAAAAGAATAGTGATAATGAGAACTGAAATATAATCTTTGGTTTAATAGACTTAATCTCAAAGTTTTGACTGTGAGATCAGTTTGGAGCAAATCCATTTGGCAAAGGTGAAGAAGAGGGTAAGGAGCAAAGCTGTGTAGGAGGTATTTGTAACTGTCTCTTGGGACTGAGAGTGGACTAATTTAGGTTCATATGCACTGTTGCCTGTTTTTCTAGCCGGAGTTTGCCAGAGCACAGCATCATTTAATATTTAAGGGCTCAGGGAGCAGGTGATTGAAGTGGCTGCCTACTTCTGCATGAGCACAGCAGCGGATTTGGAGGCCCAGATAAAAAAATTGCAGACTTCCAGTTAATGTTAGTCACTCAAAGTAAAAATAAAACGGAGCAATTAAAAAAAAATTCAAAAAAATCCAATAACCTTTCCCATGCAAAGTGAAGTCATATCAATCTAGGATCTAGACAATTAATAAACTTTTAACAGTTTATTAAAAAAACTACAGTGAAACATTCCAGATAGTCTATTATTGTAGCAATAGGCATGTCTCTTAAGAGCTACTCCAGTGCAAATATATTAATATAAAATGAGGAAACGTCTACTGAGAAAAAAAAGGTTCGGGTTTAGGCCTTGTTGTCCAAACCAGCAAAGACAGGGAGTGAGCAAATTGCCCAACAGCTGTTCTTAAAAAAAGCATTTTACATTTCCTGCTCTTGGAGACGCCCCTTTTTCTGGAAGGAAAGATTTAAAAGCGTGGAAACATTAGTTTGATTTGCAGGTCTGTTTCCTACTCTAGCTATTTTTCCAGTGTCAAGACCTACATTTCTTCAAAAAATTCTTATCATCTTGGATTTTTTCCTCTTACAAGCAATAATTTTCCTCTGGGTATGTTTCAGCTGTTGTATAAGAAATAACTTTGTGAGCTCCAAGGTCATTCTTTAAGCATTTCAGCATTGTAATCATGAGGTAGGAGTAACTTACGTTATTCAGGAAATTGTCAGACTTGTTCCTGTGAAATAAATTTGGGGTTTTTTTTTTTCCAATGTCTTTTTGAGGTTGAAGTTATCTTGAAACAGTATGACGAGCTCTATCTCAAAAACAAAGATATAGACGCGAGACTGTTTCTGAACCACGATGAAACCCTGCAGCCTGACGTCATAGCATGGTAATATTTCCAGTTACTGCTCTCATTCTGTAATAGAAAATGTGGACTTGTGTTGCTCTCTGCCCCCTTGTGTTATAAATGGAGATCTCTGTATCCTGTTGACCTACTAGCTGCGTAGTTCAGCTAAGGTATTTCTGGCATCACCAGCCTTGCTTTATATCGTCACTTAAATAATTAGAGAACATGCAACTGTGACTCTGCCTGAAATGATTTGGAAGCTCTGCTCTAACTCTGTGCAAGGCCCAGGGAAAAGCTGAGGAATCATGAGGAGGAGGCACGTCATACTAGCTGATTAGATGTGGCAGAGGTTGTGATATGGCTCTGAAGCCATCTGGCACTGAATGGCTTGGATGGTGGATGCCCCATCCCTGGAAACATTCCAGATTAGGCTGGACAGGGCTCTGAGAAACCCCATTTAGCTGAAGATGTCCCTGATATTGAAGGTGGATGGGACTAGATGGCCCTCAAAGGTCCCCCAACCCAAACCATTCTATGGTTGTTTGATTTTCTCTTTTTTTTCAGTCTTACACTTAAACACATGCAATTTCTGAGAATTCAGCATTTCTATAACTTAATGTGAGCTCACCACGTGAGTCTGAATTTACCTGTGCTATGAAAATACACTAATTTAAAATTGGATTAAAATGGAGCTAATACCATCTCTACAAATAAATTAAGCTGTTTGTAAATAGAATTCTAGAAAAGAAAAAAAGCTTGGAAGGAAACTTTAGAGGTTGTCTAGTCCAACATCCTGCTCAAAGCAGATCTACTTGGGAATTTAAACTGGAGTGACTGGACATCTAGATTGTCTAAAAATCTGTTACACATTTTTCTCTCCAGATTAATAAGACTTTATAGAAAACATTGTATTTTGAGTTGCATTAGTTCTTCATAAGTTTGTTTTCCATTTCTCTAGCTCACAGTTGGAGAGGACACCACTAAAAAACAATCCAGATGAGGAAATCAGTATTATGCTTCCACAGACTCCTGTTCGGTATGAGTTTTTCTCTTAAATAAGTTATTTTGTTTAATATTGTAGCCTGAAATATTCATCTTTAGAGTAGTCTGTTTTAATTTTTAAGGAACTGTGGGCTTGGTTTTGTTGTTTTTCTTTCCATAAACCATACTGTAGTTCTGATCATTGACACTTTTTGTTTATAGTAGATATAAAGCCCTCTAACAGTGGCAAAGATGGTTCCTTAAAGTTCTTGACATTAAGGAAGTCCAGGAGTACAAAGTTTCTGCATTACTAAAAATTTTAAATGTGCTAAACCAACTTCAATCTTGAGAGAAAGTGTAGTGATATTTAGATTCTCTCCATCCACACCTGGGCTTTGCTCTGAGTTTTCCAAAACTGATGCTATTTAAGGCAATTCATGTGAAGGCCTATTCACCAGCATTGATTTTGGGCTGTGGTAGCTGTTTTTCATGAAGCCACAGAAGTGTCAGTAGATGGCAGCAAAGTTTTGATCACCAGTTTAGAGTGGCAAGTGTATCCTTACCGCTCCCCGATTAAACAGAACCCTGTAGAGAGTATGCTGAAAGCATCATGCTTATTGCTTTGAATTACCTTACAGTGTCATATTTCTGAACTTAGATTCATAGAATCTGCTTTAAAGCCCCCTGAAACTGAGAGAAGCTAGTAATTTTTCAGTGGATTTGTATCTGGTCATTTATATAGAAATTAGTATATAAAAAAAGGGTGTAAGTGCTAGTTCAGAGCATAATGAGGATGGGTTGTATGTTTTCGTTTTATGTTTTTCCAGTGTTCTTATGTTTTTCCTTATCATTAGTAAAGTTCTGGCAGAAGTGATTTTACCAATACCTTGTAAAATCAGATTAAAGAAAAATGCATCTTTGCATTGCTACAGTTGTAGTGATTGAACATGTTTTTCTTGGTTTTGCACTTGTTTGACTGGTGATATGAGCCAAACTGAGGTGAAGTGATACAGAAATTTAAAACAGACAAACACACAAAATTCTGCCAAAAAACAAAAACCACAATGAAATATTCAGGAAGTAACACTACCACAGAAGAATCAAACTGTTTCTTAGGTGTTAAGCCATTCTTTCGGTTATTAAAATTATCACAATCTGTATGGAAATAATTAGATAAATTGCATTGTTAGAATTCATGATGGTTAGCACAGTGCAATAGATTTTCCCAACAGTTTGTTTGATAACTGGAGTGAGAACTGAAATCATAATTTTTATTGCGTGGGGATTTGCTGTTCAGTTTCTGGAAGCTGTAAAGCCAACCTTAATCCTTATTATGCATTTTATTGTGTTTTTCCAGAGCAGCAATGAATAACATTCAGCAGTTGATTATGATTTTAAACTCAGCAACTGATAAACCATCAGATACTCTCATCATGTATTTCAATGTAAGTGACTACAAAAAAGATTTGTTTAAGATTCTTGGAATAATCACTCAAGCAAAATATACACCTGTCGCTCTGATGCGCATGTTTTTGGAGGAGTAAATTTTTATTGGGTTGGTTTAAATGTAATCATTCATTGTAGAAAGCACTTCTCTAACTGTTGTGTACTGGAACCTTTTAAGTGCTTAAATACTTTAGTTACTGAGCTAAATATTAAAATTCTTTTATGTATGTATTGAATGGGAAAAAAGGGGGTACAAAAGGGAAACAAAAAAGAGAAAAAAATGTACTGCATTCTTCTGAATACTGCATTTTTATTTATGTTGATGACCTTATTGAGAGGTGTTACAAAGGGAAGCAGGACTTTTAATCATTTAAATGATTAAAATGTTTTTGAAGTAAAATGTCTTTTCTTTGCCTTTCCTTCCCCTAATTTGTTTCCTGTACTTTATTAGAATTGCACAGTGAACCCTAAGGATAGTATCCTGAAAAGAGTGGAAAGTTTTGACCACATCTTCAAAAAGAAATTTGCTGAAGCAGTTGGACAGGGATGGGCTGAAATTGGCTCACAGGTAGGTATTTGGGTTGAATATCACTTGTTTGATCTGTTAGTTAGCACTGGCTAGTGTGAGACCTGACTTACTGACCGTCCTTATTCAGTGCAGATCAGTAAAGGTAAAAAGTAACAGTATTCTTTTCAATTTGAGGAAGCACTGTAAAGATAGTATTTAACTAATTCCTCTTAATATGTAAGGAGCAATAGGAACTGGGTGGAAGTATGTTGGAAGTACTTTACTGAAGAATGGGAAAATTGCTGGCTAAAATACATTAAGGGAAACATATATTTGCGTTCATTAAGCTTACTTGGCCTAAAACTGCAAAAGGTGACTCACTTCCTTATAAAATCAGGAGGGCAGCTGTGCTTTCAACAAGGATTTTGGAAAATAAATCCAACCAAGTTTGTACTCGACAGTCTCCTTCCTGTCTGTCAGCCCTGCTTTTTATCCTGTTAGCGTGAATCAACGTGAGCGCAGTTCATGTTGTTACACTTGGTTAAATCTTCACGTGGCTGGGGAAGTCACACACCTCAGTAGTCCTTGAGGCCTTTCCAATGTTATTGGCAAGTGGAACTGGGGGACAGTAACTTCTTTATGGTGGCTCTGTCAAAAACTGGAATGTTCTGGATTGTTAAAACAGTCCAGAGAGAGAGTCTGCATGTTGTAGTCTGTTAAAACTTCTTGTAATATTCCTTAATTTCTCATTCTAACAGAGGTACAAGCTTGGAGTGCGTCTGTATTACAGAGTAATGGAGTCCATGCTGAAGTCGGTAAGTTTCGTACTGCTATCTTAGCACTGGCAGTACATCCAGAAATACTAAGACTATTCACAAGTTTGGTCTGATTTACTTATTTCAGGAGGAAGAGCGCCTCTCAGTGCAGAATTTCAGGTACTTGCCCCTAACTTGTTATTGAAGTCTGCTATTTTAAATCTTGGGACAAGTACTAATAACTTCCTTTCTCTTCAGCAAACTTCTGAATGATAACATCTTCCACACATCTCTTCTGGCATGTGCTGTTGAGGTTGTCATGGCTACATATGGCAGTAAGTTAAATCTGAAGTCTGGTACTTAGTGATAATTATTACCATCTATTCTAATCTGTAAAATAGAGTAAATAGCAAAAAAACCACCCAAATTGCAAAAAGCAACTCACTGAAATGTCTGAGCTAGCAATGAGTCAATAAATCCAAAAAGGAGGAAAGATCAAACGTGGAAGAATGTAGAATTTGTGATAATTTTAGTCTGTTTTCCCTTCAGGAAATGCTTCACAAAGTGACAGTACCAGTGCTGAAACAGACTTGTCTTTCCCATGGATTCTCAATGTATTTGATTTAAAAGCTTTTGACTTCTACAAGGTGATCGAAAGCTTTATTAGAGCGGAGCCCAGCCTAACACGGGAAATGATAAAGCATCTGGAACACTGTGAGCATCGAATTATGGAGTCTCTCGCTTGGCAATCGGTAAGTGACACTTTAAAGTAGTATTTGCCCTTGCATGACATGCTTACCTAGAAAAAAAGAAGTCACACCCAACTCTATAAAAGAAGTTGTGGTCTTGCTGAGATTTAGCTGTAGAAAAATAAATTACAAGAGCAAAACAGGATTAGTTTTGGCATGTCTTTTGGTTTTAGAAGAAAAGGAGGGTATCAGAGGAAGAAGTCAATGTAGCTCTGCTGATTTATGTGATCGTAAACCAACATCATCTTACTAGTCTGGCACAAATCGTAAGGGTAATACCCTTACCTGTGTTTTGGTACCAAAGTTGGCAATAAATTCTATGCTTTTATTTGAAAGTTAATTTTTATCCAGTTGCTATTCCTACTTGGCAATAGCCCCTCAGTTCTGGGTATCTGATATGCTTGCTAATAGTACTTAAAATATTGTTTTGCATTGTCATTTGCATTTCAGTCACTCAGGTATTTTTGGATGCCATTAAAATAAAATACTGGAAGGTTGGGTTGGTTTTTTAGGCTGTATTTCAGTAAATCAAACATTGTTTCTTTTCATTGTTTGTTACTTATAAACCAGATATAGTCTATTTATGCCACAAAGCAGGAGACTATAGAGACTGGTAATTTTGACCAGAGAGACATAAAGCAACCATTTAAGAACCCATACCATATCTTTTAGTTCTGGAGAGGAAGGGGTATTTTAAGAGGCAGACACTATTTTAGGAAACTTGCAGTTGTGTAAAAGGTGTTTGAGAATTGTAACCTTCAGAGGACAAAAGATAGAGGTACAGATACCAGGGTTTGACTCTCTCCAAGCAAGAAGTGACTCCTGCTACCTTCTACAAACCAGCTTGAAGTGAGCTTACTGATCAGCAGTATGCCATATCCACCAGTTTCTACCCAATAACTCAAACAAGGCATGCAGGATAATCTAATTTAGACCTGGGCTTTCAGACTGGAAAATCCAAAGAGTTCTGTTTTCAAAAATTACGGCCATTTCAGGCTTTTGTGAAACAAATTATAATGTCATCAGCAAGCACAGGATTATTTCAGTTTTTTGAGTGCTCTGCTTGAATGTATTTTAATGTTTGGACTTTCTCTTTTTGAGTTTCTAGAGGGACATATTTGGTATTGTTTTGGGGTGGCTGATTTGAGTGTTAATCGCATGGAATAGTTCAGTTGGAAGGGGCCTAAAGAAACGATCACCTAGTGCCAGAGAAATATGTGGAGTGGAGCCCATTGGAGGGGATGAAAAGAAACGTGCATGACATGTGTCCAAGGGCCCTGCTGCTTCATTGACCTCCATATCACCTGGCCTGGGTCTCCCCAGGCTCCAGACAGTGAGTATCTCCTACTGTTGGAGGCTTGGCACCAGAGGGCACAAAAAAGCTGAGGGCAGCTGTGGCAGCCAGGACAGGCACCCCAAGATCCTGTGCTGGCCTCCATTGCCTCCTCTGGCTGCCCAGGAGGGGAAGAAGGGCTGTGAGTTGTAAATAGCAGAGTGCTCAGGAGAGGAGGAGGAGTACTGAAGCATTTTCTATGCCAAAATGTCTTGCTCAGTCTTTGGGTTGCTGCAGCAAAGGACTTGAAGCCCCACATAGAAATGTAAAGCCATGAGTCCTCTAGTGTGGAAAATCTACCCCTTCCTCACATCTGAATATTGGCTGGTTTTGCCTGAAGAGTTTAATTTATTAGAAACAGGAGAAAATGCTTACATGGCTGACTCAGGAGGCTGTTGAGGTATCCCAGAAAGGCTCAGCTAGTGAACAAAAGAATGGTGTACTGTATTCTTGTGCAGTTCCTTATCTGGGTATTGTCTCCATGCAATGGTGTACAGGGTTTGCAAGTGTCAGCTTAATTAGCAATTCCCTCAAGAATGGGCAGGCAATTAGAGAAGTGTAGTTTATACCAGTAAATACCTCTGAACCTCCAAACACTTGATAAAGGAGGAGAGAAAAGCCAGATGCTGCCTTCTTACTCATAAAGAATGTCTCACCATAAGTGGTTGCTTTGGGTTAATTTTAAACAGTCCAAGAAAGGTGGAATCTCGAGAAAGTTCAAGTGTCCTCATATAGTTAGAGTGATTTGGGGTTTTGGGGGTTTTTCTGTTTTTGTTTTGGTTTTTTTTCCCCAAAAAATGTTAAAATGAAGAGGAAAAGCATGGAATGAGTAAAGCTTATGCAAAAAAACCCCCAAAACATCTAGCTTAGTAAATAAGAATACAAACTGCTGAAAAACATTTATTTACAAATATTTGTAGAATGCAACTTTGATTTTCCCCACTTACTTGCTATGTGTTTTTGTTTAGTTCTTGTGTCCTCCACCCTCCCAGGTAGTGCATTTCATTACAAGGCTTGTCTGCTTCAGTCTTTGCTCATTCTCCTGACTGCTTTAAAAAGCAGGACTTCAATGAGAGATTTGAAAGGATTGAGCAATGTAATACAGAATAGCTTGAATTTATTGTAGTTTTACTTGTCACAGAGCTTTTGTGAGGGGAAAATGCCTTGTATAATTTCTCTGAAAAAAAAGTCTTGAGTGCGTCTGACCTTTACCTGACTTTGGAAGCTGTATCAAGTGAATATAAAAGATTCTGGTTTTTAATGTTTTCTGAAGATAAAATATTACTCCTTAGCTACTCATTGTCAATATATTTATTGCTTTTGCATAGCTAGCTGATTTAGTTATCTGTGCTTTAGGAAGGAAATGAAACTTTTCTAGGTCTTCCTTTCTTTTAACAAAAAAAAAAAGCATAGCTAGACAAAATAAAGGGTGGAAACCAGTTGAAGGTTCTTCTCAATAATTCTTGATTTTTAAAAGGGGCAAGTACATACTGATAAATCATGTGAAAAGTACTTCCTTTTTCTTAAATCCTTATTGAACCCTGAAAGGAGAAGTCCCATTTAACTGCTCAAATATTTACCAGTGAGGTTATGATGCTTCCAGATTAAGATTATGTGGTGATCATATTAGAACATGTTAATAATGCTGCGTAATTTTTATTTGCAAAATAGATACACACTGTACAGTATTCTTTCTTTACTTGAAGTTTGTGCTCACAGTATTTTGAGCACTATTTTGATTTCGTAACTTTAAAGGGAACTGAAATTACTTTAGACTCAAAGATGCTGAATAGCCTTTGCTTCATTTTCATCATATTTATAGAAATATGATTTAAACCCTTCCATAGTTAAAATCTGTTTCCTATGAAAGGGATAACTTGTTACCTGCCAGCCTAGGAGTTCATGCTCAGCCTTTTCCATAATTCTATCCATTGTGGCCACCCAAAAAAGTCATTGTTTTGAATATCTCAAATGAAGGTTATGTGAACAAATTCCAGAATATCTGAATTTCCCTTAGAGAAAGCCCTGTCAACTGCCATGTCACGTATTTGACTGTTGTTGCTGTTTGCTGCAGTTTGTTAGGAATAAAAAAGGAAGAGCAGGTTTTCAGTGCAAGCAAACCAAACACAAAGTCTGCCAGTTTTCAATCTGAGTGGAATGCCTGTGGGGTTTTTTTGTTTTTCTGTGCCATTCAGGGAAGTAAATGCCTATGGTGTATCTTTATTATGTGTATCTGCAAAGCAATCCAGCTGTATTTCCCTGCCTCTCAGCTTCCATTCTGCTCACAAGCTCTGAATGGGGAGGTACAAGCAAGGTACTGTGTTTTTCACACTGCTGCTTAGAGAATGTGGTTCTTGCAAAAATGCCCTTTCACAGGTACAGTGTTGGGGTAGTGAAAGGGTCTTGTTCTTCTGCACTGGAATTGCAGGCCAACCACAGCCTTGTCTGAAGATAAAGCACGTTAGAGACAGAAGCACTCCACACTTTCCTGGTTAGCTCTGAAGACCATAGTGTTCTGTTGTTAACTCATCCATGTGAGCACTAGGAGTATTCCAAGGGGTATTTCTCTTAGGACTGCAGTTTCAAAAGGTTATGTGGTAGCTCTTGCTGTTAACAGGGATGAGGGTCAGCTGCATCACCACCTGCAACCTGCCAATAGCTCAGAACAGAATGTGAAGGTTCATTGTGGCAGGCTAAAGGGAGTTCATTCACAGCCTGATTTGGTCTGGTAACTTCAGCTGTGGTTTTCATGTTTGTTTTTGTGTGAGTAACAAACAGATGTGAAACCAAAGTAGTGCATTGCACTGCAGCTGTTGACACTGTAGCCTTCTTTGGTTGTATTGCTCTTTAATACATGGTGTCCTAATTAGTGTTTGTATTTTTCAAATGAGGAAGGAACACCAGTATTGATATGTGTTGTGATTTGGAGTTGTAGTATGTTTTGGAGTTTTAATGACTGATGAAAGATAAAGATGGCTTCACGAAGTTACTTCTCTTAATGGTAAAAATATGATTAGAAGTAGACAAGTGTGCTTTGCTTTATTTATAACTTCTTTCATGTAGCATTGCTTAAACTGTGCTCCATAATGTTTCCCCTTTTTTAGCTTCTTCTTTTCTGTGGTTTCTATTGTCAATTCAACATTTGCAATGAAATCTACAGTGTTGTTTTATCATGCATTGTAACTTAATGTTTGCAATAAGTATTTGTCAACTAACTGTACAGTCAGTGTTTATACTTAAATACCTCATCCCACACCAAAGACTTCTGTTGGTTTTAAATTATGCAGCTCACTGCAGCAGAAGTGCCTTCGTGCTCAAAACCAGGTATTCCCAAAGAATATATTACTGCATTAATGTGACAAACTCGCTGAGCTGGAATAACACCAGACCTACTTTGATCATGCATTAAGGAGAAAAATATTAAATAGGTATGTTTAAGATTTGCATAAAAAGCGTTAGACAAATCCAGGTCATGGTAGAACCTGTGAGCAGTTACAGGTCAGCAAGTGCTCCTTAGTACTTTGGAGTAGTACAGGCTTAGCTGTGCAGCCTCCTGGTCTTTGGCTGTACAAGGACACACTGTGGAGCTCACTGTTCTCCAGTGCTTAGTGCCTGTTTCCTTGGGTGCAGTGTACAATTTCAAATTAGGTTTCTGTGCTCCTTGTAAGGAGGAATTGAGCATCTAGAAAGGGGAGTTAATAGATTTTCTTGTGGTTTTTATCCTTCTCAGTAGGGTTTTCTGTTAGGTGTGTTTGAAGTCCTACAGCTCCTGTGAAGGTAGGTGTCTACATGCAGTTTAAAGTCCTCTTTGGTTTCGAATCTTAAGTGATTCCTTTTAAATGAGGAAGAAGCAGGAATGGTCACACTGTTAACATTTGATACATTAGGTTACTGGATAAGTGGTTTACTGTTGTATTAAAAGAATGAATCTAAAATATTGTTGATAGGCAGCCAAGACAGCCAAGCTGTCTGTAAGGCCAGACAGCAAGGGCTGGGTGTTTGGGGCCGAATTTGTACTAGTGGCCTCAAAGGGACAATAGTTTGGGCTTAAGTATTGCCCTACAGTCATCATCGGGGGTGTTTCATTGGTAACGCGTTCCCTGACCTGTTCTGGCATTTGTTGGCTCTCCTCTGGACAATGCCTAGGCAAGACTGGGGGCATGATGCAGCTCAGGGACTATTTTCAGCTGCTGGTATGGATTAGCAGTGGAGAGTGTGTAGTTATGTGGGTGCAAGCTGTGCTTTGCCACTTGCCCTTGAGGCCTCAGGACAGGCTGTGGCTCGTTGTGTTACCAACCACAGATGCAGTCGTGGGCTCAACCACGAGTGACTTCAGTGCTGGCAAATGAGTCATGCGTTCTGTGCTGTCTTTCCTCCGGGCTGCAGGACTTGTGCGCGTTTCTGCACAGCAGCTGCCTTCTCTTGGGAAAGCTGGTCTGTATCAGGCATGCTCCTTTCATGCCTGCTAAATTTTGCCTTTCCTCAGATACAGGAATACCTAATTTGTGAATGGGGGACAGCCTTAGGCATGAAAAAAGTGCTGAGCATATCCAGAATGACAACATCTGCAAGCACGCTCACTCGCAGGATGCAGTCTACGGAGGGAGCTTCGCTGGTGTAAAGACAGGCACCTCAGGAATTGCAGGCATCAGATTGCTCAAGACATCACTCATGTCTTGTGGGCTTCTGGATTTTAGGCACCTGGTACCTTGTCTCAACTTGGAAGTTGCAATGGGCAGTGATTTGTAACATGGAATTTTCTAGTGTTTTTCCTGCAGGGGACAAAACATGCTAAGGGTCACCAAACAATGGCTTGTCATGTGCTCACCATGCTCCTTTCGACAAAGTTACATTAGGAGTATGCAGCTTTAACCTTCAAAAAGGAACTGAGAACATACTTGAGGTTTTCTGTCTGTACGTACTAAATATATTTCTGCTTGCATCGTGAGTGTGTTCCAGAAGCATGTGGGATGAGAGAGGTCATGGCCACTGCTCCTCGGCGTGATAGTGCTAAAGGTTCATACTGGTTCTGCTGCATGTGCTTTTTAAAAGTTTTTTAAGGTTATGACATTTCAGTTGTCACAGCTGTGGCTGGAAAGCCTTCTGTGATTTTGCCTTTGTCATAACAGGGCACATTTTTAGGAGTCTGTAAGATGATTGCTTTTTGGGTATTTGTGAGTATATGACCTAATGCAATATAAATACATGAACATATATGAAATTCATTTTTTTTTTTTGGCTAAATTAAACACACACTGTTTAATAAATGCTTAAATAAAATATGTAAGAGAGTTTACCCCATGCCTTTCTAGTATTTCTGAAGAGTTTCCTTTAATAAAAATCATGCTGTGCTTTTTGAGGCTTGAAACTTTAATCTGCCTTAACAGCTGAAGGCAAATTGAAAAACCAGGAAGAACAGCGAATTATAGTCTTCACTGTCTCTCCCATCACTTTGAAAATCTTCCCTGCCACTCCTTTTTATCGTGAAGATGACTCAAACTGTTGTTCATGCTTGGGTGTTACCATTTGAGAAAATCCTCTAGGCTACTGGAAGAGAAGCCAGGACATATAAAGCTGAGGTCCTGTGTTTCCTGCTTTTTGTCTGTGTTGACAGTGTGTTCACATTTTAGTAGGCACTCACAAAGTGTATAAAGCACTCACTAGGACTGGAGGATTTTGGTTATGTTAGCACAGTGTCAACAGGTTTATCTTTTGCAGGTATACCAAGTCAGCCCAACCCTTAAGATGCTCTTGGTTCAAGTACAAACATGACTAAAGAGATTACCTAAGACAGAGAAACTATGCAGAGTTTTCATTCTGTGAAATTTAGATGCCATTCTTGATTAAGAATTTTAAGTTTTTCCCTACTGCATCTACTGCTTTAGGGCATAGAATTTCTCTAGGGGGATATGAGTCCTAGTTCTGTAAATTGGATAGTTGGGTTTCCTCTATACTTGAGACAGAGCTGTACTTCCAGGAAGCAGTTCATTCTATTTATTTCAAACAGGTATTTTACAACGGGATTATTCACTTTCCACTGTCATCTGTCTCTATGACCAACCTAAACTAGATTTATAGTGTTTGTCTGTTAAGGTTAGTAGGAGCAAATCATTTGCTTAATTCTGTTTTTCATAACTGCGTTTCCCCCCTTCCTTAAAGCATGGAAGGGAGATTAGCAAGAGGTGGTTATGTAATTGTGCCTAGGTTTGCTTTAGGTGGCTGCTTGTGCTGTGTATCTTGCCTGTAGTCACTGCTGTGTTTTCACATGGAGGTTATGTAGCCAGGCTGTGTCAGGATCTCTCTGGTTATAGATTTACAGTTTTAACAGGGAGCTGGGGTTTACAGGCTGTGCTCAGTGGAGCTGCCAGCTCTGTTGGTGCAGCATAAAGATATCTTGCTTGTCTGTACACCAGAACTAAGTACAGATTTAGTCACAGAAATAAGTCTGCCTTAACATGATAGACTTTACTTTAGTCTGTTTTTCTTCAAGGTTGCCTGATTAAAAGTAACAAGGAATAGTGAAATAGTTTTTTAGGAATCCTTGCTTTTCAAGTTGTTGGGGTTTTTAAAATTTTTAAAAAAAAATTTTTTTTAAACTGTGCAATGTTTTGATGGCCATATCACAGCTGTAGGAATTTGATTTTAGTCCTATTATGTTTCTAGGTAGTTTGATCTTCAGCTTTTCATCCTGCAACACTGTTATATCTGCATTGTAAATACTTCGTAGGAGTGTATAAAGGTTGCCCATGAGAGAAAAATATATTAGAATTCATGGAGGTATCTTTGCAATTCTTCACTTTTGTAAAATCTTAGTGATTTGTGGCAAATTTGATGTGACTGTCCTCCCTAAATACAAAAGTAAATAAAGCTTAGGTTAATTTCTGTGACTGTATCCCTGTTGCTCCTTCCTTGGATGGGACTATGCTCTCTGACTTTGTAGTTTTATAAATCTCTGTAGTGAAACAAAACTGGTAAAATGAAGAGAATGAAATTGGTTTTTGGGGTTTTGTTGTTGTTGGTTGGTCTGGTTTTTTGTTTTGGTCTGGCTTATTTCATCTGATCCAGAGTCCTGAATAATTGTCACAAGCTTTTATTACTCTTTCTTTCCTTATTGCTGTGTCATTTGACTCACTCACTTGCTAGTTCTTCTATGGAAGATAAAATTAGCTTATGTTAAGAAGCAAAATGGCTGCCAAACAGACAGTCTAATGTGGAGGTTTGGGGTTTTTTTCCCATCTGTGTGCTCAATTTTCAAGCTCTTAGGCCAAACCAGTGTCTTGTCAAACTGTCAAATTATAGATTATTGGAAGATGTTTTTGTTTCTTTGCTTGCTGCACTTTCTTTCAGTTATTGCAATGCATGAAAGCATGGGGTTTGTTTTGAGTTGCTTTTTTGTCGACCAAATAAGTGCTTTTGTGCCTGTTTTTATACTACATAAATATATAGTATTTCAGTTAAGTGTTTGTATCTCTATCTTACAGTAACTTTCCAGCAATAAAAAGCCCTTGTCAGGGATGTGGATCCCCCTGTTCACAGCTGTTGAGCAGGCATAGTGTTCACCATCCTCCAGAAAGGTAATCCCTCTAGGCTTGGTGGAAGCTTTTCCTTTGGGCTGGATTTGCCTGTCAGGAGGGGGTAGGTTCAGGTTGGTAAGTGCCCACCTGAGCCTGGAGCCTCTGCAGCTGCATCCCTGGTGTTCTGAACCCCTGAGCAGAGGCTCGAGGCTCACCCAGGTAGGCTCTGCCTGGTCTGACCTTGGCTCGGGTGCGTCCCTGGACTCCGTTTGGGAGTCACCCTGCCCAGACCAGAGCCTGGGCTTGGCACGCTCTCTGTGTGCCTGCTGCACCTTCCAGCAGCTGGGAGGAACTCACAGATCTTACCTGGACAGCAGCAGCTACTGGATTTTTGTTGGGTTTTTTTTGCATTTGCTACCCACGGGTGCATGTGAAATACAATAGCATGCAGTATATGTGGTAAACTTTCTTTCACACGTTAGAAGTGTGAAATAACTTAAGTATACAAGTAGACCAGCAGTTTTCAGATTTGATTTTATTAATGAAACAATTTTTTTGTTAGGCAAAAAATGCAGATATTTTGATACTTGCTTCACCGTCGATATTCTCATTTCTGTCCATGTTTTGCTATGTATTTAATAAATTTTTCCAATTGACTTCCTTTCATAAATCAGCAGTATTTGCAGAATTCATCTGAAAAGCAGAGTTAACCTAGCCACAGTTGTTTTCATGTGAGATAGACTTAATATTATTCCCAAAATGATGACATTATGATAATTTTGGGTGCCTCCTGTTGCTAGCATTGTTATTTAAGAATTTTCTTCTTTAAGGCAGGAACTCACTGTTTAAAAAAGATAGAGTTAGGGGAAATATTAAAGCTATGTGTGTGCAAAAATATTCTTTATATCTCATCATGAAGGGGTTAGAACTTTCTAGAGGCCTTCCTTTGTCATTGCTTGTGGTTTGATTCTCAGGTTTAAACTGTAGAAAATTTACCCCTTCTTGTTGCTGGACAGCTTTTAGTTTTGATAGAACTAGAGTGGGCAGACTGCTTCTTAAGTAGAAGAAAAAGAATTATTTAAAACCTAAATTCTCAGCTCTGGAATTTTTAGTTTTCCAACAATGTAGTAGGTTTTATAGAAGACCAGAAAATGTGTGAAGGGTTCTTTTTGTTTTGTGGTAAGTTCAGTTTTCTTATGGGAAGAGCTGGGCTTGCTTTATAAGCAGCTGTATGACAGGAACTGAATGGGGGTGAGGTGATAAATATGAAAGGCTTCAGTATCAAACCAGAATTGTGAAAGCAAAACTTCTCCATCCAGCTTCTTGCAGAAGTGTTAGACTGTGCAGGCTTGGCTTTCTGGATTTGGCTCATCTTAAATGAGCCCTATTGAGTTTGTTCTGTAAATGTGCTAATGCAGTGATAGTTGTGTTTATACAATGTTTTCAACATTCTGGTAATTGGATGAAAATGCAGCCCAGGCATTTCTGTCTTCTAGATTTAGAATCATTCTGATTTACATTTTGCCTTAGCTTTTGAAATGTATCCTCTTCCATTTTTTTCAGTGGTGCTCAAATGCCAGAAACCCTGAGGTCTAAATGATAATAGTCTAGCAAAAAAGGGAACTTGTCAGGATTTACAGGTCTGCTTAGATGCAAGAACTTTGTAATATTACATTTACTGCTGGAAAAGTATGAACAAATTGCTCTTCACTGATAAAACTCTTAGAAAATAACTTGAAAGAATAAATGAGGCTAGAGGATACTGTGATCAGGTGGGATTTTCAAAGTTCTTTGTGTAATTCTAGAAGTCTCATCTTTGCTTATGATGGTGCTTGAAATTACAAATGAAAATCACTTTCTCATTTGCAAGAGATGATGGAAGACTGTCTAATCACGAGTGAAATGGAAAAACTGAATGACAATTTAGTGCTCCCTGCCTTGTTTCAAAAGAAATGAGAGGGGCACTAATGAAACCAGTGGATTTGAAACAAAAGGAAATTTGGGTTTCTTAGTTTTGTTCCCCCAATGCGCGCACACACACAGTGTGAACTTTTTACTGCTGTGAACATTAAAAACTTTACACAAATTTGAAGGAGGACATAACAAGCTCACAGAAGAAAAAATTTTGCTGAACACACAAATATATCTGACCCAGGAAGTCCTGAGATATGACTGATGAAGTGGTACAGCACTTGAGAAAGCCTTGTGTGCTTCTACTCTTATCTTGTTCCCCAGGCATCCAGCCTTGTCTGCCGTTGGAGTCAGGATTGTAGATTAGCTGCATGTTTGGGGTCTGATCCAGTACTGTCATTCTTATCTTTCGCCTGATCTCAAGAGCTCTTTTTCAATTTTTGCAGTTCTGTGACTGGGGTTACTTCCTTAAGAAACGAAAGCTTGGAGGTTAATTTCAGTTAAGGACTCCTTACCTGCCTGGACGATGTTCTGTAGGGATTTTTTTACACACTTTTAGATGAAAAATATAAAGACATACTTGACTTGGTATTGGTATCTCTTTTAATGTAAAAGAGTTGTATACTGAGGTGAAAAAAAAGTTGCCTGGCATTCTGTTCTTGCAAAAGCCAGAAATTAAAACTTCAAGCTGAATACAGAAAGTAAATAGGACATCTTTTGATTTTGAAGTAATGATATGTCGAGGTAAACCTGAGGTGTTTATAGTAAATTTTTTCCTTGTCTTTTAAAACTACTTGTTAATTCTGTAGTTATCAGTATCTACCTGCCTTGATTTAGATCAAAAACATGCTTGGAATCAATTAGATATGGTCTGCTTTTATTTTTATAGGAAGTGTGCATTTTCTGCACTCTGTAGATGAAGAAACCACACTAAAAAGAACAATTTTTCGAGTTTTGGTTCTAAAACTGAGCTCCTAACTGTCCCTGTGTAGAAATGTGAGTAAAAAATAACGCACTTCTAGGAAGTACTGGTTGCAACACATTCGGATCCTCAGCAGCTCTGACAATGTAAGCCTTTTTTCATTTGAGATGTCTTGGCATGACTTAGGAGCATAACTTCTCATCTAGATTTTACATTTAAATTTTGGCATGAGACCTTACCAGAGAGACAGAAGAGTTGGTATCAAAGTCAAGAGCAGAGAGAGGGAGTGCATCTGTTGAGGAATGTACCAGTGAAAGCATTGCTCCATCCACACTTCTCCAGGATAATCTGTTGCAGAGCCAGAAAAGGCAGAGAAAACCTCATCCAGTCCTGAATAGCTGGTACCCTGCCTTTATATCAGCTTGTTGTGGGAGGGACAGTTTTATTCCCCCTCTTCCCAATCAGTCAGATCAGGAATTTTTCAAGTAATGGTCTGATTCTCAGCATTACAGATTACGCTTTTTGACTGTGTTGGGTTTTATCGTTAGGGTATTTGTTGGCTTGTTGGGTGTTTTTTTTTCCCCTCTGTGGAAGAGTGGAAATGTTTAATAATAAAAAATATAAAGTTTCCTCAAATAGCTTCTGGAGACTGAGCTATTAACTGATCAGAAAGCTGTTGCACTGTGTTGCACTGTGCTCTTTCAAAAAAACAGAAGCTGCTGCCCTGGAGAGTGAGTGCAAAGCAGAGAGAGCTATTGTCTGTGCTTCTCCAGGCTACTTGAGGTAATACACCAAGGAAAGTTTGGCTTAAAGGAGAGTGCTCATATATGTGATGTTGTCTGCTTGTTCTGCTTTTAAGTCAGTGATGAGTTTTTACTTTTCCCTGCAGTTTTGTAATCTCAGAAAGAGTAGCTTCTCTTTAGCAGGGTGAGGCTCTGGGGTGCTCGCTGCTGTAAGACAGAACAAGTTGTCACTCAACTGAGTAACAGCTTTGACAAGCTCAGGGGAGTAGTGCCCTGGAAACACAGCCCAGCAGTGACACTGGGGGCTATTGTCTCACATTTCTTGGAGGGAGTCTAATATTAAACAGACCCCTTAGAGAGAGAGGCATTGAGACCTTAGAGATGCATATCTGGTTTGGACTTTAGATTTGTCAGTGGCATATGGAAAACATACAGAATTTCTACTCACGCTGAGAGTTTTGTGCATTTTTTTGAAATCGGATATGAATCAGAAGACTTTAGGATTCCCGACAAAGATAATTGCTTATTCTCAGATGTTACGCAGGCATTTATAACTACGCTATCTTTGTAGCTTAAGCCCATACTATTTCAATCTTCCTTTCTTAAGTTCTGTGGATAAAGATTGAAAATCCTGTTGAATTTAAAATTCAATCAACTCTGGTTCTTAGCAGCCATTGAGTAACTCAGTTTCCCAGAAGTAGGAGGCAATGTATGGTTGATTTATAACAATTAAACAGAAGCTTTGCATAGGGAAATAAACTCATCCAGATAACAACTTACCATATAGTTTGATGGCTCAATATGCATATTCTCAACATTGATTCACTCCTCTGTATACAGCCCTGATGTAAAAAAGTCTCAGTGCTGTATCTGTGTTGCAGCTGACTGCCCTAAATCTTAAGAGCAGATTCGTTTAGACTCAGTTCTTATTCTTGACTCCATTGTTTTTGGGGAGGAAAAAACAACACTTACTTTACCTTTTAAATTTTATTTTATTTTACAGTGATGTTAAATTAATTCTGCAGAAAATGTACACAGTGTTCTAGTAGCTGGGAAACATACATAGCAGGATGTTGTAATGCAGTTTTGTCTATGTATTCCTGTTTGTAACAGTAATATAAGTAGATTCCTCCTTTTACATGGTGCTGACTTTTCAAAGTGTCTTGATTAATTTTGCCAGCACGTAGCCCCAAGTACTTTATTTTTATACTTTTTAAAGTTTGAAAGAAAATAGCATTTGAAGTTTTAAATGCTCCTGTTAAAATTATTTCTAGGACACAAAAATTGAGAGGAAGTTGCACTCCAAAATTACTGCATCTTGAATTTCTTTATGGGACACCAAATAGTTTCCTGGAAGAAATAATTGACTTGATGCACGTGTTCATTTCTAGTTAGAAAAGGTCTTGTTTTTCTAAGAAACTGTACTTTGAGATTGAATTAACTTATTCAGAGGATGTTATTTTCCTCAAAAGTCATGCTGAGTTGAAGAACTACTCACAAAAGAGTTTAATTAAGTGGTACTGTACGTAAAGCATTAACTTCAGTCATTACAAGTTACTTTGTTTTAATTACACAGGCTTCTGAGGGAGAGGTGAGAAGGAAAACCAGTTTGTCTGAGACCTTTCCAAATGCTCTAAACTACCAGACTTAATTGCTTTATGGGGGCCAGGCTTGTGGAGAGAGCATGTATTTTTATCAGATAAACCTGGGAGAAAGAGAGTTCTTGTAACGCACTGATTGAAGCCTCCTTTGAAAGTAATGATCCCTAAGAAGGAAGGTGCAGGGAAAAAGACAGTAGGGGGAGGAGTAAGAGACAAGAGGGAAACTCTAGAGAACTAGATGCAGTAGCTGAAGTGATGTGTCAATCTGGGGAAGTTTTTCCACAGTGTAAAGCAGGTAACTTCACCCCCATCCTCAGTAACTTGGAAACTGGTATCATGATTAAATTGAGCAACTGTTTTAACTTCAGGAAGGAAAAACAACCTACTTTTTCATTTGTGTTTGACTTGACAAATAGCCTTTGGACTTTGGTTAACCTAGTCTAAACCCAAAAGTTCATTTCTAACATACAATCTGTAGGAACAGACCTTTGAGCCAGATTTTTTTAAATACTTTTTCTGTGTGCTATTATGCTTAACACTTTTACAGCCTTGTAATAAACTTTTCAGATGTGAAGGAAGCACAACCTTTACATATCAGAATATATGTCCACAGCTGAAGAAATGTGCAGGCTTCTAATTCCAGTTTAGTCCCAGTAGTCTTTTAATACAGTTTATATTGTAGAGTCACTGTCAAATATTTTCATTTTTATGGTCTGAAGGCTGTGTTGAATGAAGTTTTCTGAAACTGGCCTTTCAGAGAATCTGACGTCCCGTGGTCTGGTGGACCGATTCTTTTTTATGGAATTTTGAATGGTATCTGATGTGAAGTAATAGACTATGGGGTCAAAACAGCAGTTTGAAACAGCGATGCACAGAGTGATGGGGTACATAGTCCTGACTGCAGTCACCACTGAGCAATTGACCCAGGTCTGTGTTCTCATAAGGGAGTAAAGTATTAAGGTAACATTGTAAGGCACAAAGCAGAAGCAGAATATCACCAAATGGACAAAAATCATTTTGAGTACCTTTTTCTTGCTTACTTTATTCCGGCTTAATGTAAGCGGTTTATTCAGAGTCCGTAGGACCACGGTGGAGCAGGTCACGTTCAGGATGAGCGGAATAAAAAACCCAACGGTTTCAATGAAGATAACAATCCGGGATAGGTAGGTTTTCCACGTGTCCTCTGAAAAGTTTTCAAAGCACGTCCTTTGCTCTGTATTGTTCCAGCTGTTTGTGGACTGGAAAAAGCTTGCTGGTGTGCTGCCTGCTAGCACAGTTATCCATACTGCAACGCAGACAATCTTTGCATTCCTTTTGGTCCGGAGAGTCTTGGATCGGAAGGGGTGTACGATGGCTAAAAAGCGATCCACGCTGATGCAAGTCAGAAACAAAATGCTCCCATACATATTTGTATAAAAGAGGGTGACAGAAATCTTGCAGAGAATGTCTCCAAATGGCCAGTTTCTGGTTACAAAGTAATAAATCCTGAAGGGTAATGTAAACACAAAAAGCAGATCTGATATGGCTAAATTAAGCATGTAAGTTGTAGTCTCGTTTCGCACTTTCAAAGTACAAGTGAAAATGTAGATCGCTACACAGTTTGCTATGAGGCCAAGAACAAACACCATGCTAAAGATACACCCATATAAAGTATATTTAAAGGAGTCCTCAGTGGAACAATTAGAGCTTACCATTATAATGGTATGTTAAAAATTCCTGTGATTTGATGTTTTCTCTGGTATTTTTATTGCAACTTTTTTGAAATTCCAGAAGAACTTGCAGGTCAGATGTATTTGAAAGGCGTGCTTTGGCGAGTTTGTTACGCTGCGAAGATTCAGGGAAGGAAGGTGAACTCTGTGGCAGGGGAGTACATCTCCAGCAGAAATCACCAGGAGGTCTCTCTTCTCTGCCGAGTGCTATTTGTAATCACACAGCCAGTCTGCAAAAGTCAGAAAATGCATCATTTGTGGCAGATGAGGTCATCCCAAAGCTTGCTTAGTTCCATTTCTCGCCTCGATTCAATGAAGCCATTGTAGGACTTTCTGCCTTACTCTGGGCTGCAGATTGTGACGGTGAAGCCTTGTCCATCCAAATTTACTGGGAGCGTGTGCCTTAGGAAGTGTTTTCCTGGACGCTGCGAAGTGTCGGCACTTGCATTTCCCCCTCTCCCTTCTTTCTGTACAACAAGTTTTTCGGCTGGCTGCCTGGCCCCATGGGGCGGGAAGCAGAAGCAGAAGGGAGGGAGCTGCTTGCCAGGGCAGAAACCGAATTCCAGAGCGTGTTTGTTCCTGCAACCCACAGCCCTCGGCAGCTCCTGCCAGCCCAGCTCCTTCTGGAGAGCAGAGCAGAGCGCCCGGGCAATTTGTAGCATGACATCACAGGAAGAAGAGGCCGGGCGCCGAAGAATGGTTTCAGTTTGGTTTGTTTGCCTTCCCCTGTCTCTGCTGTACCTTGCAGATGTAGCTTGCAGAGTGCTGCAGCTGCCTCTTAACTCTTTCCATGCTCCCTGAGAAGTCCTTTGTCAGTGTTGCTGGGGTCCAAAACCTTTTCAGTTATAACAGGACTTTGCAGTGTCTAAATAACTCTCATGCCCTCAAGTTCCTGTCTTTCTTTGGAGATAGGAGTAATTGTGGGATTTTATATAGGATTGAACTAACATTATGCCTTTTGTTAATAGATTTGCTTGTAATAGAGAACACGTTAATCACCAGAAATCAGCTGAGTAGTTCTGTCTAAATTCCCCCAATAAACCAGTACAAACCTCAAGAGGGACAAAGTAACATTGATAGGTAATTAAATAATTGCACCAAATAATTACTGAAAAAGAGAGGGTTGCTCTTGGGTATTCACAGAACTGACATGTGTTGCAGTGGGAGGAGAGATTTTCTTTTTAAGTTGTTCCATATTAGAAAGCATACCCCAAGCTTTATTTCTAATCAGAAAGGTGGTTCTTTTAAAAAAAAAAAAATTGACTCCAATGTTTTTTTAAATGTTGTGATGCAGAAAGTGTTTTCTCGAATATGTAAGGACAGAATTAATACAGCAAAATGCATATACTGTACTGTGCAATTGGCTCTGGTAATTTAAAGGGGGACAGTTACCACATATGCACAAAATACTCCCATTTAGTCACTGATAATTGAAACGAAAACATGTTGTAACTAATTACATTGTTAAGTAAATATTAAAAAAAAGCCGCTCTTACTGCCTTCAGGGGCAGATATGAGATAAATCTCAGTTTAGACAGACTCATTTATTAAACAACAACTTGGATAGACTCACTTCTGGCATCAGACACGGTCTATTTCTAAGTCTTAGAATAACAAATCTCTTCATATCTGGCTGGGTGGCATGGTTCTTTTGAACTGTATTTTAATCAGTTGCACCTAAGCAAGGCTCTGGGCAAAACCTTTCTAGTCTGCTGTGAAGGAGAGTAAATAACAGCGCTTCACAGGATTTTGGCATAGTTTCTTAATGTAAGGTATGTCAGACAAAATTCAGAAACATGCAAAAGTGGATCTTGCTCATTTTATTTCAAGTTTTCTTTATAGTTTTCTGTGAAACATTTTCACCTTGATTTTGAGGTGAAATCAAGCAGTTTAACTTCAATAGGCTACAACCACAAGAAACCTTTTTGACTATTCTTGAAATTCATGCTTAACTGTAAAGCATAGTGCATCTTGGACATCTAAGTCAGTCAGGAAATGAAAATGTGAGCTTGGCAGAGTCTCTCATGTGTCCAACTTAACATGTACCTTAGTATAAAGGTTTTCCTGGCTTTTCTCACAAAAGCAGTCATCTCACCCTAAATTTTCTGTTCCTGGCAACCTTGCATGGTGAAAGAAGGGTTTTCCTGCAAAAGTTCTGCTTCGGGCTACGGGAGCTCTGCTCTCAGCTTTACTGCTCCAACTTTGCACAGGAAAACTGTGTGGGGCAGGCTCAGCGATGGGAACGAAAATCCCTGAAGTACAGAAATTTGATGTCACATGTCAAAGGCTCAAGAAATAATTCATGTTTAGAGAGAGAAACTAATGGCAATGAGTGTGTATCTCACTGATTGGAACTTGATTTGGTGTTTGGACAAAGCTGTGGGTGCACAGAGGCAGGGTGGGATGTCTGGTCGGTTTTAGCACTGTAGGTGTGCTTTAGAGCAGTTGTGAAGGTGCATCCTCAGCCTTTGCTCCATCTGTCAGAGCTCCTGCCTTGCTGTGGCCTGTGTTGTTGCTCCTGTTACAAGCATGGACACTACTCAGAGCTGTATTTTAGGGCATTGTGTGTATGGTTGTGTTGTCTTTAGGACTCTGTTGCTGCTGTACCCTTCTGATGCAGTACAGTACATACACTTTGCACTAATTGACGACCTAAGTGATATTTGTATATGTCCAGAAATACCATTCAGCTGCAGGGTTTCTGCACCTGCAGATGAAAATGTGAACCCCCTGAATTGACAGGTTTTTCCTTCCCTTCTTGTTTCAGCGAGGAGAGTTATGACTAAGCAGGCAGGCTGAGTCATTTCAGTGTAAAAGTGTGAACGGCAAAGGCGAATTGTATAACACTTTGTTAATTTAGATGTAGCTGATTGTTACCAAGCAGTGTTTTAATTTGTGTGAGCTTGTCCAAGCTGGAGAACCTGCGTTAGTGTTCTGGGAGCAGTTGGGAGTCAGGAGTGGCCTCCCTTCTGGCCAGGCTCCAGCATGAGCAGGGGGGAGGCTTCATTTCACTCTCTCCTTTTGTTGGATCATGTTTTAAGATGTTGAGCTTTGTGCTGACAGGTTCGGAAAAGACTTTAGTAGCCCCCAACACCTTAAATTTTAAGAAGTTGAACAGTTATGGAGGAAGAATTGACATGGTAATGGCCTTGCTTACACTCCTTCACCCCAGGCAATTTTCCTTTAGGATGGGAAGGAGGGGGTAGGCAGGAGGAAGCAGCTGCAGGGCGGGCCTTGTACACTGAGGGAGTTTTTGTCTCCAAAGGAAACGATGCTGTTGCTGCAGGGAAATGCATATGTGAGTCTGTCTGCCTTTCTGCATCAGAGATGGGAATGAGTTAGGACCTGTCATTTGTTGCTAGTGCTAGATGAGCAAAGCCTGCATTTCCATCAACAGGCTTCCTGTGGCTCTTGGAAAGGCACCCCAAAGGCAGAGTAAGAATGGGCTCCTTAAAGCCAGGAGCTGATGATGTGCACTGCTGATGATGTGCACTGCTTCAGTCAGTGACCACATAACTCTGCTTCTCTGAGTTTAGATACCTATTTAAGCGATTTTGGATTTGTGTGGCAAAGCTGCTCCACCACATGGGGTCAGAAGGAAAAGTGCTTATAACCCTAGCAGTGTGCTTGGAGAGTGGCTGTAGGGCACTACTCCTTCCTCCCCAAGACGCCACAGAGTTGGATACTTGCTCTCATTTAGGACATAGGGGGCAGGATCCCTTAAATTCAAAAGTCCAAATCGACTGGTAAAGAAGTATTTCACTGAAATAAAACAAGCATTTGAAGGCTTTCCAAGCTTTTAGAGTTGTGCTGACCAGTGTTGTATGTTCCTCTGGTGGTACCCTTACCTTCAGTGCTGGAATGAAACAGAAGTTGTGGTCAAAGGTGAAATGCATTTGAACTTGTCTAATGTACTGCATTCAGTCTGTGCTGATGCTAATACTGAAAGCTCTTTAGAGGGGAAAAAAAGCAACTTCAGTATTAATAGCATTGTAATAAATTCTTACAGTGTTTCCAAGGCCAGAGTATGCACTGTTAAATAAGGGTTGTCAGGTGCACAAAATACTCTGTGTAGGACCATTATTCTGTAACTACTGTTACTGCTTTTAGAGGCACACCTGTGTCATGGTGCAGGCATTTATTTTTACTTGGGTTAAGCAGTCTTATGCAGAACTTGTGCTGTCTGGTGTAGTGAAGACAAACCCTGGCAGGACAATATTTTCTTTGACCTAAGTATTGTTATTTATCCAGTTATTTTGATGGGGTTTAGCTTTTTTTTGGTCTATTTACTGGAGTTTCTCTTTGAACATGTGTATGTACAGGAAGGAATTTATTATGGTTGAGAAGTAGGGCTGAGAGCCAGGAAGTCTTTCTGGCTGTGCCACAGATTTTCTGTTCCAATCCTGGCAAAGTTTTCTATAGCTTTGTGTTCTAGCTTCCCTCCACATAAGAGCTTGTTCACTTCCACACCAGGATCTGAGGCTGTCTTAATTGCTAAATATAGTTTGAAGCCCTTGAATGGAGAACCCTCTATTAAATATGATCTTGAGATAATTACAGTGGCTACTGAATGTGACAAAAATACAGACAGATTAAAATTTTGTATTTTTAGATTAGATTCCAGCCAAGCAAAAGGATCAGTTAAGAGACTTCATTTGTTTCACCTCCGTAAGTCTCTGGAAAAGTAGGTGTGGAGGAAGCAGGGCTGGGCGTTTTGACCTTCTCAGCTGTCTTTTGGAGCTGCCTGCTCAAACATCCCCAAGTCACTGTAAGACTGCTTCTGAAAAGTGGCTCACTGCTTTATTAAAATGTGGTGATGGTGTCCACCTGTGGAGATGGTGTGAAGCTGTTATGGCACTGAAGATTACCTTTTTTTCCTCCTGCTGGTGTGGCAGGCAAGTCTTCAAATGAGCATTACAAAATTTAGGATGAACAGAGTATTTTTATCTAGCCAGCCTAATCCCTTGCAGCTGCTGCAGAGGCAGTTAAAGGCTCCTCCATGTCAGGAAACTTGTTAGCTTAATGCAAATAAAATCACACATACAAATTACAAGTAAAAGTTGGTTGTGTAATTGCTTAAAAAGGGAAAAGAAAGATGGGAATAAAATTCTGGACTTCTTCCTTCTTGCGTGTTTGAAATGCTTCTCTTTTCTCTTTAGAATTGTTTCAGTTTCCTTTAAAAGAGACACAACTGCTCCTCTCCTGCTTGTAGATAGAGGAAACAATTTCTCTCCTTCTGTATGAGTTTTTAGGCTGCTAGAGTACTTTTTCCCCCCTTCCCCCCTCTACTGTTGGGTTGATGGAGTAAGTCTAGTTGATCTCATGGTAGGCTAGTAGAGGTTAGATAACATGAAATCTTTTCAAGCTTTAATCTGTGGATTGATTGGTTTAAAAGGGATGGACTAAACAGCAAAGGAAAGGATCATAGAGATTAAAAGCTTGAAAAGTGGATGTTGACATTCTTCAGAGGGAAGAAAAATGGAAAAAAGGTTGTTTATAATCTTAACAACATGATTTTCAGTGGATAGGAATAGAATGGAAGGAATATTTAAAATGTCAGGTAGGAAAAGAAATGCCTTAACTAGAACAAAATACCTGAGTTCCTAAACTCTCATTTGCATTTGTTTTTAACTTAAAAAAAAAGTGTTTATTCGGTTACTCTGCAGACGTGATTGAAATAACATCAATACTTGAAATTTCTGTCTGATGCAGGAAATAAGTTAAATGCCTTTCCCAAACACTGCAGCAAGTTCTGGCTCTACTCATGCTTGTACTTTTTAAGTCCCAGGATTAGAAACTCAAAGTTTGAGTTGGCAGAAATTTGCCAGATGTTCCATGGCCAAAAACTTTTTACTCAAAATACTTCTCAAGTGCAGAACATGACTGTTTTAAGAACCTAAAATAAATTAAAAATCACTTGCTATAGTAAGGAAATATGAGGAATGATAGGAAAGAAGAAGCCTCATTAATTATTTTGGAAACTAAACCAAGCATAGGGGGTGAAATGGTTGGGGCAGCAGAACTTGTAGAAGAACATCTGTAATTTGTGTAGTTCTAAAGCAACTGCTTACTATTTTTCATATCTTTAGTGTAAGTTTTTGCCCAACATTTGTCCTCTGGGCAGGGTTCAGGTAGTCTGGTTCTGTGTCAGGATTACTGGTGTTACTGCACTGGTTCTTGAGGATATATTCTACTTTCATGCTGAATTACTTGCATCCAGTGTTTACAACCTCTTTCAGTTTTGGCCAAATGGAGGCCTCTGACTCCATAAATAGAGGATTTTAACCTCTACTTATCAGAGGCAGCACAAAGCCCACAGTCATTCCTATACTGCATTTTATAAAGTATAATAGCATTGTGAAGCTATTGAAAAAGTTTGCCATAGTCATTAAATAAGATTTATGTGAGTTCATATTGTTTAAAAAACTCAAAGCCCCATGATATTAATTTGGTTTCCTTCACAAAACCGGAATGTAAGAAGTTAACGGGGGGAGAAAAGTTTCGTAAGAATTATTCCAGCTGGTAAGCTAATTAGTTTGGATAAATACTGACATGCAAATGCTTGTCAGGGGAGAACTGCTGCCAAAAAGCAGAACTTGGGCTTGATTAACGTGAAGAACTATTACTTTCTAGATGTGTAAGTCAGCAAATAACCTCTTTAAATTCTGCATGATAAGATCACTTAAATGATTATTTAGCATATCATTAGTACTGGTAAACAGCAATTACAAATACTTCAGCTGACTTTCTCTTATGACTGCTCTTTCCTTCCAGCCCATATCCTGAAGTTTTATGGAACCCATTCGGTACTTTATGAACCATTTTATTACACTGTTGACCACATTTAGCAGTTGCTTTTTCAATGTGGCAATCAGCTAATACCTAGAACATAAGAAAGGAAATGTCAAAACTTGGTAGGATAGACAAAGGTCATGCTTCTCATATGATAATTAAAATTTTTCTGCTGCAGCCTTTGAGAAATTGAGTGATGCTCTCAAATGCAAAACATAAATGATCCATTTTTATTGAATCTCTGTTAATAACCTTCCTGGAAGCGGAAAGGTGTTTATCTGGGAGACATTGGTTTGACCCTGGCAGGAGAGGGGAGGCTGACACTCACATCTCATGCCCTGAGCAAGTGCTCTTGTTATGAGGGATTCTCATCCTTTGCTGTAAGCGAGTGAGTCCTCTGAAAGAAAGGTGCTCCGTCTGTGGAAGTATTCAAACCCATAGGGGGATGGGGCTTTGAGCAACCTGGTCTGGGCAAAAATGTCCCTGCCTCTGGTGAGGGTTTTGGAACTAGATGATCTTTAAAGTCCTTTTCAACCCAAACCATTCTGTGATTATGTATTTAGCCTCAGAAAAAGGCACTACACTGAGAACAGAAGCTTTGTGCTGCAGCTCCTGGTGAGATACCCCTGCAATGGTATTTTGCTCCTCCAGTGGAAGTGGTAAAGGAAGTTCCAGGTAGTGTTGTGCAGCCTACACTGTCCTGCACACACCTTACTCGAGTCTCTGGGTTTGCCAGACTTCCTCAGCTGTTGTCTGTGGTGGTTTAGTAGGTATGAGGTGCCTGTTGTTGTGGAAGGATCACTAAGGTCCTGCTTCTGCTTACAAATATTCCCTTAACTTTCTCTGTACTTCTTGAATTCCTGGGGTTCTGATACAGTTTTTAGGGTTGATTTAAACAGTTTAAATGTGGGCTGTTGCTCAAAGTAATCCTACTGCTGTCCATTTACACCTCTCTGCTTCTTCCCTTGTGCTGTGTGTACATATGCACTCAGCAAATGAGGACAACTATTTGGTTTAAAACTAATCCTAACAAATACATAATTTGCAGTTATAGCTGCGCTAATGCTAAAGCAAGGGATGGGGCAAAAAGTGCAGATGTGTAATTTGGAGAAGCACCAGCGCGATTAAACTGATTTAAGCCAGCGGTGAAACTGTGCTGGAAGTTTGGCGATGTTCAACTTTGAGGCTTTCAAATCTGTATTGTTTTGACTCTTGGCCACACATTAGCATAGTGTTTGGCTGTGTGAGGTTTAAAAGCCTCAGCTAAGGTCAAGAGTGAGACCTGTGCTTCTGGTCTACTACCCTATAATTTATTTTCATGTAAACAGTTTGGAATAATGATATTTATAATGTAATAAAAGAGAGCCATGTATGTCTAATTGATATTTCCACAAAGGAGGATAAAAATGAGCAGTAATACAGATGTAGTATGCATAGTCATGCTTTGCTATAGAAGATTGATAGAGGTGATAAAGGATGATAGCTTTCTAGGCAAGTAGCTGATCCAGAGTGCATTGAAGATGCTGTAAGATTTCTTACTGACTTCAGGGTGTTGGATGCTTTGGACCAATTGTCTTCACTATTGATTTTCATTTTCATTGTCTCAGGCCAACCAGTCTAGAGAGTTAGAAAATCACAGACAAATAAATATGCTACAGGTACCTCGTATCACCTTAAGTTAAAATAGACAAAATAGAGAGTCAGCTAGCAGGGAGATGGATTCAGGTTGAGATTGTCATTTGTGGGTCTAACTTCAGAAATGCATTAATTTCCAGGCTCTTATTTCCTTGGAAGTAAATGGTAAAACCTGTTTTGTTTTTGCTGTGGCTCAGTCATTGGTTTCTACGCTTCAGAGCTGCTATAGCAAATGCCCAGTGAGCGACCAACAAAGAACCTGTTAGATACTTAAGAAAAAAAAAACCAGAGAAGTCTGCATAGGAGAAGTTCTACTGTATTGAAGTATCTTAGTTGAGGTGCCTTGTGTGAGCTTTTCTTAACAAGACATTTATATGTAAGGCTTCTGGCTGGTGTTCTGTGCTCGTGGGCACACTCTGGGTTTTGGTTTCTCCATGAGTTTGACACCAGTACATGCGTGCTGCAGGGAGTGGAGCTGCCCATAACAGATCCTACACTAACCAAAAGCATTTTCCTTACAGTGAAAGTAAAGATAGCAGAGCAAAAGTGCATTCAAGTCAAAGTAACTCCTTTAAATTTGATGACTGTTTCAATGTGTTCTTTGTCCATCTTCCTCTGAAATATCAAAAGTATATATATAGACGCACAGAAAAACTTAGTATATACACCTAAGTCAGTATGAAAATGGTCTGTTTCTTTACCAGAAGGAAAGTGGTCTGTTTCTTTACCAGAAGGAATGTGGTGAAATTTCAAGGTCAGCTTGTGGTTTTAAGTCTTCCTTTTATTCTTTATACTTTCCGAGGCAGGCAGGTTATCCTGATTAAAATGCAACATAAATCTATGAGAGTTATGACTTTTTAATCTCATGTGAAAGTATGTGAGAGGCAGGTTTAGGAGAAACGGCTGAGCTGCAGTTCAGGTTTGTTTTTTTTCTAGAGCAAATATGAGAAGCTATAAAATTTAATAGAACTTGGAGTTATATTATTGTCTACATAATATGAGGCCTTTACACACTCTGGAGTTTGAGAGCTAAAGGGAAATATTTTGGGGGGGGTTTCTATAACCTTAAAATCCCTTGTCAGGAGAGAAAATCTTCCCAGTCATCCCAACCTTCCTGCATTTGCTTATCCCATAGGAAGTAAACAGTAACAAGTTCAGTCTGGTTGTTTGAAACTTCAGTAAAACAAAGGTGGAATATTTCAATTGTCATGTACAATGACAGTTCATGGTGTGATCAAGATTTAAAATGAGCATATGATGCCTTTTAAAACACTGCTTGGTGAGCTCCTGTTTTGAAATTGCTAAAAGAGATGCTACAACCAGATTGGTAGTACTAGGAGAAAGAGTTTGAAATGCTTCTGTTGGAAAACATTGGCAAAATTTCGGATTTCTGCTGAAATCCAAAAAGGCCAATTGAAGTAAAAGAAAAATTTTAAGAAGCTGATTAAGCTTTCCTTAAATTTAAGGATCAAAAGACTTGAATTTTCTCAAATTAGGATGTAGAGCACAGTGGTTGCCTCAGAAACACTGAACTTGGGTTTTGCTTTGTTTACAAATGACCAAGAGTTTCTCACAATAGAGCTTTAATAGAAAAGCACATTGTTATTGAAGGATTTCACATTTTTCATTTGTGTTTTCCAGCAGGAGATTTGTAATTTAATGAGATCAGGGGAAACATGTTTTGATCATTTAGTAATTGAATGCACCTTGTCACCTAAGTCAGTTTTACTGCTTTATTGATATGTACTCTTCATGTATTGCCTAATGTCATTGATTTATTGCTTCAGGGAGAGTCTCGTAAGTTCTTTTTATGTCCGTGGTGCAGTTTTTAATTATATGCCGAGGTCATGCAAGTGTTGCACAGAGGAAGGAGAGGGCAGAGGCCATCAAATTTCCTTGATTTTCCTACACTCATCCACTCCCTACTCAGGAGTATCTGAGCACCAAAAAAAAAAAAAGGGGGAGCATCAAAAATTTTTACATTCTTTCAAATCCTTTCTTTTGAAATGTTGTCATTTTAAAAGGAGGCTTGGCTTCCTCATTATCTTTATAAAGGCCCAAAACCCACATGCCTGTGCCTTGGCTGGGCAAGCTTTTGCTTTTTAGTCCCCAGCTGGGTGTGTGGTGCTTCTCAGCATGGCTTTTGTTGGGCCTCTCTGAAGCAACTGGTTGCCCTCATGGGTCTTGCACAAAGCCTCCAAACCAAGTTCTGGCTTCAGGTTCCACAATGGGTGGGCAAAGGAGCTGCAGATGGGATGCTGAGTATGGGTCCTTCACTGCACAGATGTGTAGCACAAGGGTTCCCTGTGGGGAGGGAAGTTTCTGCATTGGTGCTACTCAAAGGTGAAGGTGGGGAGTGGATCTGGTTTGTGGTGTTTCAGAAAAAAGCAACCAAACATGATCTTTATCTCTTTATAGATGTACATTTTAAAACTTGAAGAAGATAAATGTTGCTTTCCTAGATCTCTGTGAAGTCATCCAAATAGAAATGCATTTGGCTATAAACACCCTGCTTGAGCAGGGAGGTTGGACCAGATGCCCCACTATGTTCTCTTCCAACCTTAACCATTCCGTGGTTCTCTAATATCCCACGTGATTTTGCTCTAAATAGCTAAGGGGGAAATGTTATGCCTTCCAGTGTGTTTTTCCAGAGCCTGAGCTGGCTATCGCTGATCAGTCTTCATAAAAGATTTTTGTGTGGCCATGCAAAAACGAATATCATGTCTTACATTGTTTTCTGAAAAATAGTACTGGCGTAGTGCAGAAATGTGAGCTCAAACTTCTTGCAGATGTTGATGTGGTCTAGGTGTGGTCTGCATTTACCACATCTACACACTCACTTAGATAAATTGTTTAGATTTTTTTGCACCTTTTTATTGGTTTTGCCCTTCTTTACTAGTTCAGCTACATTTTTTGATCTTACAAAAAAAATTAAAGCAGGTATATTGCATTGTTTTAAGGTTTCTTTAGTCTTCTTTTTAATGATCCTAGAATAACTTCATGGATATTCCACATGTTTTAGTGTAAGATACTTCTGACTCCTGTCATTTACTAAGGGATACTCTTAACATTTGATAAGACTAGCTGCAATTGTTTCTCTGCTTCAGATCTATGCAAAACTAATGCTGACCTAGTAATTCTGCTGATACAGTAATTCTTGCATTGTTTCTCCTATGGCTATACAAATCTACAGTTTGTAGTTAGGGAAGCCAACTAATGCTGTGGACCACTGAAATTACCCTTGAGACAAGTGGTGCGAAGTGAAGGAATAACCAGAAAAAAGCAGGGGTGGTAAGGAGATCAGCATTTCTTCTTTTTTTTTTTTTTTTTTTGGAAGAAGCTGAAACATTACAAAGACAAAACCACCACATACTCATGCAGCTCCGAGCACAGGGGGGCTCTGCACCAGNNNGTGTCCCTGCTCATGGCAGGGGGGTTGGAACTAGGTGACCTTTAAGGTCCCTTCCAACCCCAGCTCATTCTGTGATCTGCGTCAGAATTAGTTGCAATACTTTGAGAGAAAACAAAGTGGAAAAACACTTAGTAATTGATAAAATAATAGATGTATGAAATTACTAAAAAGTGAGTATGAAACAGGTGTAACATAAAAAAAAAATATAGGTACTAGTGCTTTCCAAGTTTTTGTTTCAGGTCTGTTAAGACAACTTATTGAAAAGTTTGGGGTGTTTTTAGTTAATTTTATACTATTCTGTATCACACTGTCAAAATTTAGTTATTTATTTTCAGCTTGGGAAGAATGTTTTGGGCTTTTATTTTTTTAATAAACTCTGAATAATAGCCCAAGACCTTTTCTAACATTCTCTTGTTAATTTGATTTCCAGTGCAGTCTTCCTCACCTCTATTATGCGGTATTTTGACTGATTGTTAAATAACTGCTTGTGAGGCAGAAATGCTTAATTGGAACATCTTAAATTCTTAAACTCTTCTTAAATTCTGCCAACTGTGCACTCAGAAGCTCTGCATCTGCTTCGAAAGCCAAGCACAGCAGGGTGACTGCCAGGTCTTGTCTGCCTCAAGCTCATACCAAGATATAGACCAACTGAGCTTGAGATGTCCCATAGTGATAGTCATACAAGTATTGGCTTAAATTGAGATCAAAACTCTTCTCAGAGGATGGGTTTCTGCCCAAAATGTTGTGACACAGATAGTTTTGTTACACCTTCAGGTTTTTCTTTCTTCTTTGTCATGTGTAATTTTCTTCATATTGAAATGTTTTGCAAAACTGGTTGATAAATCCATTGTATAAAACTGTTTTCATGCTCATGTTGTTGTGTGTTGTTATAAAACATGGCATATTGTTTCTGGAACTCCAGTTTCTCTGGGCTGTTTTTCTCTTTTAGATTATATTAAATACATTGCAAGACATTTACAGTAATTTTTTTCTTTTAAATATCACAAGCAGTCTGCTCTTAATGGTTTCAAGACATGTACCAACCCCTACCTAGTATTACTTCTTCTGGGGAATTGCTCTTTCTGTGCATGCAGTTTGCTCATGTCCTCTGCAGATAATCTGTTTTATCTTTTTTGTTCATAATTCTTTGACTTCTTGGTTATGTTGGTAAAAGATATTGTCCTGCTCTTTCAAAAACTGCTGTCTACAAAGTTTCCTGGCACACTTACCACTTTTAGGTTGATAAGAGGATTGTTGGTGGTACATTGTACCTAAATTTGTCCAGCTAATGAGAACTTGGAAAGAGCACAAGACTTGAAACTGAATCACAGGCTTTAACTGAAAATCTCAGAGGCACTTCATTGTCATGTTTCCACTTGTACTTGTGAAAATATTTCCCAGAACCTTAATTCTTAATTGTTGTTCTGGGAACTGGGACTGTGTAAGTCAATTAGGAATGAAACTGATAGAAAATGTGATGCGATACTGTGACAGTTTGATTGTTCCAATAGTAATTATGTAAATAAATTGTCCTTAGCAAGATAGGCATTTTGTGACCCAAAAGTTCCTCTGAAGAAAGTAAGTACTTGAGTGCTGTTTTGCTCCCCAGTGTAAGACTTTTTCCTGCACAGAAAAGAACCATAGAACTGTTATTTCTAGTACTGTGTGATGTTACTTAAGATAATGGTCCCTTAAAGCATCTCCCCTCTACTTCCTGTACTGAAAATCTTTACACCCTGTAGTTTTTTCACAGCTTAAAGCTGTTGCAAAAATTTTCAAGCTCAAGATTTTTTGTTGATATATGGTCATTTCCAACAGTCAAGTGGTTCACATCGGATGGGTTTTGGTTTATTGTACACGATTTCCTGTGCTGAGAGTGGCAGGAAACTGGTATTGAGTCAGTTGTCCTTGAGACCTTTGGCTCTTGCATAAAAATCTTGAGATTCATCCAAGAATTAGTTGTACTGAAGCCTGGCTGCCCTGCGGAGCTAGGTAATAAACTTGCTAATTACTTCAGATACAGATTGTTTCTGCAGCAGCACTGCCTGTGCAGAACACAGATCCCTCTGGAAGACGCTCATAGCAATTGCTTTGGGGAAAAAAAGTCTGGCAGATAAGCCTAAAATGATATTTTCTTGGACAATGTTCAGCAAAAAATAGCAAGGGTTATTGTATTTTGTGGGGCTTAGTGTACCTGCATATGCAATTGTGTGAGTTGAACAGGAAAACTGCTGAAGGAAGTGGTGCAAGAGGTGCAAACTGTGTAGTAGCAGCCTGCCCAGGGTCATCCTGAGCAATTTAAACAAAACAGTTGTATAAAAGTGTAATTCTGCTTGTAGATTGTCCTTCAAAACTCCTTTCAAAGTGATTTTTAAAAAGTTAGTCTCACAGGCTTGGCAAACAGGATCAGTCCTAATGACCAGGGCTTGTTTTTTCCCTTCAGTATTCAACTGGTGATTGGTTGCAGAGCCACAAACCAGTAACTGTGTCAGAAGTTTCCCAGTTTGCCAAGGATTTTCACTGGCCTGTGTAATATTTTTGAATGCAACCAATAGTTTTAGTCACTGTATTGACACAGAAGGTCTATCATCTTTATGGCTAAAAAAGGGTTTTCACAGAATTCCTTCTGCATTGCTAGGAAGGATATTTTGATGATGCTCTTTTACTGCTGTTCTCCAGTGAGGTGGGTCCCACAGACCTTTGCTAAGAGATGCTCTAAAACATAGAGAATTGGTTAATTGGTCTTCATTTGGTGAAGAGTAATTTCAGGAGTGGAGAGGCTGAAAACTATGGTATTGATTATTCTGAAATAGTGTCCAATTTTTAAAACCAAGATTTGCCAGGTCGCTCCAGAGACTTCTGAGGAAAAGTAGATAATTGCAGAGCTGTGAGGAGAATGGGTTTGCAGCATCATTTAAAGCAACACAAGTGTAAGATGCATATTCAGGCTGTGGCAGCCTGGCTTCCCTTCTCTGGAGAGATTTGAACTCCTTTATCACTAGATAAAAGGAGATCCTCACAAAGCTGGATGACTCTATTACTTGTGGGATAGGAATAGGACATATATTAAACGTACACACACTGTAAGGAGTTAAAAACAGATCTGTTAGTATTCTTGTATGAATTAAGCTATTAACACTGTAGTTGTTAATGTTTTTTTTTATAAATTTTGTAAGAACGAGCCCCAGTATGAACATAATTTATGTAACACAACTTGTGTGAAATTAGGACATGATCCTTAATTTTGTTGGTTTTTTTCATGATCAATACTATTTCAATTTAGACTGTGAAGTCTACTTTGTTTTAGCAGGTCTGAGTTATTTCAGAATTCTGGTAACTAATTGTCATATGAAACTTCTGAAAACACAGTTGCAAGCAAAAACCAACTTTCTGGGCATGCAGTTCTCCCTTGGGAAAGAGGGTTGGAAATAGCTTGTGCTGATCCAGTCCTTGCACTTCCATTCCAAAGCTGTCAGTTCTAAACTGGCTTTGTTTTGCCTTGCAAAATCACTGCTGTCTTTTATCACCTTATGAAGAAGAACATTTCTTAACATTGTATTGTATTGACTGATTCAATAATTTGAAAACAAGCAAAAGAAAAAAAGAAAGCCTGAGGCAAAAAAAAAAACCACCCAAGGGACCTTGGCATTGAGATACAGACATAGTTAAGTGCTAAACACTGCATTAAAATTTAATGTGAACAGATAACTAAATCCTGAAAATGTATTAGGAAATTATTGCCAAGAATAAAAAATAAAGCATAGAGAAAACAAAGACAAAAGCAGATTTTTTTTATTAGTGAACTGCTAATAGCACTGTTTAGAGTAAAGCTGCTCAGGGCTTTTCCTCTGTGGTCAGTGGAGTACATCCAAACCCCAGGGTGGCTCTTCCCCATATTTAAGGATTTAGGGGTTTTTTTTAATCTTTTCATGGAAACCAAAGTCCAATTAAACATGTAGTTGGGATAGAGCCAATACAAAGATTGGGAAGCCGGGAAGCACCTGTGTGTCCTGTAGTTTCACTGTAGCCAAATAAAGAGTAGCAAATAAGAAATTCGGTGTGTTTTGTCCATAAAAGGAGCTTTCAGATGGGGAAAAATCACTGCAGATGCTTGTGATGGAGGCATTGCTGCAGGGAAGCATCCACAAAGCCACTCTTAACAAAGCCCCACTTAATTCATGGAGTTTAGCCTTGGAGAGTTAGTTAGCCCTGGGTACTGTGAGAGGGAACTGAGTCAAATTTTACTCTTATTCTTCATTCTGATGCCAGTGGCCTTTTGACCCTGAGAAAATATTTTAAGTCTTCATTGCTTTCTTGCTTTTTGCACTAATAAAATGGAGTTTCTGTAGCCATCACGGGGAAGTCTCAAACAAAAAGCAACATTTTGCTTAATTAGTGAAATTTATTCTGTGGCTGCATCTAGTAACATTAATCACTTACTGAGCATTAAATTAAAGTAAAAACTGCAAATCTCCTTTCACGTTAAAGGAATGCATTGGAGGTGACCTGTTCACCTTAAGTGCTGCTTAAAAGCTTTAAAAAGCAATATGAAATTAGTAAAAGACAATGTGAGTAACATCGCTTTAGAAACGAGTTCCTGATAAACATCCCTGTTTGATTAAGCTGGACCTGGGGGTTAAAGTTGTTCTGTGACTATTACTTAGAGGACTGGTAATTGCCTGGTTAATGATGCTGTAATTCTCTCATATGAGTGTTGAATATCAAATAGTGGGACTGAAGCTGAAGTTTGCCCTGATAAGCTTGAAAACACCCTGCAAGCTGCAGAATGTGCTTTGAATTCATGGCGTGGAAGTGTTTTTCATGTTTAAGTGTAAAGAAAGGAGACACGGCTGTAATTAAACCCATCAGTTTTGCAGCGTGAGGGGTAGTTGCACTTGAGAAAACTCATCTCTTTGTGTTTCTACATTGTGGCACAATGTGGTTTTTTTTGTGAGGTATCAGTCTTGTCAGTGCAGCACCTACTTCTCCAACTACATGGCCATGCATTAGGAAGGGTACCCGTGGGAGTGGTAGGGGTCCCTGGGGAAAAGAGCACAGGGGGCTGCACCTAAAGTCTGAGAGGAGGGTGGAAATGGTGATCAACAAAACACCCACTTTAAATGTCACCAGGTCTGAAAGCTAAACAATCTCTTTCTGCTCGTGCAGCCACAGGGCTGACAAGTTTGTGCAGCCAGCGAAGGTGACAGGGCTGTGGTTTGCCCAGGGACACGCATTGAATGGGGCTCTCTCACACCCTGCCATTGCTGGTGCTGGCAGCACTGCACTGCTGGGGCCAGCTGGGTTGTAGCACCCTGTTTGTCTTTCCACCTTTTTAACCATAGTGTCAATTAGTGCTTGTGGGAACCAAAAGAGATGCGTTGGACTCACTGCATCTTGCTGTTGGGGCTCTATGGGTAGATGTTTCTACACAAAAATCTCCTCTTGGTGAAGGTAGCTCATCTAACTGATGGAAAGCAGCAGTCAGTATTGTACGTTCCTGTGGGATAAAAGTCCACGTGCCAATCAGGTTATGGAATAGGTTGTTGTCAATAAATGCACAACATCTTGGACTTTGTTTTCTGCTCTTTTCTGCTCTGCTCCCAGCCTTTGTGGTGTGGCTGCCCTGTCTGTTCTTACTGCTTGTTCTGGCTCTGTGATTCTCTGCAGAGCAGACTTAAATCTGAGTTTGCTTTCTCTGTTAACTTTCTGATGGTTTGGTTGACTTATGTGGAGGTTGACTGATTGTCGAGGCTGGCAGGTAGAAAAGGAGTGGAAATAATGCAGAAGTAGGCAGGTCCCTTCTGTGTGTAGCAAACTGCTGTGTCCCCATACCTTATTTAATGCACTCACACTCAGAATAGTGTGAGCAGAATTGGAACAGGGGTGAGAGGGGACCTGCAATTGTTGATCTCAAGTGCTAACTCAAGAATAACTTTTGCTTGTCTTTCTAGACATCTCATTCCCTTTTATCAACCCCTTTTCCTCTTTCATTAAAACCAATACTTTTCCAGTCGTTAATCGCTAAAATGTGAAATAAATGAAGCAGAGTTCACTCTTAGTCAAGATATCTCAGCAATGATTGCTCTGGGAAAGGAATTTGGATTCTTCAGAGCAAAGTGAAGGGGTGGTGGGAATAATAAAAAAGGAAGAGGCCAAGTGGCCAGAAGAACGAGAAATGGAACAGGTCACGTGCCTGTGTTTCCAGCAAGGGCAGCACTGAGAGACACAAGTGAGAAGTGCGTGCACTCCTAAATGGAGGGAAAAATGAGGCAAACCAGCTCAAGAGCTGAACTTGTTAAAAATGATGGAGAAATAACTATGTGGTTATGAATCAGTAACTGATGTTTTTTCTGCTGTGGATGAAACAGCTCCAGTATTGCCAAAAACCACAATTCAAAAATTGCAGTGTGAAAAATTGTAAATCTCATCACTCTCATCTTGTTACTCTGAATTTTTATTTGATGCACTTCAAAAGAAAAAGTGTTCTTTTTTTAGAAATAAGTCTAAATAAGGAATGTTTAAATGCTAGTTTTAATTCTAGTAAATCTAGTCTAGTTTTAATAGGCCATTTCTTATTGCCTTAGCCAGGTGATGCTGCATGCTTTACATGCATGCTGTGCTCCTGTTCATAGCCACAGATTTGTCATCTGTGCTAGTGCATTTTAATATTAAAATGTGCTTTTGGAGGATCAAACAGACCATAAACCATCAGATAGAGCATTGTGCACAAAGCAATGAGCTGACAGATTTTGCTGCCTTTTGGGGAGACCATTTGAGGAAAATGCTGCATGTCTGGTTTTGCCCACTTCCTCCTGAGTCTTACGGACTGCTTCCCCCACCTCCCACTCTCAAGGAGGCACCTCTGTTGCTTCAGGAGTTCTGATGCTGCACTGTTGAGAGGCAATATTGTACTCAAGGCTGAGTCTCCTGTTTAAAGAAAATAAAACAAACAGAAGCCATCAACTCTGTGCTTTCAAATTTATTTAGAAATGTGGTGCCAAAATATTTTCCAATGCAGTTTTGCTGTCTCAGCATAATTCTATGCTGTGTGTGACTCGCAAGCAGGCAGAGATTTTGTTTCTGCAAGACTGCTGTTTATTAATAATGTCAGCAGATGGGCTGGTGTGGTTTCAGCCAGAACCTTCTCCATTCCATTTACATTCTCTCTGCATCACCTCCTACCTCGAGCTCTTAGTTTCAGATGTGTTCCAAAGGACTTGGTTAAAGTACTGATAGTTAGCCTCAGATCAAAACAGGGTTTGCTTTGGGCCATAAGGGCAGAGACTTAATGTACCCAGAGTCACTCTAACTTTTTCCAGAGGTGGCTCTAGAACATGATACTGCAGAGACTAAACATTCCCCAGTGCAGTTAAGGGACTGTGGTTTATGTATTATCAAATGTAATATATTGGGTAGATGTTGTAGCAGAAATGGATTGACAGTAGGTACAGCACTAACTTTCAGTCACTGATGAGTGGAGGTTTCCTTTAGCTATTTTTTTGGTTGTTGGTTGGTTGGTTTGGTTTTGGGGTTTGGGAGGATTTTTTGTTTGTATTGTTTTCTGTCTTTTGAAATGTGTCCTTTCATGTGTTTTATTGTGTTAATTTCTTTGCAGAAATTACTTCAATAGGAAGTAGTAAGGGACTCTAGAATACAACTAATACAACTGTCTCAAATCTGCAGTTAACCTATAGCTAATAGACTGCTGTTGAAACAGGGAAAAAAAGTGGTGTAAGTATTTAATAACTCAAAGTTAAATGGTTAAAATTTATCTTGCAAAGTATGAGTGTCTTAAGTACTTCAAAGCTTTAATCTTCTGTTGAGGTTCACATTTTGGAGGTTGGTTTTAGAGAAGGAACAAAACTCCTTCAGAGTGGTGGTCTCTTCTTAGTGTAATGCAGGATTCCTGTAATTTTTCTAGGGGTCGCCTCTGTTTGATCTTATCAAGCAGTCAAAAGAGCGGGAAGGCCAAACTGATCAGCCTGAACCCACTTCTACTCTCAATATGCCTCTCCAGCATAACCACACTGCTGCAGACCTGTAAGTGAATGCCTGAGGTCTAGGATAATGTGAAGTTGATATCACCCTTAATATTCAAATACACCTGTATTCTGTTTTCCTACTTGTTAGGCTTGGCACGTAGGATTTGTTAAACCATTGTATTTTCAGATATTTACTATACATAAAAATTTAAATCAAATGCTGAAATATTTCTTCCCCAGCCCTATCAAACTTGTAATTTTAAACTGTTATGTTACTTGCCTAGGAATAAGTAAGTCCCTGCATCAGATGTTGGGGATAACAGGTCACAATAGCAGTTTATTTCTTCTAATGGGGAAGAAGGAAGAGTTCCTGCAAGTATTATTCGTATAGAATTGTTCCTTTATCCTGTGATGTTAAGTGCCTAATATATGTTGAACCTCCAGCTATCTTTCTCCTGTGAAATCTCCTAAGAAGAAAGCATCTGGACCTCCTCTAAGTGCTACTTCCACTCCAGATGTTCAGCCTGCTGTGATCCCCCAAACACAGAAACCACAGAAATCTACCTCCCTCTCTCTGTTCTACAAGAAAGGTTTGTTCCTTCTACATGTGCTGATGTTTCTAAGTTCTCTCTTGCTTTTTATCCTTTCTGGGTTTTGGCACTCAGCGTTTCTGAAAAGTTCATTGTAGAATCTGTAGTGAACACCATGTAAATCTCTGGCAGAAAGGGCAGAATGGTGCCAGCAGGTGGTTACTGTGTGCACTCTGCACACTCTGAGTTTGAACTGAAAACTTACCTATCCTGGCTGTAGGAATGTCCATGTGGGCTCAGAGGGTTCTGCCCTCGTGTCCTTTTCCCAGCAGTGACCATGAAGAGATGTCATACGAAGCTGAACAACTGGGCAGGCATGGGTGGTGCTTCCCCTGAAGGCTTTCCCAAGCTTTGACTTTGTCCAACTGGGGTGGGTTTTGAACTTTTTGTGGCTGTGTCTGCTTAGTAACTCTCAGCAGATTCATGTTCCAAGTGCTTGTTCAGACTCTTTTTGAATTGGCATAGACACACGTGTGCAGCACTGTTTGGTGTGGCCTTCCATGTGCCCACTCTCTCTTGCATGAAAACCTTTTCCATTTATTTTGAACTTGGCTTCTACTACCTTCCCTTGATGTGTGGTAGTTTTTTTGTTGATGGTGAACAGTCCAATGCTGTCCCTCCTCCATTGCATTCCTTTCATTTTGTATACTCCTGTTACAACAATTTCAGTTTCTTTTTCTTTGTTTCTGAAGTGTATCTACTGGCCTATCGTCGACTCCATACCCTGTTCCTTCACCTTCTCTCCGAGCATCCTGACCTGGAACCCTTGATCTGGACCCTCTTCCAGCACACACTGCAAAATGAGTATGAACTAATGAGAGACAGGCACCTGGACCAGGTAACATAAACAAAAAAATTTAAAAAGGCTCTCCTGAACAAAATGTTCCTTGTATGTTCTTCAGCCATTAGAAATTGTACTCTGAGTTTCTATTAATCTACTGATCACTGAAAGGAGGACTTAATTTAGACTGAAATCTGTCATCTCAGTTTTTTAAGCACTGGCAATTACTTAATATGGCACCTTCAAATACCACTTTCAGCTATTTTCAAAATAATGAAGAGAGACCACAATTTCTAATAATTTACATTAAAATATAGTGATTTTCTTTGGGAAAACAACATATGTGGCTGCTATATATTTTGTTATTCTACCCTAAAACTGCAGCGTGTGGTATGAGTTTGGGAAGATACTGTCAGCTCCAGTTAGTTACATAGAAATGGAGGTAGCAGTAGTTGACTTATGTTCTGGAAGTTCTTATGAAGTTGAAGTTGCCTGCTAGTTTTTTAAGCACAATCAGTAATAGAAAGCTTATTTCTTAACTTGAAATGAAGAAGCTGAATTAATTTTCTGCATTTTCGGTTGTCTTGTCTTGTTTCTTTAATAGATCATGATGTGTTCCATGTATGGCATATGCAAAGTGAAGAATGTAGATCTTCGATTTAAAATAATAGTTTCAGCATACAAGGAACTTTGCAACACAAATCAAGAGGTATGGAAGTTCTTAAATGTTACTCCTCCATAAAAATCTTATAAACAAATTCTTTTCCTCTGAAATCAAAATAAACTACACTTGAACATACAGAAGAAAACTGCTGCACTGCATGTCCATTTTGTGGAGGAGAAAACTGACTCTAATACTAAATATCTCTTTTAAACATCTTGCATAAATAGTTTGGTAACTCTCCTCAGAAAACAAATTTCTTTCAGTCTTTTGAAAGATACTAAATAATGGTTTATGATTCTGTTTGGAGTCTAGATAAAAAATTTCTGTCTAGAGCTAATAGGACTTTCAAAAGCAACCCAAGTTCCTTTATGAGTTGTCTAACTTCCATGGAGCATTAAGGGAAGAGAAGCAGATGACTTTCTACAGAAGCTTTCAATAGAAACATGCTTTGATACCAAATAGAGATGTATGGCTATGTATCAAACAGCTGTGTATGTATTAAAGTTGCAGGCTTAATTCTAACATGAAGAAGTTCCTTTCTTCACAGGAGCTTTAATGTACTGAAATTTTTGCACAGCACAATAACGAAATCAATAGAAAAACCCTCACCAGTTAATGGAACTGTAGCATCCTTTCAGTAGCAGAATTTCTCACAGTGTATTTGTGGATCTTGGCTAAACTCCAGATACTGTCTCCAGGCCTATAGAACTGTTTTATCCCCGTCAGGTCAGTAATGAGTTTTTTAGCCTTCCAAGGCACGCACAGTAGTCTAGACTTTTTGACACGTGTGTATGAAAGCAACTTGTTCTTGAATTTGGAAAATGTTAGAACTGTGTTCACACGAAGGGGCTGTGCCAGTTAATGAAGTAGGTGCTTGTACTGGTGTTCATATATGTTTGGAACAAAGTCCCCAACAATTTAGAGAAGTTACAATGGCTTGCATACAACCCATGTGCCATCCTAGCTCTTAATCTAACACAGACTTTGAGTGACTTTATGAGTTTGTCAAATGTAAAATTATCATTCCCTTTTTTTTTTTTTTTTAAATCTGTGTATGATTTTCTCACCCTATGCAGACTTTCAAACGTGTTCTTATCCGGGAAGAACAATATGACTCCATCATAGTCTTTTACAACTTAGTGTTTATGCAGAAGCTGAAAACAAACATTTTGCAGTATGCTTCCAGCAGGGTAAGCCATTAGCTCTGCTCATTATTCAACAGACTAGAAATATATAGGCAATAAAACCTTATGAGTATTTTATTATTTTTATAGCCTCCCACTCTGTCACCTATCCCACACATTCCTCGCAGTCCTTATCAGTTTTCCAACTCTCCTCGGCGTGTTCCTGCTGGCAATAACATCTACATCTCACCTCTGAAGAGCCCATACAAATTCTCTGATGGGTTTCAGTCACCCACAAAGATGACTCCAAGGTCTAGGTACGTTGTCGACAAGCATTTCTTTGACTAAATTTAAGGTATTTGAGAGATTTTAGTGGAAGCAAATTGGAAAACTGCACAATCTAGTTTGTCAGTAGCCTGTGGCTATCATATAATTTCTGGTTAATAGTTTTTGTCCTGTATTTGGAATCTTCATTCATCATTCAGTGCTTTTCTGTTGTGCTCAAGGAGTTTCTTTGTTGGTTGTTTTTTTCTCCTTTTTTTTTTTTTTGTACCGCCCACCTAAGAGGAGTTTCCTGACCTGGTTGCTTAAGTGTTGTTGGCTTTGACCCTGCATCACTCTCCCAAAAAACACAGATGAGCTTTCTCAGTTTGTTTAAAGGGAAAATACTTTTTTTGCAACAAAATGTTTATTTAGCTGGCTGAAGAGAACATTTCAAACTGTTGGTTACTAGTTCTTGGCAGATGAGGATGACAGCAAACGTACCAGTTTCCAGTGGCTCTTCAGGCTAGGATCAAGTGAGTCCCACTGTGCACAAAAGTTTAAATGTTATTGTGTATTTTAGGTTGATTAGCAAACACCTAAAGGTAAAGATGAGAGGATGATTGTCTGGGTACCCAGCACTGAAGGGTCTTCCTGCTGATACAGGACAGACTATGGGGGCCTCTGATTCTTTCAAGCCACAATTTCATTTCTGTCTATGTGATTCAGTTCATTTGGTGATTCAGCATTCACTGGCTCAAGGAGAAATGTCTCAACACAGTAAAGCAGAGTAGGGATTTGCACTGTTTATGCAGAGAGAGAGAGAGGGGAAGAGACCTTGTTAATGCCTTGTGCTAACCTGTGCAAATTAGTGGATGCTTCTGTCATTGTTAAATGTAGGTTAAACTTCTCTTCTTCATTTGGCAGAATTTTGGTGTCAATTGGAGAATCATTTGGGGTGAGTTTTAACATTTTTTATGTCTGGTCTTAAATGCATATAACTTTTGGAGGAATGGGATAGCCTGCTCACATCTCTAGAGCTGGCCAGTGAGTGTGTCTGATTTAATACAGTAATTATAGGGAAGTTATGTTAACTCCTTTCAAATATCCAGACTTCACTTTTAAAATGTGTTGCATTTTATTGTAGTTGCTTTGGCACAAGATAAGAGTTCTTAAAACTCCAGAGTTTTAGAACTTCTAATTTTTGGTGGATGATCTGGAAGTTGGAGTGGTTTCAGGATTTACTGGCAATTCTTTCCCTATTTTCTTGTCTCTTCAGACTTCTGAAAAGTTTCAAAAAATAAACCAGATGTTGTGCAACAGTGAGTGCCAGCTGAAGCGCAGTGCAGAAGCAGGTGCTGCTGCCCCAAAGCCACTGAAGAGGCTGCGCTTCGATATAGAGGGGCAAGACGAGGCAGATGGAAGGTGAGAGATTGTCCTGGGCTTTTCAGAGATCTTGCATATATTTGGTTCCCAGGGTCTTCATCCTAACTTCTTCCTGATGTCCTATCTTGTGTTAATTCGTGAGCTTTAGCAGCTGTATCAAATGAGAGATGGAGGCATGAAGCTCCTCAGTTGCATGCTTTGATGTCAGAAGTGACTCCCCTTGATTTAAAGTTTAGGTTACGAGGGTAAAAAATTATTTTTATTAACTTAACTTTATGCTTTCTGTCTGCAGCAAACACCTACCCCAGGAGTCCAAGTTCCAACAAAAGCTTGCAGAAATGAGTGAGTATTACTTTTCTCATAATCTGCACAGCACTGAGTGCCTTGGGCCCACTCAGATGAAAACACTGCTCAACACTGATGTGATTTGGGTAGCTTGCTTAGCTTTTGTACGTGCTGCATTTAATCTTGAAAATGCAGATTACAAAATGGAAATTTATGTACACAGGAAAACCACACGTAGTGTTTTTGTTGCTTTGCGGTCTTTTATATTGAAACGTCTGAGACTGCTTCTTCTTCTACTGTGGGTCAGCATCTCTTTCAGATCTTATGGGATCACTTTTCTGTTTTAAAATGAAACTCAAATCTAGCTCATGAAAAGCAAAATGGCCCCAACCCTCCATCTGAGTTGTATTTTCCACTCGTGAAAAGGAGCACACTTGGCCTGGCCAGGCATTCTCACTCTCTGGTGGAATCTGAGCTCTGCAGCTGAGCAGATTTGCCCATTAAAAACTCTTACCTTGCTCATCAAGATAGATGTGAGTGTGGATCCAGGCACCTCTCCTTTATTTTAAGATAGAGAAAATGTTTCAGTGTTTACTTATGGCAGAGGTTAAGAAGGAGAGTTCTGTCCTGTGTCTAGTGGTGTTGGTGTGTGCCACTGAGGGGAAAAGGCATTCCTGGGCAGGCTGTCTCTGAGATGTGGGCAGTGCTCAGCCCACAGCATCTGCCTGGCTACAAGGTGAGATTCCCAATGTGACACAGACCAGCTGCCCTCGTTGAGAATGGAAACGGACACAGTGAGGGGACAGGGACAATGAGAACTGGAGTGAACAGGTGGAAGGAATTTCATAAGATCTGTAAGATGGAGCAGGAATGGCTGAAACAATGCAAAATTAGGTGTTTATCCTATAATGAGTGATTTGGTTTGTTTACAATAGAATAATGTACTTCTATTCCTTGTGTCATTACAATTTTTTCCAATAATCAGTCTGAAGTAATTATGAAGAAAATATCTCATTCTTTTTGTTCGTTGGGTTTTTTGGTAGCATCTACTCGAACAAGAATGCAAAAGCAGAAGCTGAATGATGGAAATGATACCTCAGCCAGTGAAGAAAAGTGAGATTCTTCCTCAGGACCAGGGGCTGCACCGCCAGCCCTCTTAGGATTGTTTTTGTTTTACAGCCTTCATTAATAGAGTTGCTTTTTTAGTTGCTTTTTATTCCAAGCTGCTAGTTGAAAGCATTTGTACTTCTTAAATTGTTAAATGTTCTCCATGATACTTTGCCTTATGATGTAGCATATATACAATGTAAGCCACTGAATTTAATTTATATATTTTTTTGAGGATTTTTAAAAAGTCTTGGAAAGTGTCTGAATTTCCTGTTGCAGCATTACTGATTTAAGCCAGTTCAGTCTCATTGGATTGAATTTTTTATGTCTGAAGATGAAATGTTAGCTAGAATGATTTGAAATGCAATAATTTTGTTTCTTAGATTTGATTTTTAGATTTTCATCACTTGAAAATTTTGAAAATGGTGGGCCATTTACTGCAAAGATTTCTGTCTCTGTTCATAATTAGCACATCAAATTCCCATTAAATTAAACTGGACAGCAGCCAGGGGCCTTGCAGAGTCGGGGCCTCACCTCAGGAGTACAACCTGAATTCAAAGTGAACTCATTTTGCAGCCTTACTACTGAAACCAACACTTGGCATTTTGTAGTTTTGCTTCCCCAGCTCTCACCCAACTGTCATTTCAGAAGCAGTTACACTGTCCCTCAGTTTGAATTTCATGGAGTATGAATCCCACAGAGATTCACCCCAGAATCCCACAGAGGATCTTCCCAGAAGCTTCTTCCCATATGCAGAGTAATTGATGTGCCCTTTCTTATCTTGGGAAATCTCAAGTATTTTAAAAAAATAACAACCAAACAAAACAACAAATCTAAACCATACCTGGTACGCACAAGATTTCAAAATTCTAATGATGTAGAATTTTCTTGGTTTCTTTGAATTTCCACCTAACTGTAGCCAAGCCAAACAGCTTGAGAAACAGCTGGAAGCTGAGTGTCTCCAGTGGGGCTCCAGGTAAGAGCAGCCTGGTCTCTAAAAGCACAGGGCATCTCCCACTGGCCTTACTGCAGCATCTGCAAAAACCTGAACGTGGTGAACCCACGTTGGGAAAATCAGCCTGCCTTACTTCACTGAAAAGGCAGTTAATTGAGCAACTTGTGAATGGTTGCAGCTAGCAAAAAAACCCCAAACACAACCATCCAATACTTTCTTCATCTTTTGTATTTGTAAGTTAGTGATTCAGATACTGGAACGTTCCTTGCAACAACAAAGTTTTGTAAAACACCCAATTAACAAAAGCACATGTTTTATTTCCCATGGATTAAAACATAAGCAAATAAATTGTCTTGCTTTAAAATTACCCATTTTTATGAAATTTAGCTTTTGCAGCTACTTAAATTAAGAACAGGTACAGTAGAAAAGCATGCTGTTCATGACACAAATGTTTTAAACCAGTGTCTTCCAGGTAGCTTATTTACAGATTGCTTAGCTGATCCTGGAGTACTTATAGTAGGAAGTAAAGATCCATTCTTGTATTGACTCAAAGCTAACCCTAGAGCTACTAAAAATTCTACGAGCAGCAAACTGATTGTAAATTAATTTTAAAATACTATTGAGGTTTTTTTTTAGACTCAGTACAGCTTCAGTATTCTTACTGAAAAATGTACAGAAGCTTCCAGGCTTCCTTAAGTACCTTATGTTTATTTTCTCACTTTTTGCAGTTTTACAGACAGTTTGTATGTTAACATTGGGGTACACTGACTGTAAGCTCTGTTACAGCAGTCAAGACTTCCTTTGGCTAGAGAGATGATAAAGAGTCCAGTATCTAAACAGCTTCATTATTTCTTTACTGTGACAATGTATTTTTTTGTTCAAACAGACTGAAGGCTTTACATAAAATGTACAATATTATTTTATACAACTAATCAGTTTCTCTCCTTTCAAGATAAATAAAATAGCTTTTAAAGGATTTATAGTCAGTAATTTTCTTTTATTAGGTGATTTCATTCGGTACCTATGCAAATAAATGTGTATTGAAACTAATGGCTTTTTATTAGATATGGGAATCTTACTGTGTTTGACAGCACTTTTCTTAGAGCGAGACCTTGCTGTACTAAAAATGGCCTGGAATATTGAAACTGTTCCAGGAAAAAAGAAAATTAGGAATCACAGCAGAAGTTGGACACAAAATGTGATGGCCATTTTAGGTGCTTAACAACAAGCATCCATTCCTGTAGAAAGCCTAAGCCCTGGGTGTAAGATGAGGTCAGATTGCATCCTGGAAAGGCCGGTTCTGTCCACTCGTGCTTAAGGGAATTTAATCTGTTGGCTTGGCTGTGTAGCCATCTGAAGGTGGGTGAGCTGACTCCCAGCCCCTTACTTTGATGTTTATACCTTAATCTCTTCCTGCTGTCCACTGTTTCCAAATGCTCTTTATTCTTATAGGAATTTTTTTCTTCCTTGCTGCCTTTGCCTTGCAAGCGAAGAATTTTGTGCTTAGGCAGTGCTCGTGCAGAGGGGCTGCACTGAACAGCAGGTGCCTCACAGGTACTGGAACAGCCGTAGGGAATGTGTAAATGCACAATTTCAGATGCAGAAGTGGCTGCAGGAAGACACCTGTATCAAATGTGAAGCAGCTGGAGAAGATTATGGCTGTGTGCTACCAGCGCACAGTACAAGCTGAAATATTTTAAAATGTAACAAGCTGGTCCTAATGTGCATTTGCTTAAGAAATGATGACTGGTGTTCTGAGGACCATTTTATTAATAAATTGTGATTAAGCCACTAGGGCATTGATTTCTTTGAAAGGTGGAAATACATTTGAGCAAATTCTCCAGCTTACAAAAGTGTTATCTGGTGACAGTGATTTCCTGAAGAATACAAATAGCCTTTAAGGTACCTCTGTGAAATACTATCTGGTTTACTTCTTTTCCCACACACACAGTCAACAACCATCAAATTTTCTTCATTTTTACTGAAAAGAAAGGAAAAAATCCCACTCACACTGTTTTAATTATTATGGCATTTTTATTAATGGTCTATTAAACCAGGTAAGTTTGTAAAGAAACAAAAAATCCTTTATGTTCAGGCTGTAAACTTTCTACATCATTGGGTGGTAGCCAATGAATCCTGCCTCTATGGGGCAAATAAATGCTTTGTTTTACAAAGAAAGCCCATGGAAATTGTTCAGATCATATAAAAACAGCAGTTTACATAGTTACCAAGCATTGTAACAAAACTCTACAGGTGTGTACTAGATGACAATGCAGTGCAGGCTTTTAGCTTCAGTAACTTAGGGGAACCTTTAAATGACCCTACCCATCTAATTTCTTTTTCTCTCCAGCCTCCTTTCTGGAAAATGGAACATTGCTCTTTATTTAAACCCCAGACACAGTTTAGGCTTGACCATATTTTCACTTTTTAATAAATACCTTTTGTCTGTGGTATCATAAAAACAGAACAATACTTTATTAAGTATTTAACCTGCAAGATCCACAAACACAAGCAAGGTGGTTGCAGACTATCTCACAACAGTAAAATGCATCCCTAATTTCTTCTGAAATGTCCCATGGTTGGGTTTCAAGCACATATTTACATCCATGCACCCACATTTAATCACCTAAGCCAGTAAGGACTTTTTTTTTGAACATTGACCTGAAAATGCATGCATCGAAAATTAAAAAACTAAATAAATAAATGTTTCTATGAATGTAACACTATCACATCCAGGTCAGATGATACAGAATAAAAGCCAATGCTGACACATTGGATCTTTAGACTCACCCTCAATTCAGTCCAGAGATGCCTTTTCTCAAAATTACAGGCTCTGTTAATTATTCTGAAATTGCAAGTAGGCTTTAATGTGTATGGTTAGTTGGAAGTTATGAGCAGCAAGGAAATAAATTGGAAAAAAAAATGTCACTTGGTTATATTAAGCCAAAAATGCCTTGTTAAAGCAGCATGCCATTTCAGCTGCAGTAACTGTTCAACTACTTTATGAACTTGAGGCAATGCTGGAGAGTGGTGTCCCTCTCCAGTGCTATCATTCCATGCAGTAGTGCCTCCGGGGAGCCACATAAGGTTTCTGATCAGATGTTGAGTCAAAAACCTCTCATCATTTCACATTTATAGTTTTTTGTTTGACTCTTTTGAGTAAAACAAATGTGTGGAGAGACCTTTCATAACACATGCTGTAGGAAAGCTGGAGTGACCACTGACACGCCAGTACCAGGGGTGTAGGTGCCCAGCTGGTTCCACTTGAGAAGAGTGAGACTGGATGTGTGCCAGTGTGATGCCATTGGGGCAGGACAGGGGCTGGTGCCAGCTGCTGCCCCAAGGCTGGGATGTGGTCATACGTCCTCATTCTGTGCACTGCTACCCTTAAGGAAATGCTGGCAGGTGAATCTGACATCCCAGGCTTAACCAGGGATATGCAGCCTTGGCTTACACAGAATTCCTCGTGTCCATGCTTTGGTATTGATCAGTGCTGGGCTAGAGCACACAGGGTTGGCAGTAAAGCTGTGCCCCACCAGGACCCTGTTTTACTGTCTGCAGTAACCTCTATCTGTGTGCTGGTGTCAAGTGCTTCCCAACACAAACTTACCAAAACTCATCTCCTCCCCCAGCAAAGTTGTGGTTTTGATGAATCTGCATTATGTACTGGAAAGGTTTTGACCACTTCTGTTTGAATACAAAATACTGACACAGCTGCTAAGAACAGCCTTAATGCTGCTGGAGGAAGTCATACTCATTGCTGAGGGGGTGGCAGAATGTGCTTGTTAGCAGTAGATGATCCAATATATTTCTAGTGAGAGTCTGAGGCAAATGTCTCAAACACAAGTAAATGTTTGCCACAGCATTTTCCAAAATATTTGCTCAGCACCCTCCTCCTAAGTAAATTCTGCTGCCTGCGTGCTTCACCCTTCCACTCACACCTGCAGGGTCTGGGGTGAAGGGGGAGGGCACTACTCACTACTCCTTTTCTGAGTATGTGCTGCTCCTTTTCCTCCTACTCTTCCTCAAAGAACAGGATTGTTTGAGAAATGAGCCTCCAATATAGTAAGGAACAGCTATTTCTACCCTAGACATGAGGATGTGGTAATTTAAGGGACTTAAGTTCTTAGAAACCACAATTGAGGATTAGAAAAAGTCATGGAAGGATGCTGTGGCACAGCAGGGACCTGCAGGAAGGTTGCATGACTTTACGTAATTATATTAGTGTACTGAGCCTGGTCATCCAGCTTTTTGCCTTCCCCATTTGTAAAATACTGCAAAAGGCACTTGAAGTCACTTCACTCAGTCAGAACTTTAAGAGAAATTCTCAGGGTTAATTCACAGTTACCTATTAGAAAATTCAGATAAATGCTCCATGAGCTCCACACCTTCTGTAATGGGGCAGACCTCCCTCTGTGCAGCACTGGGTGGGGTCTCACCCTAACTCACTTCAGCCAGTTGGAAATGAAGCATCTACTCTACCTTAGCCCCCGATGCTCAGTGCTGGGAGAGAGGCGTGTCCAGAGGGCAGCCCCTCGCTCCTGAAGAGCCCTGAAAGGAAAGTGGTGTGGGCACCTTGCAGCTCTGACCACAGGAGAATCTGAAACACTGTATTGGGACAAGGTACCTTTATCACCACCTGGAATATAGTGCCAGTTCACTCTTGGAATTGAATTAATTTGAAGTTACCACTTCAAAATCACCCTTTTCTCCATTTTTCTGAAGTTGATCTGTCTGAGGAGATATAGTAAGACAGGAATAAATAAGCCTCAAGCGGAACTGCCTTTTCTTGAAATCTTGTTTGGATTTGTAATGAGGTGATTTTCTTAGTAGTAAAACTCACAGCATGACAATTCACATCCAGACAAACTTGGTGAGTGCTTCCATTAGGGTGCCAGGGACCACACCGGTGTAATGGAAAGGGAGATTCTTTTCATTCTGGCTAAACAATGAGACAAGTGCTGGGAACTCAAAACTGTAATACCCTGCTGAAGCTCCTCATAAATAAACTCCAAACAAACACCAAGTGAGACACATCCTCCTACAAATCAGAAAGCCTCTCACCCTAAAGAACTTAGGTTATTTTACCATACATCCAGACAAACAGGTTTGTATCTTCACTGAATTATAACCAGACAAAAAGAAGCCCACTATGGCATATTAACTGAGTTTTGAGACAAAAGTACACCATGGAAGTTTTAGCAGCAAACAGGTCACTGTCCCATAAAATCCAAACACAGACTGTTAAAAAAAAATTTTAAAATTAGACACTATATAATGACAAGCTTAGTTTGCTTGAGTGGGAAAGGGCAGTTACTACATTAGATTTTTGTGTTAAATTCTGGCTGTTGGCAATCAACAGTCACCACACACCTACACTGTAGCTGTCCTTACAAAGCCTACATGTTAGTGGACTTCTACACACTCTCTAAGCTGATGGACACCAAGACTTTCCTTCCAAACCATTGCACATTCTGACCATGGAGAAGTTCTCCAAAGGAGAAGTATTTCCAGGAGGGAAGAGGACATGCTCTTCAGCTTGGTAGTAGACAGACCTCAATTTCGGAATGCTCCCACTCTGCTGGCTTTGCTAATGAAGTTTTTCAGGAGGTCATGGTCCATTTCTGCAAAGCCTTGAGTTTGTGTAACAACAGTCAAATGGTTTATGCAAAATCTGAAGCAAAATTCTTCCAAGTCCTAGGAACAAATTGGAGTAATTTGTAACATGAATTATTGACAAATCTATTAACATTATTATTTTGTTTCAAATCTGTCATTTAATTAGCAGACAATATACTAGATTGTTCACATTATCAATCCCTTTTCTGATCCTTTTGATGAGATCACAAATGACAGGATGAAATTTGTTTGTACAAACTACTCAATAAACCCAACTTGAAAAAACAGGAGTAGCCACCTAAATCAACTCTAGAACTCCATCACATTTACTAGAACTTACTACACATTCATTAGAAAAGTTATTAGCAGGTGAAACCATTAACTTGCCTCACACAGAACTACAAGAGCATCAATAACTCCTTTCTTTTCCTCCCTGCGCTGCATTCAGTAGTGGTCCTGTGAACACTACAAAACATTGCCGCCTGGGATTAATAGTAGAAAGATACTCAGCAGACTACCTGTGCATTTCCTTTTGAAAACTTTTCCTTAGATTCCGTGTTTCAAGATGTAACTAAAGCTTTAAATGAAGCACAAAATATCCTTAAAGAAGAAATATGGTATAGCAAGTATCTCTCTTCAACAACTACTGGGGAAGTAGAAAAGGAATGATAATAGAAGAAGGAAAAAACCAGAGGTAATAAAAAATGTAGGCAAAGACAGTGACAGCTTAAGTTCCAGCAGACTTCTGAAATGGTACTGTCAGAACCTGAGCTGCTTTACAGTCAATGTGTGAACTTTTATGCTAACTAAAATGAACAGCACCTGCCTTTTCTGGTGCTGGTATGAAGAGGACCATAGATTACAGAGAATCCTGGTCACTCATTTTGCAGTTTCAAGAAATACTGTCTTTTTTATTCTGTTTTATAGAACATGATTAGTCTAAAATTTGCTACAGTGTATATGAGAAATATGCTTTAAAGTAACTTGTAGCCGCAGGTCTTTGTATTTTCTGAAGATAGGAAAAAATATTTTCAAACCAAATATTTTAAATCCTAACAATGCATACAGTAGTCAAGTCAGTCTTCATTTAATTTGCAATGTGAATGGTATATCACACATCACTATAACCTTTCACTTGCAGTCTTCACATTTAATGACAAAAAAATTGAATTCTATCTTTTCAAACTTCCAAAATATGAGGCCTCTTTCATAACCCTTCTTTTGACAGTTTTCTACTGAAGTCCTGACACACTGCACATGGTTCTCAAACCAGGAGTTACTATATTAATGTAGTACACTAGAAGATCCTGGCTTATTCCATGATCCCTTAGCCAGAAGCTATCCCTGTGTCTTTGATAAAGAAATCTTTGCTGCACTTCCCCAAAGCCGTTCTACTCCATCCCTTTCTGAGCTGTGAGTGTAGGGAGGAGGGCAACAATGCACTCCTGAGTTTGGCACACGCTGCAGCCAGGGCAGGTGAACCAATTCATCATCTGACAATTGTGTTAAACTGTAACATGTTTTGAAAGAGTAAAATACTGAATCATAGAAGGAAGAGGAGGATAACATGTATCTAGTTATCCAGCCAATCCCTTTTACTGTGTCTCAGCCATTATGAACTCTGGTACTTTGTCCAGGCTAGTTTTACTACTTCACAACGCACCTAAACATATCTTTAACTACTCTTTAACTACTTCACCAGATACAGATCAACTAAAAATACTTCTGCTTTGAAGAGTTCAAAAATGTTGAAAAGCTTGTACAAGGAGAAACTACAGAATAAAATTTTAATGAAAAAATCTCCTGTTAAAAGAACCAAATCACTGGGTCATGCCTTCCAGTAGAGTCTTCCCTGCTATGCTGGGCTTGTACCAGCACAGCACACTGAAAGCACAACTCCTCTTTGCCCCAGCTGTTCATGCCCTCTGTTCCTGATACCTGGGTTACAAATGCCTTGTACCTGGCAGCTGGTGATCTTACTATCTACCAATGCCTTTTTATCCCCTTTCAATGGACAGAACTCACCGACTTCCAGCCTCCTCTTTGCAACTCCTACACAAAATTATCTCCTATAGTTTGCTGTCTCCATACAGCACTGACTTCTGCAACATTTTCAACTCCATATTTGTTTCAGTCTCCTCCTTCTACTTGCCTCCCACACCTGAAAGGTATTTATAACAATGTCCCCTATGACTAAAATACATAAGCAGACTTTTTGAAAAATAAAACCCACCACACAGGTATTTCCACAATCATCACAGCACTACGAAGATGAGAAAAGGAAAGTATCTTTGAAAGTATTTGTTTACCAAAAAAGCACTGGTAACAGGCTGAGTGCTAGTGACACATTCCACAATCAAGGGCGGACCACATGACAGGATATGGGGAGAATATTAACAATAGGTAATTTGTTGTATGTCAGCCCAATTCATTGTAAACAATACTGCAAAAATGGATTTTTTTATGTAAGCACAAGTGTAAACATGCAAGGACTTTATAGGTAAATTCTCCCACTGCCTGTAAAAGTCAGTACCAGAATGACTGTACCAGACACTGGCAGACAAAATGATTAGGTGAGGAACTCAGGGACTGAAAGACAGGGAAAAATCCAAAGGCCAAGATGTAAATGGCACTGAGAAATTTGCATGCCACACGACAAAGCAGGAAGCAGATTAAGAACCCTGACTCACGGGTGCAAGCCAAAAGAGCAGGAAAAAACACTAGTAACTGGGGTTTTTTTTAGTTTTTATTTTACAGCTTAAAAAGGGGAAAACAAACATCTGGAAAGCCAGAAAAGGAAATTACAGTAATCATGCCTCACCAGTTAAATACAGTCATGTTTACATTAGGCAGCTTCATTTCTCAGAAAACAACTGCTTACCTGAAGAGAAGTTCTTACCTGAGCTTCATACTTGACAGCGGCAGAAAGAAGAGCAATGGCATTCTCTTCACAAATGCCTTGTTTGATCGTTTGCTGGCAAAGCTTTTTCAGTCTGTTTTCTCTATACAGTGTTGCCAAATCTAGCAGCCCTGTGAAAATTTATACAGCTTTAACTATTCTGGTGCAAAATATATTAGTGTCTCTTCAAATTAATCAATTACCCTTTTGTTTTAGGCTGAATTAATCAAAGACTTGCTCTGGTTTTTTCCCTAGCTGATGTGTGCATTTTTTAAGGTCCCCTAGAGACCTATCAAAAAAGGAACCATTTTATTACTATGCAAGTGTTCTGTTCTCTTGTTCTCATTCTGGACATCAATTACTGACTTACATCCCCTTAAATTCATGCAGGGAAGAGCTCCCTTTTTGTTCAGGATCAAAAATCGCTACAGCTACTCAAACAAGAAGAGTTTCAGGATGGCATTAGTGCCTTTCTAAATAAAAGGAAGTTCTTAATAAGAGCAACAATGAGCTCTTTTTGAAAACTCTGCATCTTTGATCTCACTGCATGCCCACCACTCATTCTCCTTGGGCATGTTTCCTGCTACTGCATCCTTTCTTCCTGACACCTGCCAAACTCAAGATTTAAGTGCTAATGAAACTAAAATTAACAAGCCCTGCTTTCCTTACCCTGTAATGACACATATATTGAACATTTCAAAAACAATAATCTACAGTAATTTACATTTATGACAAATACCTATTGCATCTTCAGGAGGGAGCCTAATGTTGTCTGTATACAGATATTCCAGGAAGGCTCGGTAAACAGGGTAAGAAAATTCACTCATTTCTATAATTTCATCATCATTATTGAGTATGGAGCGAAAATGTTCACACCTACAAAACACAAATACAGACTGTACACTGTAAAGAGCTAAGCTTGAAAGATGAGCTGCAGCAAGAAGTTGGTAAAAAAATAAATCAGTCCTAACAGACTAAATACACCAGCAGAACCTCTAGCTACATGATTTCTTGCTTTGAACATGTTAATTTCTTTAAGCCTTATAAGCCTTATAGGCCTGATACATATAATTCAGAATTTTATTTCTGTTGTTAATATTTTATGGCAGGCTCCATTTCTACTTACAACATCTACAAGGATCATCCATCTGGTTTTGATGCCATTTTCTTAAATACATTGTACATGAACAATCAATTTTATTACCTGTCTCGTGGCAGATAAAGTTTACAATTAAATTAGACAATTCTGACATTTGACCCTGTTTTCTCCAACACTACCTAATGAAGAGGGAAATTATTAATAATTTTAGATATAATTTATTCCAGTGTCAGAGTCCATACACAATTTAGCATTAATCGTTATATTCAAGGATAAATTATTGAAAGTGAAGATACTCTCACTCAGATCTTTCATAACCTTTTTCTTACAAGTCTGAATACTTCTGTGACAGATACCAACAAGGACAAAGCACTGCCTTTGACAGCTGTAATCTGCAACTTCCAGTTCGCAGTAATTTACAAAGCAGTGTAACTTACTGTTCCCTAAAAAGCATCCTAACATTTGCACTGTTTTCAGAATTTTTGTTGATATAAATGAACATCACCACCTCTGATAAATTTTCCTATAACAACCACAATTTAATTGTGCTTTTTTGTACTACACTGATTTATAACTCTCACACATCTAAATTTTCTCTTCTTTTATTCAAACTTTTCTATAAAAAGTAGGATGGTTTCCTTTTAATGTCTCTGAGACAAGACTACAACATAAAGACAGTATCACTTAAATCCAAATGAAAAACAATTAACCAATCACTTAAGTTCTTCACATTTTACTGGTTATTGAAAGAATTTTTTTTAATCTTAGTATTTTGGGGCTTTTAACAAAATAATGGAACCCCTTGTCAAATTCATAAAGCAATAAAAAGTCATTATCTAGCTTCTGCCACATCTGTTACCACATTCTGGCATTGGGAGAGGCAGACAAAACCTCACTGTTTTGCTTCCCAGAGCCTCATGTTAAGTAGTGGTGACCATGCTATCCATCCAGCGTGGATCAGACCTTGGGAATGGTCTGTGCCCCAATGGCACCACACAAAGGTCAGAGAAAGGTGGTACACATTGATCCCTGAAAAAGTAATAAGTAAATGAAAATAAAAATCGGTTAGCACACAGCCTCCAGCCTGCAAAGTATCTTGGAGTGACTCATCCTTTGGAGTGTCTCTCTCCCTGTCACCATCCCTCAGCAGAGACAGCCCAGCCCCCAGTTCTGGCTGGCTGAGTGCAGAGCTGATGAATCCCACCCGCACACTGGGATGGATCTGTTCCCGCAGGCAGCGCTGGCCTTGGGCTGCTCTCACGGAGCCGGGCGTGCCCTGACATTTCACCACCACTGGCAGCCAATAACCACCAACAGTGGGATCCAGTTCAAGAACAGGAATAGAACAGGATGAGAAGAAGTCCTCGTAAGCAGTAAAGAAATGACTAGACCATGAAAAGGAACTTGTACCAGCACTGCTTTCATGGCAGTGCTCTGGAAGAGGCCGAATGCTGCAAAATACCATTTTAAATACCCTGATCCAGTTGCATCATGGCACTCTAACAAAATATTAATTTTACAGACTGTGCCTAATACTTTATTATTCCTTCATAGTATTTTGGTAACACCATATATTTAAAACCATTTTAGAATTAGACATATTTCCTTCACAGAATGCCACAATCTGAGAAAAAGAGAGCAAGAAAAAAGAAATAACAGAAAGCTACATATAGTCTGAATATCAGGGAAAAGAACCTCAGGAACATTTTGGGCATACACAAGATTTGATTTTGATTTGGTGGTATCTGATGGAGAACACATGGCATCCCAAATGAAGAGGGTGGACTATAGGCATGAGTGTAATGTACAACCAATGAAGCCAGTAAAGGGAAAACAAAAGTAATACAGGTAATCAATGCAGTAAGAGGACAGCAGAAAAAACCCAAACAAAACAAGGACAGGCAAGAATTAACAGGGAAATTCAATTTTACACAGGAGATCACTAATAGGACTCAGGAGCAAAAGTAGGAAGATGAGAGTGGTGATAAACTGGGTGAGATACCCAAGCATTTTGAGAAAAAAAGTAGCAAAAAGAAAAAAATACTGTAACAATGAGGAGAATGAAGCAGAAGCAGTTGGTAAGGCAGGAGAGATCTAAAGCAGTGTCTCTAGAATACCCCAGTAGAAACCACATCAGTAGTAACAAATTAATCTCTCTGCATGTTAATAATAATGAGATCATTCTGTAGATCTGCATATGTCAAATCTCACTGTAAAAAGGTTTTAACTTGCAAAAAGTTGTAAAAACAGAAAGAGAAGCCAGTTCAAAAGTCAAACTCACTGATAAGAAGGTTTAAAACAAGTAGAAGAAATCTATCATAAAAGGGGAAAAAAGATTATCTGGATAGCGCCTACAGAAGTTGCTGAAACAACTGAAGGGCCCTGTGGAAGGAAAGAAAGACAAGAATAAACAGGACCCCCTCAAATCATTCTGGTGGAGGAAGCCAAGCATATAAAGAAGGAAAAAACTGATTCTAACTACTGAGAAGACAGCAGAAGTAAGTGAGCCTTTTCCTCAGCAGGAAAAGGTTATTGGAAATCAAGGTCAAGGCCATTGAGGCAGCACAGAGGAGGAGAGATGTCAGATGGAGGGAAGTGATGGAAAGGCAGGTAGTAGAGCAACATGTTTGATAATTACAAGGAGTGAGAGAGTAACAGCGAAGAACAGCAGATGAATCCCTGACTCAGGGAAAAGGGAATTTGTAAGAACAAGTCAAGAATTTTCTGCAGTGATGACTCAGCACAGTGACTACACTACACAGTTTAGTTTATACAATTTATACAAGTTTGTTCCTTACCTAATTTTGAGAAGAACTTTGTGAACATGTATGTATTTTCCATCCACTAGGAACTTCAGGTCTGCAGTTTCAGGGTTGTCAAATTCCTTCTTTAGTGACTGGGCAACTGTTAGATGGTCATCAGGCTCTAGAATAAATAGGGGACTTACTATAAAGTAGTAAGCAATACAAGTATCTCCCACTACAACATTCTGGGTATCTGTCAGCAATGAACACTCTTAATAAATACATCTCCTTAAGGCTAGTAAAACCCCCCAGCAGCCTGTGCGCTCTGTATGAGCCAGAAAAGCCAAGAAAGGACAGCTTTCTTCAGTCCTTTCTAGTTTCCTGCTCCAAGAAAATATCTCTATTGAAAAACCTGTAAATTCCACTCCTCTAACTCATCTATATAAGGCCAGGGGAAAAAAAAAAAGCTAACAATCTCAGAAGTTTACTGCTGCATCTAATAGAAAATGCTATCAACCATTACTGAGTAAATTATTTCAAATTAAAACTGTTAGTTATTATAAGATCCTCAAAAGATCAGTAAAAAAATCATAATAATCATAATCATTTTCTGAAATGCTCTCATAAGGAGACATTATATTACAGCAAAAATAAATCTATTACAGAAACAACTTTTGGTTGTAGTGAAAGTACCCAATGCAATATCCCTAAAAGTAAATACCAACACTTACAAGTCTATTCTAAAAGGATAGCTTTCCCTAGACTTAATGGTGTTAGAAGCAGTGTGTCAATGTCTGCATATTCCTGTTTGTGTCATATGTCTGTATATCCCACTGTGTACATAACATTTGCATTATAAAGTTACCAGACAGCTTTGAAAAGTCATCCATTATCTGCATACAAAATTTTACCTCCTGAACTGATCCAAATCTTCATGACACTCAGAGAACTATCTTCTTTAATACTACTAAAAAAATCAACAACCCCTCCCACCCCCAAACCTCATTCTTAACCATCACAACATTTTGTCTTCTTACCATATAAATACACATTATGGGTTTATACAGATCTTGTGGGTCAATAATTAGTTGTTTTCTACAGAAAATTACATAAATGCTAGGTCCTGTAACCTACCAAGCTAGAAATTACAATAGTATTCTGCTGGAAATGGAAAGACCTTCTCTACAAGTTCTAGAAAAAGCTTAACCCACACACACACTTCGCTACTGTTACACTTTGTTAAGCAAAATCATTTTGCATTTCATTTAGAGAATGTCAGGTATACCCAATTGGGTCAGTACAGGTAAAATGGATGGGGGAGAGAAATCCAATATAGTGGTAAGAAAAATGAAATATTTCTGAAACAATGATACTGTAAAATACTTCATTAGTTCTTATTCTGTACAATATGTGGTCTATTTATTCAGACCTCTGCTATCCAAACGAGTAAGCATTTTAGCAACTAATACAAAGCTGAAACTCTTCTTCAAAGTTAACTGGCAATCCAGATGTCCACCAAGATACATCTCCAGATGACTTCTACAGCCATGAGAGGAAAACTGAATAGAGTGGGGTTCAGCTTTGAAACTCTTTGAGGGAAACCACATGCTTTTATTTCACGGTTACAGCAGTGAAGGGGGAACCAGAGGAAGGAAATGAAGAGGCAGTTCACACTGACAAGGCACAAAGCCAAGAAAACTCCTTAGCAGCCAGTGCTAAGAATTGTACTAGAAATGTCAGAACTGCCACAAACATGGAGAGAATGGGAATGCCTGGGTGTGGAAGCACCAGAGTAAAACAGACAGAGAGGGCTGTTAGCATGGCAGATGTCCATGGCACCGAGGTCAGCAGACGTAAGATCCCAGGACACAGCCACCTGAGGATTCTCACCACGCATACATCAGGTAACAAACAACAGTGAGTCAGTCCTGACAACTTGCCAAGGTGGGATAGGATGAAGAGGCCAGTCACTCTCAGCTCCTGGAGTGCGCAAAAAGGCACATCTGAAACCAGCACAGTCACCTAACTAAAAACAACCCAAGAGACATGATAAGGGCCTGATAGCCAGCTTCCTTTATCCTGTGTCATCACAAGGAACCCTGCTCAGACCCCCTGAATAGTGCCGGGATGCTGGACAGACCACTTGGCACATATGAGAATGTGGCTTTTAAAGTGCATCTGAAACTTGTTTTGTTTAAAAATAAAGTAACCTTTTCCTCCTGTAAGGCTTCACCTTATGCTTTGGTACAACGTTGCTGCAGTGTTGTAGCGGTATTTCCAAAGGGACTAAGAAGTCATGGTCAAAAAAACCCCAAAAACTCCACAAGAAAACAAACACACAAACTCCCCAAGAACAACAACAACAACCACCAAACAAAAACCACAACAAACCAAAACAAAAAACCAAAAACAACAACATAAAAAAACCCAACAAACCAAACAAAAACAACAACAAAAAAAACCCAACAAACCAAACAAAAAATCCAACAATACCCCAGCAACTTTATTAGAAACCATAATGGGATTAAATTGTAGCTGAAGAATGAGCTCTCTGGTAGCCAATGCTGTATCCTTAACTCTTTCTACTCAAGGGCAGCAAGACAGATCTTAATGCTAATCAAACATCTGAGATCCAGCAACTTGTCTCTTCAGAAGACCAGGTCATGATCACTTGTGATGAGACTGAGTGCTTGTGGCCAGTTCAGAACACAGGAATTTGGGTCCCTCAATTCTTAGCAGTCTACTTAAGGGCATCAAAGAAAGCTTCAGAGTTCCTAAATGTTCTGCACGGCTTCCTCAAATCTCCAAATTAAAACTCAGCTTTTCCACCCAGAGCCACTGGACAGTCACATACAGAGGTTACATAAAGAAAGCCCCTCCCCAAACCTAAGGCATTTCCCCATAGAAATAAATAAAATAAAATGGACAATTATTTAGCATTGCCATTAGGCTTTAGCAATTTTTTACAATTTCATATTACACTTACACATATGCAACATGTCACTATGACTACGCAGTGTAAATTTTTGTGAGAAACTACATTTAGGCTTCAAACACACGCAACTGTTTTATGAAGTAATGACTCTACTTAGAAGATGTCAGAACAAGAAGTATTTCAGCTCACCTACGGAGAGCAGGCGCCACATGACGGCGGGGGTGGCGAAGCAGGCGAACACATCGTCCGTGCAGGCAAAGTGGGTGAGGTGGGGGAAGGTCACGGACTGCCCCCGGCACTGCCCCCACATGTACACCTGGCCACTCTGCGTCTTGGCGGCCGACGTGTGCGCCGAGTGGCAGGCGGCGATCTCCACAACTCTGAATTTACAAGCAAACAAAAGGAAAAAAAAAGCAAGTCGCTCCCCATTGAGAGCCAAATGCAGTGCATAACCTCACGGTCGCCTGTCTTTCTCTGGTGCAAGACATGCTTGTAAGCATGCATGTAAGCAAGAATGCTTTCTGGTCATACATAGCAAAATTAAAAAGGGCTGGCAGTGTTTCTTCAAACAGAATCCACTCAGTTTCTCTGTGGAAAAGCATCTTGGCAGCAAGCAGCCACGGTGGCAGTAGAGCCCTGTATCTGCTGCAGCACATGCTCTGCTGACCCCTCAACCATCTCAAGCAAAGCTATGATGATTTCAAGTCTCTCAATGTCCTTGGTGGTGCTGGGCAGTGAGGTGAGTGGCTGCATTAAGCTGTAGAGAACAAATACTTGGAGAAGATGAAGAAGGAAATGAGGAGGCATTAAAAAAAAAATTTGCCTTTTGGCTTATAATTGAAAGTTAATGAAAGACTTTTTTCTGTTTGCTTATTGGTAACAGTTATGAACCAACAAGCTAAACATACTTCTTACTCATATAATTACTATTACTTACGTGTAAAGGATTTTCATTTTGAAAATAAAATATTAGAACCAAACAGCATTTAAAGTTGCTTCTAAGTGTCTTTTAGCTAGGCTATGTCTCTAATTCTAAGGTTGATTTAGGACTTCAAAACTCCCACTGTGTACAGCATTACACAATCCACTGTTTTACAGTCTGAACTACTGCTTGTTTACTTGTTTTCCAGCTGCCTGGGGATAATGGCAGGGAAACAACTTGTTTAAAGCTGTATGCACAAATCTTGCAGGCTTTATTGAGGCAAGATTTTCACTGACACCAAGAATTCATATTCTGACCAACAAAAGGGAAAGGCAGCATGCAACACTAAAACTTGTATTAAATTATTATTGTAACATTTTAACTGAGGCTGAGGTGTCTGGAAAAAAAAATCAGTAACATTTTAAGCAAAAACACAAATACACACAAAGAAATAGCAATGTTCAAGATCAGGCCATGTCTCATCACCAGAGCAGCGATGCCACATCCTCACAATGATGTACTCAGGTACAGGGTTAAGAGGGACATCTCACTTTCCTTCTTATTCACAACAGGAGGCCAAAATCAAGATTTCTGATCATATACATACATGGCTTCACAATCGCAATAGAAATATCTGCCCCACTATCCCTCAAGGACCTAGAGGAAAATATTAAACTTGCAAAAATCTAAGCTTAATTTTTAGGCAACAATGCCAAGAAAGAACTCCTCCCTTTCTCTCCTGGGTTATGAGCCAGATTTAACAGCAGAAATAACACAAACTGCAGACGTCTACCCTTCACTTTTTCTGACTACGCTTCTCGTCAAAAGTAGCATATTAAAATACAATTTAAATTCACAGACAATAAAGCTTTTATTGTTGACTTCAAACAAACAACAAAACTACACCACTGAAGGGAAACTGCAATTTAGGCCTGTAAAGTACAGTGTGAGCCAAAGCAGGAAATAGCATATTCAGGCTCGGAATATCCAGTTTCTCTTTCACAGGGACGGTTATGGGGCAGATTCATATACTTTCAGTGAAAATTCTGTTCACGTTGAGCAGATGAACCATTGCAAAAAATTATAGGCTCCTTCTCCCAAAAAAATAGATTAAAAATACCATAATTTTATGTAGTTCTTCTGAGAGCATGTCAACCAATGTCTGATTGCAAGACTGTAAGTATTACCTGTCCTTATCCACAATAACTGTTGTAGGGTAAGACTGGTTACTTTTATTCCCAGTACCTAACTGGCCATATGAATTGGCTCCCCAGGCATATATCTGACCTTCATCTGTCAGCACTAATGTATGTGCATAGCCACAGGCAACCTATAAGGAATAATAAAAAGAAGAAAATATCATTTTTACGTAATTGTAGGTTAATACAGATAGATGCATCTTATGCTATACATTAATGCCATTGATTCTATACCAGTGTAAAAACTACAAATACAGGTAAGTTGGTTAAGAATGGAAGGAAAGTAGATGAGATGACTTTGAGGAAAAAAAATACCAATGAGAAACCCTGACAGATAATCTCATGAGCAGAGCAAAAAGAATAGCTGGAAACTGAGAAAGAAGGAACGCTTTATGACAAATATGAACAACATGCAGAAAAGTGAAGATTGTCTGTCTTACATTGACCTTGCTCAATGGACATCTGCTCCAATATGAATAGCTTACCACTGGAAAAGCAGGTGGGGTCTCCCTGTCTGCTCCTCTCATCCCTGACTGACAGCCCTCCCTGTGCCAGCTCTAGTGCTCAGAGAACCCTCTGCTGACATAACTCCCCATCCCTGGAAGCATTCAAGGCCAGGTTGGTCGGGGCCCTGAGAAACCCAGTCTAGTGGAAGGTGTCCCTGCCCATGGCAGGGGGTGGAACTAGATGATTTTTAGGGTCCCTTCCAACCCAGGACATTCTGTGATTCTCTAAACTTACATCACTGGAAGAAAACTCTCACAGTAGGGTCTGAGGACTATACAAGGTAAGCAACAAGAGCAATCAGCCAGGAAAGAGAGAGAAGAGACAAAACTCTCCATTTTGATGGCATCACACAACTGTGTCAACTCATAACCTCTTGTGGGAAACCCCCTTGGTCCTGCTGAGCTGCCTCCTCAGGTACCTCACATCAGATTGTTCAAAAATCCACTTTACATATGCTGCACATGCCCCACATGCAGACAGATACACAGTGGCAACACTACCAGCAACAGTCTTGCTCTGCAGCAGTTAATGTAACTTAGTAGAGATAGATGGCTATAAAAACCAATTTACATTGTTCAAAACTAGCTCACCTATCTTTATATGACCTGCAAAGCAGATATACCATAACTACATATACTCCACTGACATCCATGAAGCATGTGATGTAATTTAAATGAAATAAACTTTCAAGTTATTTACTGAGTGGAGATCTACAGCATGGTATTAATCAATATCAAGGAAATGAAGTGGATGGAAATAGAATCTAAGCCAAACTTGCTGGAGCACTCTCTAAATAGAAGAATAAATATGGGGGAACATAATACTCACTTTATTATGTTACTATCCAACACCAGTTGCTACTAGCAAACATACTGTCTACATCCTAGGCACTGAATATAAAATGATGTAATTAAATGAGTTTCTTTTAAAAGACTTTAAAAATCCATAGCTTCCCCGAATAAATGCAGTAAATAGGATCCAAAGTTCAAAACACTCTTGCAAATTTTCACTGGGCTACAAAACCAATGTCTTCTAACAGATTGTATCATTTTCCTGACAGTATCCTCTATTTTGCATAAATCAATTAAAGACTTCCAGTATCAGTCAACTTGAATACTTCCCATTAGCCAAAAGAAGTTATCAGTTTGCTAGTTACACTGGTGGCAGCCCTGCTATTTGGTAAAGTGCAATAACCTCCAAAGGTCAAGACTAACCATGGAATCATACCAAATGTTAGCCAAATGCAGCGGGGGGTAATCTGTTCAGACTCCAAACACCAGTAAGTCAGTGTGGCTAGAGTGCAGTTCTAAAAGTGAAATTCAGTCTGCAAGACAGACAAAATGCTAAACTGTGACATTTTTCCAGAAAAGAAGGCAGGGGTTAATGAAGAATGGAACATCCTAGAAAGACTGTCATTTACTAAAATAACAGGACTATTTTCTTTAATTAACTTTCACAAGAAAGAAAAAAACCAAAACAAACATTTCTAATGGTCTAGTCCTCTTTAAGTAAAATCCTGACCTCACTGAAGTCAATGGCAAAATTCCCACTGAACTCCACAGGGTCACAGTTTCTCCCCTGCTGGCCGAGGTCCATTTTAGGATACATGTTTTTTATTCTGACGTCACTTTAAACAAAGGGCTATCTCCTTCAGAGTCAGCATATGCTGCCTATAGACACTTGCAGAGGCTCCCAGAGGGTTGGAGGTGGAGCAGCACACACGTACCCGCTGCACACGAATGCCCTGCAGGGCTGCGATCCGGCACGGCGTGGGCTGGTTGCCGCTGCTGCCCAGCCCCAGCTGGCCATTCCCATTATACCCCCAGACATAGACCTTAAAATAGAGACAGGGACTTTTAATTGGTTGCTACTATTCACTTCTTTTGAAAGCAATACAACTACTTGAAAGTTTGAATAATAGTAATTTTCTTCAATCTTTCTCACCCCACATTTTAGTACTTTATATGTAGATACACACAGACATACACATATACCTACCTATATAAACACATACATACACACGTTTCTCTTTAAAAATGCAAGTTACATGCTCATCTAGAATTCTAAACTTCCACATTCATGATCTTTAAGAGTTAGATTATGTAGGACTTCATTTTAATATGAAGAACAGAAAAATCAGTGATTCATATGGCTGCTTGCCAGCACAGAGCAAATCCAGCAAAATACTTCCCTTCTTCAAAGAGCTAATTTCTCATTCCAAAATCTTCTAACAGAAAACACACTAGAACAAGTATAAACTGGAAGCTATGCACAACAGTTTGAGTAGGCAGCTTCATGCCAAGCATAAGAAAAAGGGAAAATACTGAGCTCTGATAATTTCAGTAGCATATGTTCTACTGCAAACAGTCAATAGCTACTTAGTTCTAAACTCAAGTGTTTGGAAAAAAGGAGCTAGCAAGGATGTATGCTGCCCAATACCATCAGCTTATATGAACAAAATCAAGAACTCTACAATCTCCTTGTGTCTTTGCAAAGAGGATAAAAAAGTATGAGAGAGATTCAAGAGGTATTCCAGTACAAGAAATATATGCAATGTACTTTTATTTTGTTTTCTCTTAAGATGTGTGTATATGACCACTGAAAATTAAAATATCATTCAGTGATTATTCTCACATTCACTGATTATTCTCACACACAACACTTAAGATTCTAGTATAGACAATAATTTATTTGTCTATGAATGCTAAAGACAGCAGTGGTATAATAACAAAGGTTTTTATGAGCAGTATAAGCAGCTACACTTGAGGGAGTCTGAAAAGGTAAACCTTCTTTTGGAATAATAGCTCATTACTACCAGGTTTGAAATGATCTACATGCCAAGTTATCATATGAAATAAAATTCAGTTCAAATATTCACTTAAAATTTCTTACCTCTCCATTTTCCACCACAGCCATAGAGCACATCTGTCCACAAGCTATATTAACTACTATTTTATTCTGTAGGCAGCTGGTAACTCTTCGAGGAATTGGTTGATTTGCTGTTGAACCAGATCCAACCTGGCCCGAGTTATTATAACCCCATGTGTATACCTGTTGCAAAAGAATTGTCATCAAGGATGGCTTTATAATATAGAGTTCCAAATACATATTCAAGAGACGAAAAAGCTGTATGCAGAAAAAAATTCATTTTTTATGTGCAAGTGGATGCATTGTTTTGCAGACCTAGGAAGACACATAGGTTTACAACTGAATTGTTTCTGACAAAAACATGCCAATCTAAATATTTATATATTCCATTCTGTTATGTTCCTCTGCACAAAGGCAAGAGGAAAGATGATGGCAGCACTTAGTGCTGGAAGAATCCATTGCTGCTTTTCCAGAACCCAAAGTAAAATAGCTAAGTGGCACAAATGGCACCTCAAGGCAAATTCCAGGAAACTTTTTACTTTGGCAGGTAGAATTCCTTACAGTGAATGTGATTTATGTTAATATGAGCTTTAATGCCATTAAGCATTTAAAGTAGAGTAGAGCATAGGAAGGAACTGGCTGCATAATTTGTTATTACAAGCAGATGTGGCACAAAATCAATGTTCTGCACACACTTCAAAGCAGCTACACAAGTTTCAATTTTTTTGGAAGATTTGTGTTGCGTCAACACTGTGAGGATTGCAAGAAGCAAAGTCTAATGCTATAGGTGCAGAGTGTTTTCCTGTTTCTCACACATGTGAGTTCCATTAAGAGAAAACAGGTATTTGTCCCCACTATACTCACCTCTCCGTCAGATGTTAACACCATGGAATGGTGAGAGCCACAGGCAACTTCAATGACTTTCTTGTTCACCAAGTTAGTAGAGACTTGACAGGGAATGAAACCATGATTTGTTGTACCATTGCCCAGCTGACTGTAAGCATTATGACCCCACGTATACACTTCTCCTTCTACAAGACAAATGTAAAGAGCTGGTTGAAAAATCTCTATTTTTCCAATGAGTACACAACATAAAATTACAAACTAAAAAGTCAAATTAAATAACAATATGCATACTTAAGTGTATAAATAAATATATGTCCTCTGGGGCTCTTCAGCCCATGGATGTAACAATGCTACCTTCTCACAGTGTTGACCACAAATCCAAAAGGATAGTATCACCATAATCATAGTAAAGGAAAGCATATTGCTGCAAGAAAAGGGATGGTGCAGTACAGAAGAGAAAAGGATGAAATGACAGTCAGAGTTCCCACTTCAATTTCTTTGTTACTGACAATCAATCAGAATCTTTGCCTATGCCCTGGCACTGTTTCCCACTTCATAAAATTCAAATAATAAGCTTTCATTCCCTTACAATATGCATATTCCCTAAGAAGGGTTCCCTCCGAACAACAAAGGCAAAATATGCTACACTAAACCAATACTTTTCTATAAGAACTGGTTAAATCTAATTACTTTATCCTATCAACAGCAAACAACCTTTTCTTCAGTTCACCAACATGTGAATACAAATTTCAGTAAACACATGAAACATATGGCACAGAAACGTACAGCAAAGTGGAAATGACAATAATTAACACAAGAATTGTGTAACATATAACAGCTCCCTAAAAGGCACGTTAAAAAAGTCTGTGCAAAAGCTATTAATGCAAATGGAGTTATGAATAAAAATCATCAGTTCTGGACCTGCTCTTTGGCAGTACTTCAACATCAGGGTAAGGAGTAGGAGTGTGTCAGTGAGAGATCTGTCAGCAACAGAGCTCAGGGGAATACAGATGCATACATAAAAAAAGCATGCAGAATGGTCTGCCATGAAGACTGGAGAAAATGGTGGAACGCAACTGAATGTAAAAGAACACATTTACAACATAATTCCCCTCACCTACTTTTAGTTGTAATCTAGAATACTGAAAAACATATCCTCCCATTAACGGAGAGAGACAAGTGTAAATATCCTCAATTAGGCTCTAACAGAAACTCACTGGGAACACAATATTAATAATTTGCCTTCAAGAGTGACGTACTTAATTATGAACATAAGAGCCACTACCATGATGCAGATAATAGACTGTCAGTGCAGGAAGCATAAAGGCTGGGAGGCAACATAATGGACATTTAAAGCACACCCAAAAGTAGGTACTGGAGGGAAAAGATGAGTTTTAGCTGAAGGATGTTGCTGGCACAAGAACATAGGGGCATAATGTAGCCACTAATGCATTTCAAGAGCAATCAGGAGTTTCAAACTTAACTGAAAAGTGAAAGAAAAAACCCTTCCAAAAGTTGTAACAATATCAAAGTAGGGTTTGAAAAACTTCTAAAAATAAAAAGCTAGCTGACATGTCATATTTGCCAATGAAAATACGTTGGACTTAACAGTCCAGAATACTTATCTCAACTCTCTCTCTTAATGTTACCAGACCAGACCTTTCACACCTGCTGGATGAATTTAAGTGGACTGTCTGAAAAAGCAATATTCAGATCATACTTTACCTTCTGTAGCAAGAACAACATGAGGGCCACTTCCATAACTCAGGCAGGCTATCTTTTTGCCACACAGGGAATCTAACCTCCTTGGTTCTATAGTGCTCTGCATGTCTCCTGTTCCCAAACAGCCACTGCAGTTCATGCCAAGCACAAAAACCTGTTATAAAAGAATCACAGACTCATAATTTAGGTTGCAACGGAGAACCTCCTCCCAAGGTCAACTAGTTCACCCTCATGCTCAACAAAGATCTAAACAGATCAGTTGACTCAAGGCCATGTCCAACAGATTCTTGAACATCTCCAAGGAAAACAAATCTCTCAACTCCTTCAGGATTTAACCCCTCTTATGGCAATTTTTTCCTAGTATTGAACCAGAATTTCCCATCTTGCAGTTTGGGTCCACTGCTTCTCATCCTGTCACTGTGCACTTGCAACAAATGTCTAACTCCATCTTCTCCATTCTCTGATTGTGGTAGGAAGCTTTTAATTTAAATTGAAAATGTTTCAGTAGCAAACGAAACAATCAGACATTTTTGCATGCACCTTTCTCTAGGTGTACTATCCTACTACTGGCCTTCAGAATAACTTGATACATAACTGATTAAACATGTCATGTTCATACACACTCTTGGACAATTACCTCATCATTTTCAGTTGCATACAACACTTCATTACCAGCACTGCCAAATACACAGGCTTGGCGAATTAACTTGAGCTCTTCTGGGGAACAGAGAGAAAAAATCGGCCATTTCCCAACATCCAGCATCTTCAGGGCTGACAACAGTGTTGCCTCCAAGGCCTGGTATCATAAAAAATGCTATCAAATACCTGCACAGGGAGAAATGTATGCCTTTGCACAGTAAAAAATTAGATAAACACCACCATCTCCTTTTTCAGCCACAAACCCCTATTTTAATTCTACAATACTTGAAAGGAAGATATTAAATAAACAAACAAAATACATCATGATCTAGAAAGAAAGGTTCTATATTAATGGAGAAAAGTACCATGTAAGAAGTTAAATGGTGAGGTCATATTTTGACTATATTCATACAACATAAGTGCTATCTTACAGAATTCAATGTACAGGATTCCAATATAAAGTGTAAAGTGCATACTCAAAATTTGAAATCTGTGTATTTTCCCCTGGTGCTACAATTGTTGTTAAAATAATAAACCGTAAAAGAAGTCTGCCCAAGAATACACTTATCTTTGAGAAATATGCATATTTGTTCTCATGTGTGTATTTTTTCTACCTCCAACTTACACAAAGATGTGAATAAATTCTAGTTTGGAGTCAGAAGCATGTTGTATCAGCCATAAGAACATTGCTTTTTCAATTAGTATCACTTACTATGAAAAAATATACAGAAATAAACGTAACATTAGAAACGCAAAACTGAAACCCTAAACTAATCCTAAATTTTATTCTTTAGGCAAATAGCAGTTAATCACACATTTCTTTATTATATACTTCTGAGGAGGGGGAAAAAGGATTGGCCATCTTCACAGGAAAAAAAGTTGTGGTTTTGATCACACCAGTTCTTTCCCCATCTCCTCACAGCAAATAACTGACCAACTTCAGCCAAATTTGCAAGTGAAAGGGAAGTAAGATTCTGCTGACACAATCAGCTTGGCAGCAGGCAGCTGGACAAACAGACATTATGTTATGAAATAAGTCAGTGAGCAAGTAGGTCCAAGCTGATCCTAGCAAATGCTGTTCTCTGTGTCACATAGCAGGCCCATAAGGGACGAAGGACCAGAATCCATATGGAATCAGTCTTCATTCATCTGCTGTTTGCAGAGTAATTTTTTTTTATGTCAAGAGGCTACCATTTACTCTATACAGAATTTTAGGCCCTCTTAAGATATGATGATAAATACTGAAAGCATCCCAGACTACTGCATCCCACTTCTGCTCATGACTGGAGAAGCCTGAGATTCAAAAAGACAGTCAGGATGTCCTTAAATTTCACAGATTCCTTTACTGGAATAACATTGGTTTCTCTACAATGTGGGCTCTAAATTCCAAGAGCTCAGTGGGTCAGAACCCATTCATCTTAAACAGAAAAGTTGCTTATCCTGTAACCTCATTCCACATAGCACTCATGTCCTGCCCTCATAATTAACTGGTTAAAAAAACCCCGAACTATAGCATTTCTTAACACTAAAATAATACACTGAAAGAAAAAAATCCCCAACTACTCTTATAAAAAGCACTCAAGGAAATACTTATGATACTGACGTTTTTTTAGAAAAAAGAAAGAACCAAAACTTTATCGGACTAAAAAATATCCATAATCTAAATTCTGTCTCTGGAATTATTAGTTACACTCAACTCAGTAAGAGATATTCTTTCATCTTTCAAGACTTTCTCCCTTCACACACCTCTACATTATATTTGTTTTCAAAAATATGAAAACCAGCTTGAACTCTTAGCCTACCAATATTTATATCCCATAAGTGATCAGTTGCCTCTTTATATTGCACGAAGTCACAAAAGGCAGACTTAGACACGAATCTCAGATGTTATATAAATATATTGTTCTTCTAATATTTTGTGGATGACTTAAGCAAGATTTCTTCTGCTAGTATCATTTCTTCTACCTATAGCTTTTGTTTTCTGTCCACCTTGAAAACTACTTGCATGTACTAAGCTACTGCTAAATGAAACCTTTTGAGCAGAGCAGTACAGAATTCTCAATACAAATCAACATTCTGACCTTGGCACTGACTCCTTGAGGAGGAGGTTCATCCTCCATATGGATTTGTATTTGTGTCCCCCTGTGGAGAGAGAACTGTGATTAAAATCATATCACATTGCTGCAACAATACTTTCTGAAACTATGCACACTTAATATTAAGCCAGAACTATCTTCTTCTGTGGAGTGAGAAAACAAGAAACACAAAGCTCACTCAGTTTTGCTTTTATATGCAACGGTACAATGATCAGTTTGGCAGACCCTGCTCTTCTGTATTCTTACCTAAAATATTAATTATTGGACAAAATATTTTTTTAAAACAAGTAGGAAAATTAATCAGATTGTGACTGGAAAGAAAGACATTTTATGAGCACCATACTCTAATGTCTTTTTTTTGCAGTAAAAATAAATTGAAAACATTGCTCACATAATGCTTTAAGACATTTCTTTCAGCAAAGAAAAAGCACACCTCAGAGAATTCAATTTCTGGCTTAAGCTTTCAAATGCTCTTATTCCAGTTCCATTCTGAACCCAATGTTAGAAAAACATTTGTGTCTTTCCAGGTTTACTGAGACCTGCTAAAAAAATCATTCTGCTTTAGAAAATATTGTCAGCCATGTAAATTACCTGTATAATTTCCATGATGTACATTATCAATAAAAACAGATTTTCAGACCAGATGTTTCTTCATAAACATGCACAACTCTACTATCCTGAAATTATTGCCTAACATAAAGCCATGCAACTCTGTTTTCAGTAAAACTACAAAAATGAGAAGCAGCTCTGAAGCTGTACAAGCCTCTTTCACTGAACAATTATGAAAGTCATACACATCATTTTCTTTGAAGTACATTGGTTCAGACAGAGCTAAGAATCTGTTCACTTCTTACATAAAATTACATGTCTGTAAAATTCTGACTATAGGCAGAATAACATCCAACAAACAAGTTACCGTTTTACTGAGTTAATTTTCAGAGTAATACCACACTAAAACAAGTATCAAATGTAGCTGCATAAAACTACCTTACTACTAAACACCTCTTATGTAAGACTTCACGCCGTAAGACCTAACCCAATGACACAAAATACATGAAATTAGTATGACTTAAGTATCAAAAATGTTAATGATTCAACAAATACAATGTAATTTACTGAACAAAAATACAAAAATTATTTTCCTGAAACAAATGAAAACCTGAACTGCTGCAGCTCGACCATACTGAATATGCACAACTGTTAAGCTTAAGCTTCAACAAAACCCACAAATCTACACACACAGAGTGTATTTTATACACCTAGTCTGAGACTTTAAATGATGAATTCAGCTCATGTGAATGCCCACATTGACTTTGAGCTTAAGGTTCAAACACACAACCAAACTGAAATGACTGGAAGCTAAGTTATATTCCCCTTCAACTAGAAAAGACTCAAGGGCTGACTCAGTTGCCGACATGTCAGCACCTGCTGCTATTTGAGATGACCTTGGGATCCCCGACACCGAATGGTGCTGGCAGATATGATACAGGACCCAGGGGATATCCACGTATCCATGCCAAGCTGGAGCAGCAGCTAAGAACTAAATGGCATCAGACAGTTCTGCCTGTGCAGCTGAGCAGAGCCCTGAACAAGCACACACAGCCATTCACCAAGCTTTACACCTTCAGGGAAATGGGGGAATTTGCTGAACTCTTGCGGTTAAGCAGTTTCTTATTCTCTTCAACATAACTTGTTCAAACAACAAGAATGCAACCAGTTAATTTTGTGCACATTATCTCTCTTTAAAGTAGAAACAATTCGCCTAATTTAGGCCTTTGCCTGTAGTACTGAACTGTTCTGAAACATTTAATTTCAAGTATGCCAGTAGTCCTACTGTGAAACTGATTATCGAGGCTATCCAATATTTTGCAGCATCCATTTCCAGCACTCCCTAGCAATGCTGACATATGTTACCCACTTCTTGGCCATCCTTAGCCTACACTCAGGCCCCCAAGGGAATAATTACTAACTTTCTAGGTTAAACAAATGTAGAATTCTGTATTTCCTTTCTCAAGCCACTTGATACAAAACTGATACCAATGATACTTCAGGTTCTAGTATTTCACTTCAATTGCATCTCTTCAGACAAAAGCATAGTTTGACTTTAAAAACAGTTGATTTGTTAGTATAAAGATACATCAGGATCTAACCACCCCAGTTACCTAATAAAAGGTGCTCCACTTCACCACTTTTCAGATTCCCCACAGTTTTGTTCCAGCTTTTCAAGAACAAAGATCAGTTACATGCCCTCACAATTCAAAAGTTAGAACGTTCTATCTTATCTAAAACTACAAGAAAATTACTTTGCAACTCCATTTTCAGTTTGCACTGCAAACAAAGACCTTATTTCTGAGCAACCCCATAGGAGTACATGGGGTGACTCAAATTATGCCAGTTTATTCTTTTATTCAAATTCATGTCTTCTAATAAAAGTACATACTGAGTGCCACATATCTATATCTGCAAAGCTGTTCTTTTTAAAAACCTGTAATTGATTTAAGAGTATATATTCACCTAGGGATCCCAAAAATAGACAGAAAAAAAATAAAGCTTGTTTAAGAACCAGTCTTATCCATATACCTTTACAATATTAGCAATGATTCATATCAGCCTACTTGCAAGAATTTTCCTCCAGAAAAATAACCATTGTGAATACAGTCAAGCAAAGAAAAAACAGTGTTTTCATCAAAAAATGAAAAGACAAAAACCTGTATATTTGAGTGAATCAGGTACAGGACAAAAACATATCGTAGCTATTTTAGACAAGTTACTGGGTTTGTTCATCTACTAAATCTTATAATATGTGCATAACTGCTAAAACCCCTTACTTTAAAATAGCTAGCCACTACATCTTAAAAAAATGCAATACGTACTTTAGAAAGTGAAAAGGTAAGCAAGAAATCTTTCTCATGCATGAAAACTTTTTATAATTTTCACTAGCTGGGTTTCCCCAAAAAAGTTCTCCAGTGCAGCTCTAAAGGAGAAAACATTATTGTAAACATCCATTTTTTGAGGACGTGCACAGCCTTTTGATACAAAAATATTTATACTGAACTTTCACAAATCTCTTATCTGGAATCCAAGTACAATTAAGAATCTGGACAGCATACTGTGGCAGTCTGAATTTTGGTTTTGGAAGCTGAAAGGCCTGACCTTTGTTTTGGTCCAGCCACAATAGGTCTTTGGGTAAGGCACGCGTGTTTCTGATAAGATTGAGTTAAGGAACATAAATACTAATTCTAATAGCCAAGCTCTATTAGCAGGCCAAGACCATTTAACCCTAAATATTTAAACAGGTTCACTGACTCATCTGAATGTAATCATTCTTGTAGATTCTCTCTCTAGGAACTTGGCAAGCAAACAAAAATTTTCAGAACTCCACTTAATACTTCCTCCCACTTAACTCGAGCATTTATTAATCTCATCTGCTGAATCAAAGGTCTGTCTGCAGCTTCTTCCCCAAAGACTCTAACCACAAGCTTAGGAAAGATTAGGAAGAAAAAGTCGCAGAGAAGAGGGACTTGATGAGACTTTTAGAAAAGGAACCTAATCTTCTCTGATATTCCTGATTTCTCAGCAGTTTCCTACCAGAATAGTCATGACACGATGCTAACTTGTCCAAGCAATTTTGCAGGAGAGATCAGATCAGCAATATTTCCAACATGTACTCCAATTGAACAGGTCACATTCCTTTTTAGGAAGACTACTTTCAAAATTATCTTCCTTGTTCATGTACAGTGAGATGTCAGTACTACATCCAGTGCTGACAATAAATTGACAGAACTCAGCTTGTCATTCATTCTTCCACTGATGCGGCATTTTCCATTATCAAGAAACTGCAGACCTTGAGAAACAGTGAGTTGTTGTTTGAGAAACTTCTAACTCCAACTAAAGCATAATCTTCTCTCCTTCCCTTCTTGCTTCATGACACCAGACTCTGAATTCTTTGCTCCTGACTCAAGTTCCACTGTGTGCCTACTCATTACAGAAGCAAATCAACACACGGTTTAGAGGCTAGATCCAAGAAACACTTTATTGGCTCCATCTCCAGAGGCAAAACTTCAGTCAAAAGCATCTTGTCAGACACCACCTCTCTTCTGGCATGACACCCAGTTCCACCTGTTCCAGGTGGACATCCAGTTCCAGGGATGGACCTCCAGCATGACCCTACTGACATTTCCAGAGGTTCACATGCAGAATGCATATCCTAAGTGATGGTAAGACAAGTGCTCAGATCAGATTTCTTCATTTTTCTAATTCCTATGCCAGTTACTTTTTCCCCTTTAGAAATGTCTATCACCATCATTGATGCAGAATGGTGGATTGCTGACCAGCCAGCAACAAGAGTGGAAGCAATTGGAAAAAGTGATCATCACCCATCAGAAGGAAAATATTTAAAGCAGAAATAAAAAAATAATCCCAAATTATTTTCTCATTCTACAAACCCTACAGTCAATCTGAAAAAATAACCCCGCAGCTTTGGCTATGCATCTACTTGACTTTAAAAAAAGAAGATTTGAAGAAAGTGGCTGGCAACTACTAAGAAAGAGAAGCTATATAACAAACAAATGAAAGACAGAAATACAAAGACAAGAAAATAGTAATGTTTATTAAAAAATTAAGCCTCCAATAGACTTACTGAAATGTCAAAGTCAGCAGCTAAAAAAGCCTGCTAAGAAAATGTCAATCAAAACACATTTTCACTTAAAAGTATTTACACTTCTTTCTACACATGCAAAAATACCTTTTGAAGGCAAACAAGTGTTTCAGATCATGGAAATAATGCAAGAACTACTTTCAGGGCTGAAAAGTATTATAGGAAGATGCTGGAGTCATTTTCACATAATTAGTGGTTTACTTCTCCAGTAAAAGGAAAAAAAAAAATGAGCATTATCTCCAGACCTTGAGATGTGTTAAAATAATCAAACATTTTGTCAGACAGTCTCTTGAGAACAAGATGTCATTCCTGCATCGAAATCTCACCTAATGTAATCTAATGTACCCTACATCTAACCTGAGATGCTAAAGAAAAGCATCTGTTCACAATTTTGATGTGGCTAATCCAAGATTTTCAGAAAATTAACTTCAAAAGTTTCTTCTCTTCACTGAATTGTTAGCCAAACTCTAAATACACTTCAGTTCCTGTAATCCATACAGACACACAAACATAATAAAATACAACTGATGCAACTGTTGGCTCTTGCCTACTTTATATTCTACATAAAACTGCATTTTACCATACAACTGATCTGGTAGAATTGAAAACTTATCTTCATTTTGACCTTCCAACATGAGAGGTCACGGAACCAGCTTTAGGGAGACAAAATTAATCCAAAGATTCAGTTCAAGAAAAAAAAACTTTCTTAAAAATACTGACTATGCAACAGAACAAAACAATTCAAAATAATGCAATAAATATGCAAAAGAAACAGCTTTTTTTTTTTTATAAAGTTAAGGAATTGTAGTACAGGAAATATTGAAGCTTTAAGAACTTAAAAAGCACCAACAGGTCAGTTGTTCAGGATAAAACATGTACCAGCTTCAGATGTCAGGTGGCATTGTACCTGTATGTGGGAGCCTGACAAAGTCAGAATTTACCTAGGTATATACATCAAACACACATTTATATAAATGTGTATCTAAAAATAATATAAATTATACACACACACACATATACACATCACAGATATTATATACCTGGAGCTAAGAATTCTGATCTTGAAAACTCTTAATGCTGTCTGTGTACAAGGATAGTGCATGTTATAGAAGAGAGATAAAACAGTCAATAGAATGTGTATGTGAAAGAAGTTACTCCACTTCCCTTACCAGTAAATGACTGTTAAATACCCAAATGTACTGCTCCAGTCTTCTGATAGTGACACTGCTGAACACAAAGTGGCAAGAGCATTGGATCAGACCAATTTTTAAGGTTTCCCAACCTTTAAAAAATAATTAAGAGACAAAATCTTATTCTTCTGAGGTAAAAGTTTGAGCATCTAACATTAAGTCTACCCACTGCAGTAGCCTCCTCCAAACTGCAACAGATAATATGCATCATGATGCCAAGGCCATTTTACCTCAACTTTATCACTCAAGTGGTCTTATTTCTATTATTGTTTTCACTTAAATGATTAAAGCAGCTTAAAAAACCAATTGTCTATAACTAATTCAGAATTACTTTTGCCAATTCTTACCGTCAAATTGGCACTTTACCTCTTCATTTTCACTTCATTTCTTCATTTGCTTAACTATCCTTTTCCTAGTCTTTATTTATAAAATCCTTTTTTATGGTTAGAAGTTGTTTTCAATAGACCTTTTTTTAGATTTTTTTGGATATAAATTCCAAATTATTTCTACCTTTGACATAAAACAGCCTTCTACCTTCTTTACTTCTTTACTCAGGACTCCAACCAACACCACTAATTATTCCTCTTGATTTTTCCAAGTTTGCCCTTCTAAAACTAAGAATTTCAAACCTGATTAGTTTTATTTCTATTTATATTTAATCTAATTAAAAATGTGATCCAAGATCACAAGCTGACTAACGAACCACCTTTTCCCAGAATTTTCACACTGCTTAATTGAGAGCAAGTCTAAGACAATTCAGTGTTTATTTGGCAAGCTTAGAGCAGTTGTATGTAAGATTATCTGGATCACTGCATGTCTAAATGATGCCATCATCTGTATCTATTGGTTGTTCAGCCTGGAGAAGAAGAGGCTCCAGGGAGACCTCATTGTGGCCTTCTAGTACTTAAAGGGGGCTTATAAAAAAGAAGGAGAGTAACTTTTTACACAGGCAGAGATTGATAGGACAAGGGGGAATGGCTATAAACTACAAGAGGACAGAATCAGATTAGATCCTAGGAAGCAATTCTTTACTCAGACTGTGGTGAGGGCACAAACAGTTTGCCAAAAAAAGTTGTGGATGCCTCATCCCTGGCAGTGTTCAAAGCCACGGGATGGGGCCAGGGGCAACCTGGTCTAGTGAATGGCATCCCTGCCCATGGCAGGGGGGTTGGAACCAGATGATATTTAAGGTTCCTTCCAACCCAAACCATTCTGTGATTCTACAGTCTAAGAAAGAAATCCATCTGTGACATAATTCCTGACAGTATCTCTCAGTAAGCAATATTCTTATACAAATCCAACTCCCGTGGTCTATAGCAGACACCATCAAGAGCTCTTATAATTTTCTTCTCTCAAAGCAATTATATGCTTGACTCTTTTTCTTTATCCACACACTCTCTTCCTACTATTTTACAGTTTGTCACATCATTCACATACTGCCTAATTCTGTCACATTTATTTCCTATATCTGGACAGTATTATCTCTTCGATCAACACTGAGCAGGACAATTGTTTCTAAATGTTTCCTTTACCCTGTGTTTGCTTTCACATCCTCCAACATGTAATCATAGAATGATTTGGGTTGGAAAGGACCTTAAAGATCATCTAGTTCCAACCCTCCTGCCATGGCCACAGACACCTTCCACTAGACCAGGTTGCTCAGAGCTCCATCCAACCTGGCCTTGAACACCTCCAGGGATGGGGCATCCACAGCTTCTCTGGGCAACCTGTTACAGTACCTTACCAATCACAGTGAAGATTTTTTTCCTAACATCTGATTTAAATGTACTCCCTTTCAATTTGGACCCATTTCCCCTTGTCCTGTCACTACATTCTCTTGTAAATAGTCTTGCCCTATCTTTCCTGTAAGTTCCCTTCATGTCCTGGAAGGCACATCGGTTCATCGGCCCAAATGGTTTCTGATCGTGCACAAGCATCACTTCCTACAGACCTTACCCCATCCATAACCTGAGTAAAACCTCTTTGCTGACTGTGCCTGATACTAGAATTTCACCTGCACACGGAAACGCCACAAAATCCTCCCATCTCCCACACAATAAATAAACAGTGCTCGGTTTCCAGAGTATCCCTTCTTTTCCTTAAAACCATGAGCGGTCGCCAAGCTCAGCTCGTCTGTAGCGCTGCCACCACCATCACACCTCTGCGCACCTGCGGGCAGCGCGCACCGCCACCACACAGATGAGACTCCCGACGGAAGCGGAGCACACACAGACAGACACGGACAGACACACCGCCGTCCCCGTTATCGGCCATTTACAGACCGGGTGCCTGAGAAACGAGGCCCCGGCGAGGGCAGCCCCAGCCCGGCCCAGCACACGCAGCACGGGCAGCCGCGCCCTGCCCCAGCCCCGCTCCCCACCGCCGGCCGCCCAGGGAAGGGAAGCACAAGGAAGGGGGGGAGCCAACCCCCTTCCCTCCCCTTCCCACCCCCGTGCTCCGCAGCTTTACCTTCCTTCCCCGCAGGCGGCGGCGGCCCCGGCTCCTCCCCCCGCTCCAGGGAGCCAAGGGAAGATGCTGCCGCGCTCAGGCGCCTCCTCACCGCGGAGCCGGGGAGGGAGAGGGGAAGGGGAGGGAAGCGGCTGGCACCTCCCAGGGATCCACCCACTGCAGCAGGATCCCGGGGAGCGGCGGCTGCTGTCCTGCGAGCCCGGCGCGGGTAGGGCTCCCCGGCAGAGGGGCAGTGCTGGCTGCCGGGGAGAGCTGCGGGAGAGGCAGGAGCACTCCCAGGGCCGGGCCCATGTGATGGCATGGCTGCTTTGGGAAGAGTCATGCCCAGAGCCAGCACGGCGTCGGGGGGAGACACCGCCCCTTCCCGCCTCGGAATCACGGAATCAATTAGCTTGGAAAAGACCTCTGAGGTCCCGAGTCCAACCTGTGAGCCAGCACCACCCTGTCAACTAGACCGAGGCACTGAGTGCCACATCCCGTCTTCCCTTGAACACCTCCGGGCACGATGATTCCACCAGCCCGTTCCAGGCTGTTGCCTGGGCCAAAATACTCGTGTGTGTCAGCCGCACACTGAGAGACACGTGGTCAAAGGCTGTTGGGGGAATGTCAAATACTGCTATTCCGTTCCAACGTGCCATCATTTATTTTTTCCCCAAAGGAAGTGAGGGGATATTAAGTATTCTATTTCTCCTATGACTTGTGTTTAAAATTAAGCACCCCCAAAGAGGATAGACTGGGTGAGTTTTCCTAAAAGCAACAGCCGGGCTGTTTTGCTTGGTTGTGTCTCTTACCTTGAGTGTGACAATACCCTACTATTTTGCTGTGGGAAATACTCAGAGACCCTTGCTGCCATACCCAATGATATTGTTATGTTATTCCTGTGGAAACCTTATTCAGAAGGCGGAAGTTTGCTCTGGAGCTAAGGAGCTGACTTGCTATCAAAAATTAAATTCCTTTATCACCTAGGGGAGGTCTCAGTTTTTCTTGTGGGAATGACAGCTTCATAAGGATGTTTTGACATTTTAAAGATTGGTGTACTTGTATGCAAGCTCTTAGCTGTCCAAAAATGAGGTTTGTGTAAGTACCTAAGGTTGCAAAAAACCTGTCCTTAGAGTTACCAGAAGAACAGAGATTCCATATGTGTATGTTCTCCATACTTGCTATGTTGTATGACAGTCTCAATCTATGGGCTACACATGCCTTGCGTCACGTTCTTCACCTGTGTCATACATGAAATGCCTGCAGCGCTGTGCCGACTGCCAGTGCTCTTCCCTAGTGTGCTCCCCAATGCACGGAATCAAAGAATCACAGAATGGTTTGGCTTGGAAGGAACCTTAAAGATCACCCAGTTCCCAACCCCCCACCGTGGGCAGGGCTGTCTTCCACTAGACCAAGTGGCTCAAAGCCCCGTCCAGCCTGGCCTTGCTAGATCTCAGATGAGTGTATAAGAATAATCACATACCTGATGATTTCAGCCAAGCAGATAGTGGTAGCAAAACCCAGTGGAAGCTGAAGCTATTAATTTTCAGACTGGCAATAAAGCAAAGAGTAATTGTCCCCTAAAACAAGTTTCATCTTGGGTTATGAGTTGTGTATTGATTCTTCAGTGCATATTTTAAAACAATATTGGGTATTTTTCTAGAAGTTATGCTTGATTTGGCTCACAGAAGTGCTGTGTACTGTGTCAGACTGAAGGTTGCACATAGAAGCAGTGGAACAGGTGGTGTATTTGATCCTCTGAAAAAAAATACAGTTTGATACAGTGAAGCCCTTAAATCTAGAAGCAATAGATGTAGATCTTTGAGCAGAGAAAGTGCATTCTGGAACATTTAGCTAAAGGATTGAGTTCAGTGAACAACAGCTGAATGCCAGAAGATGTAGAAGTGAAAAGGGCTAATTTCATTCATGAATGTGCCAAGACAGGAATCAACAGTAATTAAAAGTTAATTTGCATCCAATAATTAGTATTTTTTTAGACCAGCCATTAGGATGCTGCATATAATGCTACTATACATTTTGATAGGGACATTGAAAATGGGATAGGCTGCATGAAGATGATCAATGATTTGAAAATAAGAGATAGATAAAGGGATTGTTTGTTTAGCTTATTGAAAACAGTTTAAAGTTAATTGCAGTTTATAGTTTCCTTACAATGAGAAAATATTAGGTACTGAGTGGTGTTTTAATTTAATGGAAAGAAAAAAAGCCATTATAAGATGCAGTGGAGAGAAATTAAAGCCTCAGGAGTTCAACCAGAAATGGTGCACAGATTTCTGACAGTGAAAGTGGAAAGTGGCCTCCATTTTTTATGTCTTCAAGTGAAAACCTGATCCAGTTATTTCTGCCTTTTCTTACATGCCATTTGTTGAACTCCTGTCTCATTTTCTTCATTTCATTTGAACTGTCCTTGGGTTGTTTTTCTTCTTTCCTAAATGTAGTGCCAAATTTAGAACTCAGCAGCAATGAATGGAAAGGAATTGGAATGGAAAGGAATGCTCATTGCAGGGGGGTTGGACGAGATGACCTTTAAAGGTCCCTTCCAACCCAAAACTATTCTATGATTGTATGATTCTAATATGTGCCTGTCTCATCTTACAAGCAGTTTGTAGGTCCTTCCAATATTTCAGTTAATGACTAGGGTGTTGCTCATTCCATTTTTGTTGGACATGAAGCTGAGAAGGACTGATGGTGCACTGCAAGGCAGTCTAATTTTAGCTTATACAGTAGCATCACATCATTGCAAAACAGGTAAACCTCATACTGGGGTGTCCAAAAATAGTATCTTAAGACAGAAGGGAAACATTGCCAAGTTGTGAGAAAATGCTACTGCAAAGAGCAAGGAGAATTTTTGATCACTGCATGATCAGGAACAAAACTGAAGCAAAGGAGATTCAGCTTTGGCAATAGGGCAAACTGCTCTCACAGTGATAATAAGGAAGCTGGGAATAGATTGCCCAGTGAGGCTGTAGTTTCCATGATTTGAAATTGTAGACCAAAAATAAAGTAACTTTTGTTGTTCCTAATTCAGGTAATGAAAATTGATCAGATTACCTGTTGAAGTACTTTCCACTTTTAGGATTATATCGTTAGTTCCATTGTAGTTTCCATGTACAGGAAATGAAAAAAATATATGCAATAAAATGTATAGAACCTGTAGTTAAAATAGGAACAAATAGCAGTTTTTAATCAAAGCAAAATGTCTTTCATATAAATGTTGATTAATAACAATATTATTTCACAATAACCTAATTATTCAAAATACTTGAGCAGTTTTAGTGGCTCAGTTCCCTTTAAAAAGCCATTAAAGTTCACTGTTCTTTTTTGTGGGGATGAAATATTTTAAGAATGGAATAACAGACTGCAAGTTAGATATCACATGGCTGATAGAACAACAAGTCTAGGAAGAATCATCTATTTTGCTTCTATATTCGGTAATGTCTAATAGGTTCATCCTGACAAGTCTTTGTTTATATTCAAATTCCATCTCTGTTGTGATCTTGTGATACTACCCATTAGGTTTGCAACAAATCAGGATTTTCCTAGTTTTGAAAAATCATGATTATGGAAATATAGTTCTTCATTATTTTTATTTTGAGTAAGCATTTCAACAGATAATCTCTGGGTCCTCTTCCCCTAGAGTATCATTCTTTTTATGCCTTCAATAGTAGTGGTTTTCAGCCTAATTAATCTTTTTTGATCTTTTCCAGATATTTTAAAAGAAATACTCTTTCACTATCAGTCTCAGTGAGCAAAGGATCAAGGTTCCACTACCTCCATGATTACATTGCTTAGATACTGCATATGAAAAATCTGCTTTAAATTATTTTTTAGTCTGTGAAATACAAACTTCAGTGATGTCCGTGTAACTTCTGAAAACAGTTTTCTTTCATACTATGTACACAGAAGAAAACAGGACAGAAGGTAGATCTGTGACTATTGCCATTTTCTATAAGCACTGCCATTTAATTCCTTGCAAAGATGCTATTTCTAGCACCATAAATATTCTTTTTCCCACAAAAAAATATTACAGACAGGAAATGTTTTGGATAGTGTAAAAACATTTCCTGATAAACATTTTATCACAGCTTGATAACCATTTCCTGTTGGTAGGATTTGTTTTAACTATTGACATTTTGTTTGCTTTCTTGCTATAATTAACACACATATGGGATCTGGCTAAGTGAGCTCATCCTGTTAAACAAAGGTTTTGACAAGTCACACATTTAATTATAATGCCATGCAAGATGTTATATTGTCCATTTCCCTTCATTTCAACTTTGTCTGGAGCAACAAATGAAGGAGCAATACGCGTGCAGCGTTCTGGGAACTGGGAATTCCCAGAAGGGTGGAGGTTCCTCAATATTCCAAATAGAGCATTGTCTGCTGTGAGCTCAGTGATTTCAGTAAGCTTCCAAAATAACTTCAGATGAGAAGGTGGGACTTCATGGAGGATCTTGTTGTTTAATACAGACTTGGACTTGAATTGACCTGAAGAATACCAGAAGAATCTTATCACTTTCTAAGGAGCTTTAAAGCATTGTCCTTGCAAACTAATATTAAAAGGAGACTTCATTCAAGAACTGTACTCTATCAAAATATCTTTTCAGTCAGCAGAACCACTTTTGCTATTTTTGTAGCTACCTACTTACTTTATAAGTGGTAAGAGTATCACGTGCATACCTCTCAGTCTGGTTCTCAGTCACTTGAAGATTGGAGGCGTTTTTAGCTATGTCTCTACTAAACAGCAGATGGCCAGGACACAGCCTCTCTCCCTGCCTGGAGGCATACCCTAGCTCGTGTCCATATTTTTTAGGGCTGTATTCCCCTTAAGATCAGATTGGCCAATCAACACCATCTCAAATGGCCCTGGAGCTCCCCTGTGCTGTTTGTCATCCTGTGGCCTTCAAACAAAACTTACTTATGTCTGTGGGGTTTTTTATTTAGTTCATTGTATTTTAAAGTGTCTGTTTATTACCTTTTGTTTGAAAGTTTCACCTCCACAGTTTTCTTTCCCACGCTTTTTCAGAAAAAAAGCTAAAGTAGGTCACTTTAATGAAAGCATGCAGTATTTGAGGGTGCAACACCTGCTGAGATAGCATTGAGGGAGTCTATAGAGAGCAGACGTGGAGCAGGGTTATCCAGAGAGCCCACTGGAAATGGTGTTTAGCATGCACTACCCTTGAACTGCCCTAGTTGGCACGGGCCAAGTCTGCCGGGAAGTCAGCTAACCAGCAGTCTGGGTGACCAGAGGTCAAGTGGTCAGGCATGATGAGTTTAGGGAGTCTAAATAACACTTTGCCTTAAGCTTTATTTCTGTTAGAAAAGTCTGAGGAAAGAAGAATCTGGAGGTCAAGTCTTTGGAAAAGCCTACATGCATAGGGCTGAATTTGGAAAAAAAAGGAAAAAAAAATATTGGTGTGTTGTGGGTAGGTGTATTTTGCATGCACATCCTGAATGTATTCTTGGAAAAATATCCAAGGAAACAGAATCTGAAAGGTGGTATCTTTGGGGGGTTGGTTTGTTTGTTTGCTTGCTTTTAATTAGACTGGAAGAGAGTGAATAAAGTATTCTTACAAATAGTTGATCGCAGTCATGCAACCCAGTGCTGACTGCACAATCTATTCAGGCATCTGGAAGAAGGTGACAGTGATGTAATCATACGTGTCACTCACTGAGGATGAGTGTGAAAATTTGAAGTGTTTGTGGAACAGGAAAATGAGCTCACAACCTTGGTTTAGAATTCCAAAAGGAAACAAAATTGGTTGCACTGAATCCAGTAATGGTGAGGCTAAAGTAGATTGATTTTCTATTATTGGACTCTAGCAATCAATAGAAAGTAAGGCAAAGTGAATGCTATTTATGGATAGTGTATCCTATCCATTATCATCATCTCCTTTCTGTGGAGCAGACATCTTAGTAGCCATTGCCTTTGACCCTCATGAATAAAGCAGTTTCCTATACTAAAAATGTAAAATTTATGGCAGCATGTATTTGATGAGGTGTAACATTTTTCACTAAATTGCCTTTAGTTGTGTAACTGTGTTATTGGAAGACAAGGTAATTGCTAATTTTGAGCAAATGCTTTAGCATTGCTCTCAGATATCTCTCTGGCAAGGAACATATACAGTAACCTTATAAGAGGTAATGACTTATATCTCAGGTTTTGTGGGATTTATATTTCTTGGTGCAAACAATTTAAAAACAGTCTGCATTTTTTTTCATTGGAAGTAATTTGCAAGTCACTCTATGGGCTGTTGAAAAGCTAAATAAAATCAAGCAATTCTTTTTTGGATGTGTATTGAAAAGAATGCTACAGATGATAGAAGCATCTCATTTTATCAGAAGCCAAGAGCAATATTGTATTATTTATGATTGCTATCAAAATTTGAACTTATAAAATTAATTGTCAGAAGAAGACTTTTTTTTTTTCTTTTCAATTTACAGCATTAACCCTAAGAGTTAAAAAAAATAAAGTAGTTTTCCTCCTGCAGTTCAACTTTCAGAACTTTCCATTTTAAGATTCTGGAAGTGCTAAAACTTTGCATGAACACGTGAAGGGAGAGCAATCAACTGAGATTGCTCACAAGAGTCTCCTGCTGAGAAATCTCTGACCTGTGAATGTTCAAAGCCTAGGATAATATTTAAAGGAAGTTTCACATTTACCTACCCTGTTCTTTTCTAACTCACTGCCAGGGAACAGATTTCGTTAGAAGGCCTGACCCTTTATGGCACTTTTCCCTTCTGTGTCCTTATGTAGAGGATGTTTAATTATGTGTCTAGCTTTTGAGATAACACTGATATGCACTTTTTACTTCCTGTGAGGAAATGCTCAATGCTTTCTGGGATTGGAGTATTTATTTGTGTTTTATTTTTAATGGAAGCATTGTTGCTGTTTGTTGATGTAAGGATTATTCTCTTTTAAGGTCAGAGGGACTGAAGATTTTTGACTAGTCTAAGAAATTCCATGTAAGACCAGCTGGGCAGCCAGGCATGCCCAAACGCACACTAAATCTAACATTGAAGGTGTTTTACATACTGCTATACTAAAGCATACAGAAAGAAACAGCTTTAAAAAGAAAGCATACTATATATTCTCTATAAATGTATTTTATTGCAGTCAGCAGCATTGTAGTATTATACCATACACTCATTATAGAGTATGTACTCCATATATAGGTCCTTGATACACTTAAAATGCTACACTAATATGTGATATAGCAGCTGTAAAGATGATTTACAGAGTGCCACACATAAGGGAAATAGATGGTCATGTTTATTAAACAGCAACATCAAAAAATAAACCGAGAATTTGAAATAAAGATGAATCAAGCAACAAATCTGGGTCTGCTTGAGGAAGTGATCATGTTTTGTTTTCCTCAAAGTGATGTGTAACCATTAGTTCTCAAAATACATGGGGAAAGAAAAATAAACAAGTTGCTCAGGGGAAAAAGCTGGAGCTATAAACTGGACACGGACAATTTGAGCTCTCGGCTTCATTTGAAACATTCCTGAAACCCTTCATCTTTCCCAGTGACAGGAGCCTTTGGATCACCACAAGGTTTCAATGTTCTTTTTTGTAGCCTAGGAAATAGCTCACACTGCGCTTCACAGATTTTCATGTGTTTCTTTAAGTGCAAGTCTTGGTGTGTGACAATTCATCAGTCACCCTGTCAGTTTCTCTTCCAGTGGAGAAATGAAGATGGTTCTAAAAAATGTGATGGAAACTCTGCCATTCAGGGGAGCTTTTGCTTTTGGGAGAGAAGTTGGAACAATAAACAAGCCTTGCCAAAATGATAATTTCGTCCTAATTCTAATGTCTAAAACCTTTAATCTAAGTAAAATTAATTTATTGGAGTCATAGATACAAACTGTGCTTTGCAGTTTAGCAGTGGAACAGAATCTCAAATTCTTGATTTGCATGGGAAGTGAATTACATTTTTTTTTTTGTTCCACTTAACTTGTTTGTCTTTAAGAGCTACGGTTTTTCTCTTTTATTACTTCTGCACATTTATACACCACATGTTCAACAGTATTCCTTCCTTTCTCTTTCCTCAACCGCCTACCTTTCCTTTATTGTAGTCTTCTTGAAAATCTCACAGATGGGGTAAAATTGCTTCAATTGAATCTTGCCTCTGGCCTGGTCATTAAATGGCCAAAGCAGGGCTCTGACCACCCTACTATAATAAAAAACCCACTTGTTAAAAACAATAGATGCAGGAGTCCAGGAAGCACTTTTGATATATATATTGCATGCTTCAGTAGAGCGCTTAGCCCAGAGCTGTAATTAAGCACTGAAACAGAATTACCATTTCAGATGTCACTCCTCTTTGCTACTTCCTCTGGGTCTGGACATCATGCATAAGCACTGCTGTACAGTATAAACAAGTCTTGGGGTCAAGGTTGGGGCGCACAACTCTCCCAAGCCAGTGTTCAAGGAATACAAATGTTGGTCAATTCCACTTCTTTCAGTACTGGCGGTCACATGGTTTTGTGTTCACCACAACTTTAGCTGTGGTTAGTGGTGTTCTCTCTTTCATTGTTTTGAGATAAAGACTGAAGGGTCCCAACTGGTCCTGACTATTCAAGAAATGTCTGAATTGGAATCCTCTGGAAGAAGTCTAATCACCCTAAATTAAGTAACTTACCTTGCATCAGTGGGTCGGTATTTCTTGTTATCTAAAACATTAAGATCCTATAATGTTGAACATCCTAGCTGTGAACTATTTCCTCTCTCTTCCTTTTCAAATCCAATACAGAGACTAAACTACAAAATGCATTGATCAAAACCACAAAGGGTTTCAGGTGCAGCCAGGAATGTAACAAGGCCTCCCAGAGAAGAGTTCGATGCCTTAAGTACAGCCTCTTCAGTCTTTCCTTTGTTTTCTAACTTCAGAGAAGAGTTATCAACATTCGGTGCACTGCTTTGTTATGTAGATGTTGGTTCTACATATTATTTTGCAAAAAGGCTAGCATTTGGATAATGGATCCAATCAGCTTAGCCCTGAAATCCTTAAAAACTCCTGCATGGATCACTTTCAGAAGTTCACCTCTTAGATATGCATTCCAGGGACTCCATTTTCAAAGGGCAGACTTGTATCACTGCTCCATGCCCACACCTTTCTTATCTGTAAATCAGGTCTATCATCACTAAATGTATTCTATTCATGTGAAGGAGGACTTTAATGACAGAACAACCTTTTAGCCCACAGCCCACTAAATAATTTAATGGGGCAGAGTAAACAAACAAACAAACAAAGCAAAACTAAATTAAATTTTTAAAATATGTGTGTAAAACCTAGCATGTGCAACCAGATGGTAGGACTTCAGCTGCGAGTTAACTGGGTACAACATCATGGTTTATGTTAGCCCTGAAGTTACTTAACCCCATCAGATAGGAACAGTTCCCTCCAGGAACATCAGGATGCAGCTGGATCACATGTTGATTTGCTCTTTCCCATCAAGTCCCACGGTCTGGGTGGATGAGCTGCAGCAGGATCAAGTGTAAAAGAAGTGTAAAGATCTCATTTGGAGGAAAGGGGATGGGCAGCAGAGCTGTGTCCCACTTTAGCTGCTTGCTCTAGACACTGCCACCAGGCTCTCCTGGGCACCATCCTTGTAGCAGATGGAAAGAATGTGAGGAGAAAGGCTCCCCTGGACAGTGACCACTAGCTAGGGGATGCTGGGACTTTGTGTATTCAGCTAGAGAAACTCTCTAATGAGACCAGTTTCCTTCCTGAGGAGCCTTCTCTTTCCCCAGGCAAGGAGAAGAATGGTTTTTGAACTTCAATAACTTCTCAAAGTGCACAAAGGCCTAGTTTTTCAAGGACTCGACTGTATGTCCCTACCTGAGTCCAAATGCCATTTCCAGATCTGTACACCTGTGCGCCCAATGGCTTTCTCTCGACTGCCATCTGGGCCAGTGCAGATTCCAGACCTGAGCTGTGTGATTGCACCTGAGAGAAGGAGGTCTGACTGCAAGCAGTGTAGGGCAGTACAGGCTGGAGACCTCTTTCCTGGTGTCAGCGAGCCAGATTTCTTTCATCTTTCATGTCCAGTGCTACTTCCCTTTTGAGATAAGATGGACCAAGCAAACCCAAAGAATCCCTGAAATGACCATCTGGAACTGTGCCCAGCACACCAGTCTTTTCTTGTCCCTGTGACTGCTGGTCAGGATGCAAAACCAAAGGAGAACCTGGGCCTTTCAACAGGGCCGGTATCCAGCTGAGCTCACTTCCCCAGGACACTCCTGTCTGAGGCTGGGCAGTGGCTTTTTGGCAGGTTTCATAACAGTGAGGAATCAGGAACCGACATTCCATCCAGGTCCCAGCTTCAGTACTTAGGTCCTCTGAGGTTCTCCTCAGACAAGTTAAGTGCTTGTCACTCCTTCCCATGCATCGTTAATGGAAGCACTACAGTTTTATGTTTCTGCCACGATAGTTTAACTAGTCAAGAGAATAAAACAAGATTATATCAGCATTGCGGGATTTGCTAAGTAAACAAAAAATATTAAGAAGCCATCTATTTTGCTAGACAGATTTAAGGGAGCACATCAGTAACTAGAGAAGAGACTTGCTGCCCTTAGCACATTTTCAAAAGATTTTTTTGTTTGTTTGTTTTGGAACTGCTTATCCATAAAAATTCAACAACTGCCCCTCACGCACCTTTCCAAAAAAGCCCCCACCTGAATTAGAAAAAAGGAATGTGCTGTTAATGGAGAAACACAGTACCGTTGCAAGCTGTGATTAGTATTGTTGCTGTAAGAGAAGTTTGCACTGGATATCACATATTAAGTATTATTACAACCACATAAAAATTCCAAGTAAAAAAGAATCTCTAAGTCATTAATCAGATCTGTGAGATTCTGAGTGCCATTTATTGCCAGAAAATAAGTTCTGATCACCTCAGAATTGTGGCCTCTCCAACATTTTAGGGGACGTAGGTAGATTATAGTTGAAGAACAAATTTGGATTAAGAGCCTTAGGCACAATGTATTTCTGGTACCTGTTGCTCAAGGTTCGGGGGCACACACCAAACCACAGCCTCTCAAAGTCTCAAAAAACCCACTTAAAGGCCTCTTTAAGTTTCTGCTGCAAACCCAAAGTTTAAAGCATTTCTTAAACCTCTCCCTGAACATCTGCACTTCTCTCATCCGAATTTAGGGCTGCTTATACATCACATCTACGGTGGCTGACAGCAGGGCCAGTGTTCCTCCAGGAAAGACCATGGAGTGGTCATGAGTTTGTTGTTCAACCATGTGATCCAAGATGGTTTGGAGAGGTCAGGCACAGCAGGGTTGGTCTGTAAGGCTGACAAACACCTTGAGAACCTTGTGAAAAAGTGGTATGTTTTTCTCTGGACATACAGTTTAGGCTGCCTCAGAAGACTTCCACAGGTTTATTGTGAGCAAGCAGCAAATCTGGCCCCAAGGTAGTTCAAGTTTGCTTTTGCAGAGCAGTGCTGAATAATGAGGTAGGACGTAGCTCCCCTCCCTATTTTAATGATGCTCACACTGGACTCTGGAGTGTCTTGCTACTTCTCTCCCTGCCCCCACCATGTTTTGAACACCACCACGGCTTTGAATCACCCCAGTGCTTATCAGGTTGCAGTACAAATGCAATTGCTTGAGTGCTACTAGAGTTATGTGGGTACAAGTAGCAGAACTGAAGAATAAGGGTGCTTAGGTTGAATACTGAAGATTATTTTAATGCTTTGCTTTCAGACCAGGAACAGGATTATATAACCAGATTGCCAACATTTTCAAGATGATTTAGTAAGCAAGGAAGTCCTTTGGGGCTTCCATTCTGTGGTCGTAGGATCACCTTACTTCATGCATGACTGTGACCTGAAGGGTGGCCATTCTGCAGCTGCTGGTGGTGCCCCAGTGTATCATCCTACACACTGTACACAGACACCACGGAGCAGCCAGCTCAGAAGAGGAACAGTGCTGAATGTGGCTCAGTCTTAAATGCATTCCTTCTCATCCTGCCCTGTGTTATTTCTTCCAGATGGAGCCAGTCAAGCTGCTTCAGCCATGAAAAACAACAATAACAATCAGGAGAAACTCAAAGGCCAGAAGTTATCATGAGCAAATTGCACTGAATAAACAAAGAAAACATCAGCTTCACTTAGAATGTGTAACCTGATGTCTATGGTTGTCTTGTCTCTACCAGAGCCTACTTTTCAAGTCTTCTTGAAATACTTTTGCAAAGGCAATTCCCAAAAAACCCTTTAGGCCAGTGGAGTCATGTACAATTTTCTATAAAACCGTAAAGGAAGGAACAATGAAGCCCAGTGGTCTCTTTTACATTATAATGACAGCAAATCAACCATAGAAGATAGTCCACATATCTCAGTCCCTGGAAGTCATTCCTGATAACCACCATTTCGTGTCTGTTTAAAAGCCCCCTGTGTCCCTTCCCTTACAGAAATTGTTCAGGGGAAGGAAAATTTGCCCTCTGGTTCAGTGCTTTGTTGTTGCCAGGACACAGGTCCATGCAAACAAACTTTAAGCTCTTTAGGGCTAAGCAGTAATTATCCAGCTTTGCCAGCTGACTGGTTTACTTGCTGCCAGGGGACTGAAGCAAGGCTGGAGACTTCTAAGCATATTGCCTGACAAGTGACAGAACATGCAGCAGGGATAAGGGTACAGATTAGCACGGTTCAGTGGACAGAGAAAGAAGCAAAATGGGGCTAAATGGGGTGTGGTCAAAATAGATATTTATTCATCGGGTTCAAGCTTCATTTAGAGAATCCTGGGATGGAGCTATTCAAAATTTCAAGAGAAGTTTCTCCCAGCTCCAGTTTGCCAAAAGTATTTCCTTAGTGCATTTTTGTCCCCTGCAGGGACTTCATATATAGGGAATTGTTCTTCAGAATCTCTTTCTTTGGCTTTTATTCCCCCTTAGTGGAATTTCTTTCTAAGGAAGGGCTAAGGTTACAATCCTATCTAAACCGGTTCTCTTCTATCCTCTACCCAATCTTCTAGAAAACTTTAACTTCTTCTGCCTGTTTCTTTCAATCCAAATGGCTAATCAAACCTGAAATTTAACTGAGAAAAATCAGTTACAGTGAAGCAAAAAAACAAACTAATGTTGGTTTGCCTTTGTAAGTTCTAAATTAGGGATGCAGCTTAACTTCAGTATCACAGCCTAAATTAAGAAAACTTTAAATTATATTTGAAGGATCAGTTTGTTCATTGCTCTGCTTGAGCAACAGAAATCTTGATAGGATGGAGTTCTATGAAGCAAGGTAATTAGGAATTAAAATATGAACCAAAAAGTGCTGTTCAAATCATACATTAATCTTCCCAGCACATGCATGCTTTGCCATCTACTCTATGGGAAAATATTTCAGAGACAGGCAAAAAATACATAAGAAAATAAATATGAGTAGAAGCAAATATATGTGAAGAATGCCAGGCTAAAAATCAGGTTTTTTATAATGTGGAATATCAAGAAGAATCTGGCTCGATTCTCCAAAAGCAAGACGCCTCACAGAAGTGTAGATGACTTCCCTTTTAAATGAATCCAAAGTATTCCTTCCTTCATGCTGTGAAATGCCAGGATCTCTGAAGCAGGGACTGGAGTTCACAGTGGCATGAGTGGAGAGCACTGTTTGTATTCTTCAGTGGGGCCAGATCCAGTGCCCACACAAGCAGACATCAGGGGTAGGAGCATCCTTCCTACCTTTAGAAGTCCACAGGCCTATCCAGTCACCCATGAATCCCTTCTAATCAGTGAAGAACAATCCCCATTCTGAGGGGTGATTTACTTTCTTTTATATGTCTCCTGTAGGACAAGGTGAATTAAATCCTGGCAAGGGCTCTTTCTCTCTGCTAATATAGTTGGAATTTGGGATGGTGACTTGCACAGAAGTCCTTGTTTGACTGGAAATCCATCACTGGCTACTAGGCTTCATGAGAACATGGCTGTTTACAAGACAATAGCATGATAACCTACTGAAATGTACAGAGATTTTGGAAGAATTTTTGATAATTAGAACTTGAGGTTGTCTATTTGATGGTGTGTGCAACACCGTAGTGAACTACAAATGATATCTGATGCTTTCAGTTGATTTTCATCAGGACAAATAACTTTCATTCACATATTTTTACTCTGATCTGCACAAGGAATTAAAAATATCTGTTCTCTCACTTGATCAGGAAAAGCTGAACATAATCTTCAAACCCACAGGTTTAATTTTAAATTGATAATTTCTCTGGGCATTTAAGCTGCAATTAAGATGTTAAACAACATAATTTTAAAAATTTTTGATATGTCTTTGGAACATTGACATCAAAAATAAAAAATACATTGGATAATATTAGTTTCGATATGTACCAGGTTACTTAAAATTCAAATTGCTTTCTGAAAATTCTTAAACCTGAAGGTCTAATTATTGATATCTATTCTTGTCACTCGCTCTCTCTATTTTGGTCATGCTAATAATAATCCTAGTACTATTTCTCTCTCTTCCTATCTTGTGGGTGTTCCTCACTGTCTAATTTTTTTTTAATCAGCTTTTCTAAAAAAGTAAGGTCCATGTGATCACTTCATTTGTTGACCTCTTCCCCTTCCATCCCCTCAGCAAATGACTTTTACATTTCTTGTCCTGTTTCAACCAAATGAAACAGAGGGAGAGAGGTTTCTAGAATAATTACATTCCTACCAGGTCTGTGAAGACTGATAGCTAGGAAGAGGAAAGAGCTGGACAAAGGGCTCTGCTGATGGACAAACAAGCGGACCTAGGTCATGACACTGCTTTGGTCCCAGTATGTAATTACTTTTGTGATCTGTGGAGGACTCCAAGGGGACTTGGGGGCAATTTGGGCTACTCTAGCATGAGCACTTAAGTGCACATAGAAAGAGAGGACCCAAATCAAGAAGTCTGATTTACCTATTACTTATGTCATTAATGAAGGAAGTTCTCTGATTCTTTGCCTTTTTTTTGCTCCTTAGTTTGTTTTTCTTTACTTTACCCTGTTTGAATGAACTGATAGGAGCTTTCTAAACTTGTGCAAATATGCAAACAGACTGAAAGCCCATTTGACCTTGGTTCACTGCCTCAGAATAAGCTTTTCAGGGTGTTTTTAAGGAAAACATGTAAAATTCCAGGAAAAGTGATCTGTGATCTCAAATTTTTAACCTGAACTCCTTGAACTCAGAAGCAAGGCTGCTATTTCTGTGCCAGATAATGACACACACTGTGGATACACCACAATTAGTGTTACATTTACTCACTTGTAGAAGCCTCAAATGGCATTGTGCCTCTGAGCTTGATATGTTACAAGAGCATGTGTGCAAGAGACAGAATGAGACACAAACCAAAAGCAAAGAACATTCAATTAAGTTTTCTATGTAGATTAGACGTGGCCAAGAACTTTTCACCAAAGTGACTGTCAACACAAAATTCCAGTTTTCTGAAATGAAAAGTCTTTTTGCACAAAAGCATTTGTTTCAGTTTCATTATTTGCATGTGATAGGAAGAAGTCCAAGGCTTGGTCTGCCCTGTGCAGAAACCTGTTGCTGTCTGAAGAAAAAATCCTCTCTCAAAGCTCACATACTGGATGATGAAGCTCAATCCTGGAACTCTTCTCACGACCCCCTGCCCGGATGTCCTGCTTGTGGAAGGATCCATGGGAGCCTGGTCACGGGACCTGCTTCTTGGCAAAGCTTGGGGTGAGCTACCCACAGCCCCTAAAATGGGCAGACCAGCACCTCCACTCTGGGGCTTGGGCTCAAACCGGGATCTCACTGTGTAAGGAGGAGGTCATGATGCATCTGGCACTGATGATTTTGTACTAACTGGGTAAAGCCCTTAATCCTGTAAAGTTTTTAACCCTCTACCACAGAACAGCTCTTACCCCATTTTGGCTGTGAAAATTAGATATTTTGAAATTCCCACTTTGTTACATCTTGAGGCAATTGAAAGAGAAAGATAATATTCGAAATTAATGTGTTTTTTACTCCTTACCACATATAGATCCTGAAACTTATTTCTTAATAATTCATAATCTGTTAATGGGGTAGACTGGGTAATTTGCTGAGTAGCATAGAATCAAAGAATCATAGAATTATTTAGGTTGGAAAACACATCTGAGAACATTTGAGTCCAACCATTAACCCAGCACTGCCAAGTCCATCACTACAACATTTGCCCATGTGCCGCACCTACACACCTTTTAAATACCTCCAGGGATGGTGATTGGGGTTGGTGACATCAACATAATCTTACAGTAAAGTGCTGCTGGATTTTGAAGCCTAAATACCCTTTTCCTATTATTCTTTTCTAGGAGTATTTACAGTATTTTTAAACTTAAAAACTTGCCTTTTTTTCCCAAAAATGGAAATAAGCTATTTTTTTCTGACACTTTCATAGATTGTAGTTACTTCAACCATCACAGAATTTTATGTTTTGAACAGCAAATTGTAAGGCAGATCATTGTGTTTGGACTGATGGACACCCAGACTTGCAGTGAACCAAGGGAGACAGCGTGATTAATGAGTTTCTGATCTCAAAATGTACATCTGGATCGGAAAACAAAGTCTAAGGCAAAATTTGGAGAAGGAGTTAGTGTGGATTAGCCTGTTTAAAATAGAGGGAAGATTGTGGAGAAAACTTCCTAATTCAACTCCTTTTTTTGCTGGCAGTTTTATTTCAAGGAGTGGCAGAATTATGTCCCACTCCTGTAATGTACAGCTGACATTGGCTGATTACTGCAAATTAAGACAATCTGCAGACTAATTTTAGATGTGTTGGAAGTGAACCAAAGAATCAGGAAGTTGTTGCTTTCAATTTTGTTGTGAGCCTGTTCTCTCTTAGGGCAAATCACATGATATAGATGCATTTGTTCATAGCAAAGTACATCAGATACATGGTATTTCATCATCTCTGGTCTGACAGGCCACATGCCAGTGAAAAATAATTACAGACGTTGTGTTTGATGGCCTTTATGCCCAAGATGCTAGGCCCTGTGTTTCTGAACAAACAGGCAGGGAGAGATGGAAAGGCACAACTCATGGGATCTAAGCAACTGTGGCACATAGGAGAAAAGAGAGAGCTCCTCATGTCCTTGCAATCAGGAGCAGTTCTGCTGACAGCAACCAATTCCTATTCCTTGGGCTCTGCACCCACACTCTACCTTTCTCTCAGCAGGTTGTGTAAGCACAATCAAGCTCTTATTTTCATGTAGGTATAAGCTTTTGATATACTGACTTTTTAAGCTAGACTTTTTGTGTAGGATCCTTCTGAACAAGTTGGACAGTGTTGTGTCAATGCCTGTGAGCTGGTTGTGAGTCACTAGAGAGGGACAGTGGTGTTGGGGTCTGATTCCTTTTTATAGGTCTGAACTAGGTCAGATGCACTGCCTTAGACATGCCTGCTCACTTCCTTTTACTGTAAAGAACGCATGTGAGATAAGTAAAACTACACAGATTGTAACTTGTGTACAATTTGGCACTAATAGGAATTCTATTTCAGAAACAGTGCCACCTTATGAGCAAATTCTAATTTTTCATATTACTGTAATAGTGTCTTCCTGCTTGCTTGGAATTCACAGTAGGACAGTGTTCAGTTTGGAATTGCCACTCAGAATTAAAAGGCACAGTGAACATTTCCTGTGACCCCAGCCAGTGCTGTATGAATTGAATCAGATCATGGATGTAATAAGATATTCAATCTGAAATAAGTGAAAACAAGAGAGCAGTGCCAACACTTAGAGCTACTGCAGAGGGAGAAATGACTGAGTTGAAGCAGAATGGTTTCGAAGTTTGACTCCTAGTGGCAAATTAGCTAGTAATTAGACCGTGGAGAAAAATTCTGACAGACCATAGATGGATGTAGATTCAGAAAATAAATAAAGGAAGAGGTCAGCCTTAATTTTACTAAAGCTTCGAGTCTCTAATTGGTTCTAGATTTTATTCTAGATTGTCTGTAATTTGGTAATTCCCGTTGTGCTCCTGGAAGAGCACAAGAAAGAGCAGGACAGGTAGATTGCATGACACTGCGCAGCTGTGTTTGCTTTGTGAAGCACAGCACTGTTTGCTGTACCAGTCTCTGGGTGCTGCCAATAGCTGTAACTTGTCACTCTGTTTGCTTATATCTGATGGGAGATGTTGGAAATGGAAACAAAATCATCTTTCCTAAAATATCTTTCATTCCAGTGAAACGTCACCAAAATAGCTTGCTATAACATGGCTGTTTTCCTAACGTAACATTAGTAACCAAAGGTTTAACTCAAATATTCATACTCAAGTGTGTAAATCATTGCAGCAACTAATTGCCTCAGTAGGGAGAACTACAGGAAGAATGATACTGTGTGCAATTCAACCCAAAGACAGTGATATTTATATAATTATACTCTATAAATAATGTTTCCATATACAATTTGTATGTTCCAGATGTGCTGTGATGTGGCTTCTCCACCCAGAGCTGCAGGAAAAGGGGAAGATGAGAAGAGCGTTTTGCTGCTGCTGCTGCTGCAGGCTGAAATTTTCTGTGGCTCCTGGGAAGGCTCCCTTTGAAGCTGCTCAACACCGCTTTTTAGGAATGAACTCCACATCCTCTCTGGAAACAGCTGTACTTGAATTAGGGGACTTGTTTGCAACCTCTTTTTCAGCCTCACAAAGGGAGTATCTCAGCTGCCTTTAACACAAACAGTACAGAACAAGCACAAAAGGTATAGAACAGGGGTCTGTCAAAGGCACATTTCTTTCTCTCACAAAAACTAAAAGAAAACCAGGATCCAGTCATCACTGGGATATTGTTATTTCCTCTAAACAACCTTTTCACTCAGGTATGTTTTTATAATACTGTGTATTATAATATACCTCGGCATATTGTGTTTAAAATAAGAGATTGTATGATCTAAAACCTAGCTCACACATTCAGAGAGCAATTCTGAAGTTTAAAGAAATCCTGTATGCAACTGAAAGCTGAAAATTGAAAGGTAACAAAAAGAAAAAAGGCCAAGTATTATGACTGGTCTTTGGTTACCATTTTGGCCAAGAAGTTGAAACTGATGTATTTAGAGCTAGCAACAGAGACAGCCTGAATACATGAGAGCTATCTGCACATCTGGCGCACCAAGCTGTGCTAAAAGAGCATGAATGCTTTGGATCCAACCTCTAAAAAGTTAGGAAATGCCAGGAAAATAAAAAGCACAGGCAACCTAAGCTTTTCCCCTTTGTACAGACATGTTAAAATAGAGACTTTAGCTGTTACTTTTCCTTTAAAGAATTTCTGCCTTGATCTGCACAAAGAGGAAGAGTACTGATTATTCAAGAGCTGCTCCTTAGCAGTTTGTTTTGTCCTGCTTTAGCCTTCAGCCTTTGGCCTGGTTTACTGGCACTGGAATTAAAGGACAGTTGTCCAAAGCTCCCTCTGGAGTCAGTGGAGAGACATTAGTGCTTCCTCGGAGTTTTTCAGTTCAGTGTAGATTTCGAGTTACTGTCTCAAAGCATTTCTTTCTCACCTTTCTGCAGCAGGGAGCATAAGGTGAATAAGTGCTTGTATCAAGTGTTCATGCACTTGAAATGAGCATTTATTTAGGTGAAAAAAAGCTGTTCCATAAGCCTTGTTTACAGAAATTTTTCTGCTCCTTTTCTCCAAACAATGCCTAATTTCCCTATGTGATTTGCCATGATACATATTGCTTCAGTATCTCAATGCTTTCCAAATTATCACTTTTTTTCAAGGTCCTCTAAAATGAGGGGATAACACAACTCCCCTTTGTCTGTTGAGAGCTGAGTAACAAGAAAAAAGCCCTGTTAATTTTGGCTTCTGTGTACTTGTGCACTATATGTAAATTTAAAGGGAGTTCTCATTGCCTTTGGCTGTAGCTCTGTGTCAATGCACATCCAGATCACCTCACAGGATTCAGGCAAGCCCAGATAAATGCACTTAGTGAGCCGCCATGAGTGGTCTGGAGTAGACAATCTGCCCAGCACCTTTCAGGATGCTGTCTCCTTGAAAGGGAAGAGTTTCCTTCTCCACAGCATCTTTCCATTGGCAAACTGCATGGCTTTCTTCTCCTTCCCTTACCTCATTCATCAGTTGTCTTACAATTTCTGTTAGTTCAGGTCTTCCTGCTCCAGGTCTGCCTTCCTCTTGGCCCCCTTCACTTCTCCAGCTACCTCAGTCTGGGCTTTTATTCCCCTGAGCCACATCAGGAAACTTCCTCAGCTACCTCAGTACAGTGAAAGGGTCTCCCAGGAATAGCTCTTTACAGGAATCCTCTTTAAAAAGTTGTCTTGGCATTAAGTAACTGTCTTGGCTCCTGTTTGAAGCTACATCTCAAATACAGAATATCCAGCAGTGAGTAAGTCAGCTCCAGCGCTGAGTTGAGACTCTGGTTCAGATAAATTATCTCCCACTTGCAGTGGTTTTTCTTGTCACGTTTTGGCTTTGCTTGTAGGTTTCTCATCCAAAGAAAAGCCTGACCTCATTAAAATATTGGCCCTATGGACTTTGTGTCATGTCATGACTGCTATTACTTTATGCTTACCACAGGGGAAAAGAGCATGCCAGCCTTCAAAGTTCAGAGGTAGAATCAAACACAACTGCCAACTTTCCTACATTTCAGGTTTTCCTATCAACATCTTGAACCAAGCTGGTACGTTTTGAAAATTCAGAGACCAGAAAGTCTGGAGTCCACTTTTGTATTTTAATTAAATCTCAGTGCTCTTGGAATTAAACACACAGAATTCCATCTGATTAGATTGAGTTTGGACATAGTGCCAACAAAACACTTTAGCTAGGAATGACTTGGATAACTCATTTGTAATAGTTTAACTCTACCTCCTAATTTCTGTTTAACTAAGCTTCTAACTTCAGTGTTAATGTTTATAATTGTTACAATATATTAAAATAAAATCACAAAGAATAACTTTATATTAGCTTATTATGTCTTTCATGCTCACAAGCTGCTTTTCAGGCCAGAAGAAGAGAAAGAGCAGATGTAGAGGCAATGAGTTTGGGGGGCATTCCAAAAGCATTCCTCAGCCATTGCCTTTTAAGGCCCAAATAATCTAATTTTCTGGATATTTTGTGGCTGTTCCCCACAGGTCAATAATCAGTTGATTTATATCTATGTCATTATGGCTATATTAGGATCTTGAAAGCTCTCAGTGACCTTACACATGTCTCATGAGAGCTGCTGTTTCAAACACAGGTGGTTGATACTTCCCTTACAACACCTCAAGCAGGGTCTCAGCCGCCTTGGCCTCTCAAGCTGCCCTGTCTGCACTGCAGCAGTGACCAGCTGACACGGTCAGCAGCGTGCAGCTCAACACCACAGCCTCGTCCAGCTGCTAATTTGGCAGCCACAGAGGTAGATGCATCATACTCGCATACTTTCACTCAGCTACTCCCACATTGCTGGTATAACTGTCCCTGGTGTTTCTTGTAGCTAACTCTGTGAACCTCTGTGACCCCGTAAGGTGACCCTTGTTAAAGGCTTCTGCCCTGGGTTTTGCTGAGTGAATGAATGCACGAGGCACATAAATCACACATAAACCTTCTGGTAAATAGGCATTTAAAGCTCTCCTTGTTTAGTAGCATCTTGCCTAAATGTTCTGTTCTGGAACCACAGGTTATAATACTTTTATATTTTCTTGCTCCCTTTTTTTTTTTAGCTAATTTATGGATTGAACACACTCTCTGAGCAACATGGATGTGCAGGCAGGTTTTGAACTCAGAAATTATGGCCTGTCTAGTCTTGTGGAAACACTCTAGAGGCTTTCTACCACAGTTATGAAATTTGTTGACTCAAGCACACAAAAGAAACAGAATCAAAATGAAAGTCATTTGTACCCAAGCGGATGTCAGATGGAATTTAAACCTGAAAGAGGGCATCTGCTAAAGCCCTTGTTTTTTCTTTTGTAAGTGAAAGGACAGAATAGTTTCTTTATTGAAAGAGGAGTTAAGAAGAGCAGTCAGTTCTTCTGTCTTTAGCACAACAGCACATGAAGAAGAAGAGAGGATTGCAAAATTAGAGAAACATGTAGCAACACAGCTGAAGTAGATGCTTTCAAGACACGGCAGTTGCAGATGGGAATTCCCAGCCAGTGGGATATCCTGGATATCTGATCCTCTGGTTCCTGGTGATCAGGCTGGTTTGAGCTGTGCTGTGGCTCATCTGGTCGCCATCTCTCTCCTGTACCGCTCTATTAGCAGACAGGACAAGCTGCATCTGCTGCATCTCCTTGCTGCAGTAATGTCATGCAGCATCTCCCTCATGAAAAGAGGGGAGAGACTCCACCTGTCTGTTATATATCTGAGTGGTGACTGTTGTGTCACAAGGTTCAGTAATGTCCAAAATGCTTGTGAATACCAGACTGCAATAAGGACAGCATGAAGAGTTACTTTTCAACATGCCACCTAAACCAATTCTGTTTCCCACCTTTGCTCTCCTATCTGGAAATGGTTCCTCATCTCTCCTAAATTGTCTGCTGTGGCAAAGAAAGAAAAAAGCCATCATTCCTCCCCTGGCTCCTCCCTAAGCCTCCCCAGCAGCAAGCCACAGACACACAGACCTCTGCAATTCACAGTGCCTCTGTCAGCCTTGCTGTGGCCCTCCCAGTGACAGGAAAAGTGGGAGCAGGAGCTGCCTAAGTCTCCCCTGAAAATTCCTGCTTCATGGGGCAGAAACATCTTGGGTCTAAGTCATATGAAAAGCATGTGTAAAAACAGGATTAAGACACTTTTAAATATTTTTAGATTCACTGAGGGTTGGAAAAGCAGAGAACAATTTTCACCGAAATGTGTTCTTGTAATTCATAAAAATACTGGGGATGCGAAACGCCTTTACACTCTGTAAACCAGGCTGAGCTGCTTTTTATGCTCCACTTCACTTTTTTTTTCGGTGTATGTTTTATTCCTCTTCTAGATGGCGCTAGTGTCTCATTACTGATATGGCTCCTTTCGCTCCATGCATCTTATTTTTATGATTTTATTTTAATGACTGCTTAAGTAAACGACTAAAATAGGTATTTTTCAAGACTCAGGTTTGCATCCTGTTCTGCTAGCTTTTGCCAGTGGCTATTATTTTTCACACAGTCTTGACTTTATGGTATGGAATATATTCTACAGGTGTTCATGTTTTTAGTATATCTGTTACACTTGTTTTATGCCTTACTATTGATAAATGGAACATGCCAGCAAACGTGAAATAGGAAAGAAGATTAGTGATGTTATTCCAATTTTTCCTCAGGGGAGCGGCCCCATAGGAACGGGCATTCCCTAAGAGCAGAACGAAGCCTGTGTGTGCTGAGGCATTGCAGTTCATGTGTAAGGCAGAAATCAGGGGGTTTGCAGTATCCTTCCACATGTAGGTGGTGCAGTTCAGTTTGTCTTCTCTGTGCTGCTGTAGTTTTAAAAGCTTTACCACCCAATGCAAATTCGCTCTTCCTGCAGGATGCATGTCTCTGGTTACAAAAAAAAAGCAATTGTCCACACCCAGTTGTTTCAAGAAAAGCTGATGCCTTTTGCTTTCAGATAAATCACACAAAGACCCAAGAAAAGGAGCTGTTAGGTAAAAAGAGGTGTTCCTTAAAGTAATGTTTTTTATTACAAGGGTGATGTTGCTTTCTAAAGTCTGGACCAACATTTCCTTGTCTACCCACCCTGCCTAACAGATTTTTTTTATTATATTGCTCTGCTAGTCAAAATCGATGCCTGTCACAAGGTTTTCTACAGCATGTGTCATCCAAAACCCCAAATGCCCTCAGTGAAACTGGGATTTTCTGGCTTTTCTAGTAGGAATGTTGAAAGAAGAAGGAGGATTTTGCAGCATACCTGAAGGTTAATCACAGTTTTTATCATTTTGATTTCCTTCAGGATTTCATTCCCCATTGGCAATCTTGAACTGAAAACATCTGTCTGTGACTCACTGCTTTGATGCTGAGATTTGTTTCAGCAGCCAGCAGCTGCCTGGGTGGCACAGGGAAGAGGTGGCCTTGCTGCAGCAGGTGTCTGTGCCTTGGACCTGATGCTTTCCTGCCCAGCTTCTAGGATGGGTGTTGCTCTGCACCTTCAATACCTCAATACCCCTGTCTCGGTAGTGCTGAGGGCCTGCTATTTGCAGCCTGGCAGCCTGCATTTTACTCCCAGCTCTGCAACCTCTCCCCACAGCTGTTGTGGTAGCAGATTTCAGAACTTCTGAGGTTGGGTCTTTCCCTTGTTGGGCTCATGCTTTTGTTGTTTTTCATGCTCTTTTCATTGTTTTTATGTCTGCAAACCCAGACATGGTCATAATGTATTTTCACAGGAGACAACTACCACTGACATGACTCTGCCACCTTATTTCCCCTTTTTCCTTATCTCTCATTTTGTAGACTTTTGGTTTGAATCAGAGAAAACCAAAACACAGTTCATAGTAAAGTAGATAGAAATAATTTAAATACTCAATGAATATTATCCAGTAATTTACAGGCAGTGCTTGCACCTAAGGGGCAACCAGAGGAGGATGTTCATCTGGGTCTCCATCAATGCTCTTCCTGGTCTGACTGGTCACTCAGACAGTTTTCATTTTCTCCCTTCTCTCTCCTGCGGTGTTTTTTTGTTTCTTCCAAAAACAAGCTTTCATCGTTAGAGTGGATGTCAGCCATCAGCTGCAGACCCTGCACCCAGAACTGCATGTGCACCTCTCCGAGCATTCTTTGTGCAACAAAAGCACAAAGATGGCAGCCCTCTGCCATCCTGCAGTGACACTGTGGTGTCCCTAAAAATAGCCCACATGCTTCAACCGTATGAAAGAACAAGACACCTTTGTCTCTCTTTCAACATACATTAAAGAGAGAGAGAATACAAGTGTATATAAAAGCAGGGTTTGAGTTTGGACTGAAAAAGCCTTCATTGAGGAATTTTAATCCTAAAGCCACTTCAGTAAAAAATAGCACTGTTTTAATCCAGATGATTGCAAAGTGTCATATGAACCACTCTACACGTAAGAACTTGCTTTCTTCCTTTAATAAGAACTGGCAGGGACTTTGCTAACTCTGTAGATATAAATGGAGTTCAAAGAATGCTCACACCCACAGATCACACATAATTCAGCAGATTACTGGAAAAGTTAAAAACCCCTTAATCAAATAGCAAATGGCAAAATTATATGACAAATAAGCATCCATTAAGAGACTGCAGGAACCAGCATGCCTGAAATTCTGCTCTCCCTATTCAGACCAACTCTCCCTATTCAGACCAATTCACTTAGCAAGCAGATTGACACCTCTTTGAGAAGTAATTCCAAGTCAGTTTTTAGGTATTTTTAGTATTTCTGTAACAGAATTGCTCCTTTTTCCAAACACACAAGTGAGAAGTCTGACCTTTTCAAAGATGAACTGAAGCTTCACTGTGAACAGCTCTGGCTAATAGAGGCTTTGCCATCCCATGTCTTGAATTACATCAAATCTGTTAGGAGAAGCTAATAAAAGTCAGCTACAAGAAGGGACAAGAGGCTCGTGGCTAACAAATCATCCAATTTTATGTGACGCATTTAAGCTTGTGGGCACTGTGTCAGCATGTGCTGGCATTCTGCCTATATTTACACAGGTACTACCCTGTCAGCAGTATCCCAGACCAAATCCTGCATCATTCCTGCATCATTCCATGCTGTCCAAGTGCTGTCACACACCAGAATAGCTGAGCTCCTCTCTTATGTCAAGGACAGACCTTCCCAGTAGAACACAGCTGGCACATCTGGCCTTGCTCAGACCTTGCACCCCCCCTCAATGGCATCTCCTGCCTCAGTGCTGCCCCACTGCCAAGGGATTCAAATTTACCTCCCAACAGGTATGTGCCTGAAGAGATTTTATGCTGGAGTAGCTGCTGTTTGCAGCCACAGCCTGTCCTGGCTTGAACGTGTGTCATCATCCACCCAATATTTTGACAGAGACAGCACAGATAGACAGGCCTTTGGGGCACAGAGCATTGCAGCACATGGCCAGATTTAAAGAACAGATGGAGGTAGAAAACCCGAACAACAGACTTGAAACCCTGATTTTGCCTTGGTGGTTTCCCCCTGGAATGTGGGTTGAGTGTACATGTGTCTGACTTCTCCCCCAAGTTCCACTTGGGCACACAGGGAAGCGTGCATCTTTCTTTGAGGAGCCTCACTGTGCCACGGACTCGGGATACAGTGAGATCTGTGGAGCTGTGTCCATGAAAGGGTCTCTTGATGCTGCCTGTCTCCTGCTGGAGTGCCCTGGGCAGGCTCCCCTTGGGTGCTCAGTGTACCAGACTGCAGACCCAGCCTTGTGTGGCTGCTGCAGGGCTTTCTCAGGAGACTGCCCATGAGAGCCCTGGCTTTGCCTGCAGTGTCTGTGAGTAAGGAAGGAGAACAAATGTGTTAAGCCTGGCAGAAGAAGTAGAAATAGAATGTGTATTCCTTGACTGTGTGTGCCTTGCATCCTGAGTTGTTGCATTAGAGCTCCCAAATCCCACACCACTCCTTCATCATACCCAAATATAAATCCCCAATAACAGTTGTTCCCCCTCTCCCATGGCCTAGGCATGTGGTCTGTCATGTCCATGGGTGCTCCTGAGTTGTGCCGCTTTTGTCTGAGGCTTGTAAGCTCCTTCTGTGGAAGATGGCCTTCAGGCCTTTACCCCATGGCAGAAGAAGCCCTCAGTGTGCTGGTGGTTTGTCTTTCTGCGTTATCTCATGGCCACCTTCTCTTGTTCGCCCTTGTTCAGTGACAGGAGGAAGCCACCTTGGTGAAAGCAATGTTTTCATATGCTGAGGCACAATAGGAACTAATAGGAATGGAGTAAATCCTTCCCAGCACTTCCAAAATTAATTAGGGCATAGAATTTTACAGAGAAGCTATCTAAAAGGTTGTTAGTAGGTGATGGCCAAGAGGTACATTTGGCTTCTAGATATAGCATGGACAGCTTGGACTAAATTTACTTTCAAACATTAGCATTATAAAGTTCTTCTGAAAGTTCATTATGGTAACAGTCCATTCCTAAAACCAAGAAAGAAGTAAGTGACAAGTGACAAGGTGAGGAAGGTTTGTATCCTTCAAGCCAACACCTTTTCTGAGACATAAACAAGACATGTGATAGGTTCTAGGATATAACACACTTATTGACCTGGCCAGGAAAATGAGAATTCCAAGATTAGCTGAGTAATATAAAATAATTTTAGTCTTTTTGTTAAATTTTGTCAGAATTAACTACAGGTGTAAATTATTTTCTTTTTCATTTCTGGTTCCTGTAGAGGGTGTTGAAGTACTTCTTAATGCAGTGTCTGCATATGCTTGTTTTGGTGGTTCATAAAACTGCAGATATATTAAAATGTGTCTTCTGAAACCACAACTCTGCTTTCAGTTCTTTGCTCAGACTTGTTTTTCAGATTTTTTTTCCTCTGTCTACACAGAGATATTATTGAACTGGAGACCTGAAATGCAAGGAGCACTGTATTGAGGAGGCCACCATCCACATTTTGGCCCTTTAAAATTAATCTGCAACAGTCTAATTTCTTTGGAGCACTCCAGCTCTGCTGGGCTGTTCAGTTCGGGGGCTGCAGCACCCCTGGGATCCTGTGCCTTCTGACAGCCAGGGATTTGACACCTCTCAGATCATTCTTGGCATATCATCCCTCACCCACAGGAAACCCAGCAAAGCCCATCACTCTTCATTAGCACCTGGCAAGGAAAGAGAGCAAGCACGAAATGAACTTGGTGCACTTTGTGACATTGTCCTCAAGCCTGGGCTTGGGAGCTGATGTGCTGGGCACAGTACAACCATTACTTGCAATAGAACGGTACCGGAGGGACTATTTTAGGTGCCATATAATTTATCCATAGTTAGTAACAAGAAACACATACAATTGAAAAGGAAATACTGCATTTGAGAATCAGAGTCTCTGTGCCTTAACAAACACTTCCATATTTTGCAATCTTCATTTTCCTGGACACTTCAGGTAGGCAGTGCAGTTACCAGTGTACCAGAGCGTGGGAAGGAAGCACTCTAATTGAAGTCTCTTCTAGATATTTCCCTGAATAGATATATTTTAGCTGTTCCTTGGTATTTTCCAGACTTATTTTCTATACCTTTATGAAGATGGCTGCTTAGTAGACGTTCCTTCCACAGGTAGGCTGGAAAGGCAAGAGCTACAAAGTCCCTTGAACATTACTTTCTTCTGGCATACAGTCATAATGAGACAACAGCCCAAGCTTATTTAAAAATGAATGATCTTGCCTTTTATTCACTGTCATGATTTTCTCACTGATGAAGCCATGGTTTTAATGTGTATCAGAAATGAATGCATATTGACTCACTTCAAAGAACCTTTCTTACTGCATAGGTAAGTAATTTTGCCTTAAAAAAAGACCCTTTCCTATTTGTCCATGCATGCACTAGACGTCTGTAGTTTTAGCTTTCTGACTGCTTAGATCAAAGTTCTTCAGCCATTTTCTGAACTCTTTTTGTTGCTTTTGCTAATAAGTTGCCGAGAACAACCAGCCTTAAACCAAAAAAATATCCAAGTGAATTTCAGTAGACAAAGATTTGGTTTAGTATAGGTAGTCCAGCTCCTCAGTCAGATGCACTGTAAAATAACTCAGGCTGTTCCTTGAGTTTATTTTGGGAGTTTTACAATAGTTTATATAAGAAGCCATCTGCATCTAGTAAAATTGAGTTTGTGCACATACCCTGCTTAGTGAAATATCACTGCATCCCCTGTCAGAGGTACAGTCACAAAGATGAGACATAAAAGTGTCAGTTCAAGAATTGCTCTGGAGTCCAAATGAAGGTTACATTAATAGAATACCCGGTCTTTTGGACAGAAGTGCCACAGATGGGTGGGTTGTAAGACTAGTCATGATTTTCCCTTGTGCACATTTTGCTCGTACTTCTGCAAGGCTTTGTTCGTCCCGGCTCCATAGGTTACCTTGGCTCAGGCAAATATTCTTTAACTAGACTGCAAGCAGCACCCTGTGCCAATAGAGAAGTGTTTGTGCATCGCCAGAAACAAAGTACCAACAGTCACCTTTCATCTTAACTGGAATATTGTCTATCAGTATTCTGATATTGTTGTTTTCTCCACTGCAGTCGAATCAAAAAAGCTCATAGCCCCCACAGTGTTCTCTGCATGTTTGTTGCACTGAGGGAAAGGGGAATAGGGGCTCACTGGCTAATTCATTCATCATCATGGATTTGAGGCACAATGTAGTAATGTCTCCCAAAAAAGCAGCTCCTTTGGCAAAGTCTCTCTTCTCCTGGACATCTCCATTTAGGTTTTTCTCTCTTTTGCCTATAATGGGAAATGTTTCAAGTCCCATAACTGCTGACTCAGTATGCATGCCTGCCAAATGGCAGTGGTTTTGTAAAATCTCCTTGTAATCTACTCCATGGACAAGATATTTATATTAAAAGTAGGAATGCTCAGTTCATTTCAATTAGTATTAGTGCCTTTGCATGGCAGGCAATTATTAGTGTATTTTTCAATGTCTTTTCCCTGCTTTGGGAGCCACCCTAAATTGTTTTTGCAGCCAAGGAGCCTCTCCCTCAATTCAGATCTGTCGGTTTTTCTTATAAACTCATTTTTTATTTACTCAGACATCTTCTGTTTCCCAACCAGATCGTGCCTCAGCTCTTGTCCTGAATCTCTGAGTTACCAGAGAAGATGAGTCTGCTCTGATAGGTTTTAGTCATTCCTATTTTTCAGCTCACTTCCCAGACCTATCGCAATTGCCATGGTTCTGGCTGTACTAATGAGCATGCTGAACCATCTTCTCACACTGAGCAGAACTGCCCACATGCACGTTGCAAAACTTTGACTGCTTCAGTCTTTATGACCCTCTGTTTTCGAAATGAGCTGTCATCGTGAGCCTGGTAATTTCCAAAACATACATGGAAATCGGAAGACCCCCGGCTGGCACTCCCAGTAGCAGATTGTTTTAACCATTTAGCACTGTAGACCATCTGGGAACATTTCTGACATCTGAGAATGTCTCTGGGCATGTATCGTTTCATTCTTCTAATTGTAGCCTGTGTGTCTTAAAATAGCTGTTTCATAGACTCTTGCTCTTCCTAGAAATATCCATTTATGAGATTTCCCAATGGGGGGTTTTCCAGAAACAACATCTAAGGTTAGAATTTTTTCTACTGCAAATGCTACTAGTGTTTACCGTTCATCTCAAATCTTAAATACACAGGCTTATTGGTAATTGCTGCCAGAACCTCCTTAGCTCTGTTTGAGGAGATCCCAGGGACAGCTTTCAGTGGACACAGGACACTGATGACCCTGCTGACAGTCTTCCCCTGCCTCAGAAGCTGAGGATATTTCTTTGCTCACTGTATTCCCCTGGTGTACCCAGTCCTGTCTACCTGTTGCAGACTTTCTTTGATATCCTTCCTACAACTGGATGAATGCTGTTAACAAAACCAGTTTTTTCTTTTGTTTCTTGATTTAAGAGGTCACCCTCAGCAATTTACATACCTTGGGTCTTGTCCTCCTGTGGGGCTGAATTTTACCCATGCAGCAATTGGATGCTCAAACCCAAGGCGACCTTCAAAGGACCTGACTCATGCTCCTAATGAATTAGTCCGGGCACCAAAGGCCTCATTCTCTCCCAGCACTATTTTGAATGATAGTATTCAAGGTTCCACCAAACCCAGCTTTACCAGCCCAGTTCCTGGGAGAGAAACAAGCATTTACAATCTCAATATTCTTTCATAGCTGTGTTAGCAAAAATCCCCCTCATTCTATTGCTGTCCACGTTTTATTAATACTTTTCCAAGTACAAGCAGGCATCATTGCTATGAACAGACCATAATTCCTACAAGACAATTCCTTGTCTCTGTCAATTCAGGTCTTAGTGTTGATCTGTGTGCTTTGCTCTTCAGCCTGTCTTTATCTATTGATTAGTGATGCCACTGGGAGAGATCTCTGCCCACCTTCTGAGCCCTTCCAGTCACGGTCTGACAAGTACTAAACACGCCTGAGTTAGTCATCTTGTGCTATTAAAATGAAAAAAAACCCCTTGATTCCTTTTAGCTCTTCCTGTGCTTCAAGAAGCCCCCTTGCAGCCTTTCAGTTAAATCTTCAGTCTTAAAACCTTCCCTTTTTTTTGCCGTAGAGTTTTAATGTCACTTAGGAAAGCATTTCATTTCTAGCATGGCCCAAGTGTGGCCTACTAGCTGGCCTACTGGTTTCTATAAAAACAGATTCTCCTGCATCAGACATATACTTTTCAGGTTAGAATTAATCCCCTGGTCTTTAATTTGAGGAATTAAGTCCTTTATTAAGTCTCTAAATAACTCTTTCAGGAGTAACTTAATACTGAAATATTTCTACGTTACAGTGGAAACCACAAGAAGATTAATCTTTTCCCAGGGGTGCCCTGATATTGCTGTATTTCCCTTACTAATCAGAATGAAGTAGCTGCCATCACTCCCTTCCCTCCCCCTCGTCTTATATATCAGAATTAAGCTGCTTATGTAAGTTTAACCCTCTGGAAGCAGAGATACCCATGGAAGGGAGGAAAAGCTGTAGCAGTGACCAGTTTGATCACCCATACAAATAACTGAGCTCATAGCAGAGGCTTGCTTGCCAAGTGAACCTCAAAGTGCATCTGAACCAGCTTCTAGGAAGTACTGGTGAGATGTTTGTACTTGTGACTTGTTCAGCAGGATGCTGAGTATCAGGATATCCCTGGCTGTACTGTCCAAAAGGCTCCTGGCACATTGTGCAAGGCTAAGAAGAGGCAGAGATGCAATTCCAGCTGGGGGGATATAGTCAGTAGGGGCTGATGGCTGCACAGGGACTGGCTGGGCATTGGTCAATGGGTGTTAAGTAAACGTATTATGTATAGTTTTATTAATTTCTCATTTTTTGTTATCTCCCTTTTCATTATAATTGCTATTTGTAGTAGTACTATATTTAACTTTATTTCAATTATTATACTGTTCTTATCTCAGCCAACAACATCATGGTTAAATCACAACACCATATTACATTATTTTCTGGTATATTACTGTTATTAAATAAATTTACTTAATAGTAGCACAGAACAGTTGCAGGCACCTTTGAATAAGGTCTAATCCAATCATTCTGCCTCAGCTGGAGAAGATTACCTGGGACTTCATGAAGGAACAATATTAGCATATAGTGACTTGCTGTGGAAGAGCCCTTTGGTAGTCATGACCCTGATGTACATGAATTTACAGAATTTTTAGGATCAAAAGAAGCAAGAATGCTCAAAGAAGCAACAACCACCTTACAGCTTTCGAATTTTGCAAAGGGGAGCTATATAAAGTAGAGGGTGCCTATTAAGAAAGTGTTTACAAGGGCATTGTATCTCTGCACACAACTTTAGTACCAGGTAAGAGTACCATAGTGAAGGAAAACAGCCAATGTTTTCTGCTAATCAAAAAAGATTTGAGAAAGCACAGAAGGAAGGCAGCATACATAGACACCATTGAAAGGAATCCTGTTACAGACAAGGAGAGTTCCTCTGAGCAGCTGAAGTTGTGCCCAAATAGGGTGAATGGGAAGATCTGTTTGCTGTAATTAAGTGCAAAAGTGTAGCAAGGCAGGCCAAGAAACTTCCTCCTAAACATCCCCCCTTCCAAATTCAAATAATCCAGGGAATTATTTACTAAATTCAATTAATAAATCCTAAAACCACATCAGGAGCAGAAATCCTGTCAGGGGTTTGTTTCAGGAGCTCAATGATTGGAGTGTGAAACATGCAGGGAAGAAAAAGCCACAGACAGAAGAAAAAAAAAAAGTATTCATACTTTTTGGATTTATCCACTGAAGAAGAGTCTGGATAGCCCTTCTTGCAGAGAATGTGTCAGTGGACACGTCTCATTTTAAGTAAAAGTGTCTTGGAAGAAGCAGACAGTATTAACATTAATAAGTCCTCATTACTTGATGTTTTTATCCAAAGTGCACCCAAGAAGCTCCAGGCAGAAAGTGCTGCATTTCTCACTGTAATGTAGAACATTGCATTTAGAGCTGTCTTACTACCAAAGGAATGGAAGAGAGTTACTGTAAAGAATTAAGCTACTAATTTGGAAACCTGACATGTGTACTGGGCAAATTACTAGTAATGATCTTTAAAAAACATAGAGAATTAGTGAATAGATGCGTAAACCAGACAGTGTGAGGAAGAACTTTTTTCTAGTGAGGAAGAAATTTTAGAGTGGTCAATTGTGTCACAAAAAATATACTGAGTTTCTCTGAATGAAAAGTTATGAGAATAAAGGAGGTCTGGGTTCAGCAGATCTGATGATGTCTAAAGAATATTTAAGAACCTAAATCCAAGCCTTTCAAGCAACTTAGCAGCTAGTGCATAGAAGTGAAGGTCCTTTTGTTAATAATCAGGAGGAAGGGTAGAAGAAAATAGTAATTTTTCAGGGCAAAAAGGGGTTTGCTACTGGTGTGTTCCAGAAGTCTTTGCTGGGAATTAACTGTTCCACATAATAAAATAATTTAGAAAAGAAGGTAAAAGGTGAGGAGAAAACATTTGACCATGATATGCAGAATATTTCGCTATTCTGCAGAATAGCAAAGATGAGGATTGACTTTGAAGAACTGCAAAAGCACCATGTGAGTATGAATAACAGAGCAATTAAATGCCACATGGAATTTAGTAAAGACAGATGCAAAGTGATGCACGTCAGACGCATCCATGTTTGGAAGTTTTACTTTTATCCCTAAGATGGGGGGCTCTGAGCTCATGGCTGCCTCACAAACACAAAAGTTCATTGTAAGAAGATCTCGGAGTTCAGGAGCAGACAAAAACCCCAAGTTACTGCACCACTGGGTAAAACTAGTTTTTAACACCCTGTGCAGCATTGAGTGCCCCTGCTCAGTGGTCATTAACTCCAAAAAGGTTTACAGTTAAAAATAACCAAGGTGAGCAACCTGGCTTCTATACATGAAATGCATGTGTAGGCTGGGACCCTCCAGCCTGCCAGACATGACATGGAGTTGTGTCAAAGGTCTACAGCCTGAAAGGGGTGATTACAAATTGACTGTACTGATATCAAGTTTGGAAATAGAAGAAAATCTTTCACCTTTGTTAATGACTGAAAGATGTATGCTTGCTTTCAAATGCACCATGATTTTCTGTACTGGCTGAAGGGGCCCAAAAATAATTCAGAATAAACAAACAACACTGTCCATGCTAAAAGTAATTGAAAGGTGGGAGAATACTAAGGGGAAGTAGTATGTAAGTTTGCTTGTTCCTGTCCTTCTCTGTCACGCACACAGACTGGATGCTGCTCTATGTATATCCTCATTCTGAACCAGCCAATGTTTTCTTCATATATAGGAAGGAAAAATTTTTTTCCTGTCCTTTTTCAGTGGAAGAAGCAAGGAGTCTCAAAGAAAGGTGACAGTCAGCAGGGTCAATAAAGATGAAGGAATGTGATTTTATGCAGGTAGTTCTAATGTGTATATATATGTCTAATGTATGTGATCTAATTCTGCAGCACTTCTTTTCCATGGTATGTACTTATTCAGAGGAATTCTTCTGTGCAAGATGTTGGGTTGCCAAAGGCTGACATTCATTGGAGGGAAACCCATCAAGGGTTATTAAATCTCTAGACTGCTCTCCTGCAGCAAATCTTTAAGCAAGAATTGTAGACAGCTGAAAGACTGTTCTAGGGAAACATCGCTACATACTTGTTTTTTGTTGAACTGCTCCACAGGCATGCTTGATTTGTTCCTGTCACAATCAGGGTGCCAGGTAAAGTGAGCATCTTGACTGATTTTGAGTGGCCTTTCTTGACATCTGACTTTCTTTTGCAATGATGTGAAGAATGTGTGTGTACATCTATAGGTTTGATCTTCCAAAACCTGGTTTTCAGGATAAAGCTTTCTTTTTTTTTTTTTTTAACAGTCGGTTGGCAGCACACAGAAATGGCTGAGAAACAAGGCTAATTCTTATTGTATAGCTTATCATTCTGCATGGTTTAAATAAGGCTACTGTTGTGCACTATCAAAGGCACTCACTGCTTTCTAGCTGCAGTCTCCACTCTTGCTGGTGAACACAAGCATGGCCTGATGGTCACCCAGCAGTGACTTAATACATATGGACCAGGTCTTCATCACTAGTTTGATTTCTTTTTTCCTTCCATTGAATAGTTGAATAAAGAGAAGCAATATATTTATGTTTCTATGGCTATGGCCTGCAGACATTGTATATTGTAGCTCAAGAAAGAGCCAAACATAATTTGGATGGTATCTTTAGAAATGTGAATCTTAGCTGTGGCTAAGATTTCTTGTGCTGAAGCAAAGGAAGATTTCATTTTAAAATATTTTAAATTGTGTTAGGTTTACTACAGTTTGCCATTTCAAATAGAAAAGAGCCTCTATCGCCCATTTGCAAACTCTTGACATAGCAAAATTGTGCTTTCATCTTTTGGATAATTCCAGCACTTTAGTCTTCAAATTCCCGTTCTAATGTGTGTCAGCAATACAAGTGATGGATCTATGCACTAGAGAGATGAAAAATGAACAGAAAACATCCCTAAAGTGGGAGCATGCAGTTTCCTCAGCCAATTTGCTTACACCAGCAGATGTTTTCAGTATGGCCTGTCAAAGGGAAGCAGAATTTTCCAGTGTTATATCGGGTGGATATTGTACATAATGCTGCTTTGCAGAGATGCAAGCAGAGGATATTAGACCTAGGAATTTTGCTTGACAAAAGGCAATGTTTCTGATACATAGAAACTATTCTATTACCTACAGAGGCTATAGTGACCATGCTTAATTATTAAAAAAGAAAGTAAGACATGATACTGTAGGCAAATTAGAAGATTTGCGAAAATTGTCTTTGATTAGTGGTGAAATGAAAGGTTTAAATTATAATGTAATGATGCTAATACAATATAAGTGCTGATACAAATTTGCTAGAAGTAATTTAGCTAGCCCGTAGGAATTATACTTACTATTCTACTGAATGCACTTAGGAGATACTTAGGAAATTAAAATGCAGAATGGAACAAATGAAGTGCAAAAGACATATTAAAGGTCTTGTTCTTTGGAGCTTTCCTCAGTGATGTTTTTTAGAGTCTGCATCATGTAGTTCTATCAAGTCATTATCAGATACAGAAGGTAACTTGCTGCCTTGATTTTAAAGCATATTAACTTCATCTTTTTTCCTCTTTACATAAGCCTTTGACTTTCAGTAGTAGCTTCAGTGTCACAGAATAACCCAGCAAAGTTTGAGCATCTCAAGCAGATGTGATGGGCCTCAGTCCCACTCTTGTCCTGTGCATGGGTACTAGTGATTGGAGCAACAAAGAAAAATTACATTGCTCAGCACTGAGAAATGCAAAACAACAGTTTGTCAGTCAGAGACATAATTTACACTGATAAGAGCTTTCCTTAGCCCAGCAGGGTGCCACATGCATCCCATGAGTGAGTCAGAGGTCCCAGCAGATATAGGAGGGGACCTCTGGGTTTACTGGATATGTCCCCTTTCTGCTTGGCAAGTGATGTTCTGATCATAGGGAAGTGCAGCAGTGGTTGTCTGATGCATATGAGGGTCTCACTGGGAGAAAGCACAAGATCTGTGTGACAAAAACTGTGAGATTTCATCTGAACTGGAAATCTACTGACAGTCTGCTGTGTGTTTTGCCTCTTGTCTCTCAACCAGACAAGATGTTGTTAAAACCAGACTAGCATGTGGAAAGCAAGAGCGAGGATGAATGTTCTAGGCAAACACAGCTTTCACCTGGGAATCCAGGATCAGCCTTGTTGCCAGCAGAGTACAGCATGACACCATGGAAAAGAGATGGTAAGTGAAGATGCCACCAGCAGGGCAGACTACACAGACCTTTCCCATGGAACCATTTCATCTGCCTGGGGATATGGCTTTTATGGTGTTGCAACACAGATTCCAAACCTGAGGGACCTGAGTGGGCAGATATTTTGGCCAATGTCCCCACTTTGAAGTGAGTTCTGCTTTGCAGCCATGGAAGTGTGTTAGCTGAGCTAACGAGAAGCCTGAGTAGAGAGGAGGAGACTGTGTATAAACTGTACTAACACTTGGTCCCCCTGTGGCTCTTCCTTGTCCTAGAATTAGCTATACCAAAGCTTCATGTACCTGCTTCTGTGAAGAGCCAAGATGAGCTAATTGTGGCACAGACAGTGAGTCCTGCTGCAGCTAACTAGGGCTAGAAGGAGTACATTTTCATTGTGTCATTCTCTTTAATGAGAAATAAAATATGAGCTAATGCAGGAGATCCTGGGCAAGAGAAAGCCTTATTACATATAAAAACTTCTCTGCTTTCCACCCAGTCTATTATGTGAAAAATGAGTCATATTTTTGAAAGTGGCTGATAAGAAAAGTTGTGGCTGAGGGACTGTGAGTACAAAAGGAAGCAGATGGACGGGTGTTGGAACATGCTGAACAAACAGCTTACTTCATTTTGTTTATTCTCTTCTAAATGATCAGTCACTGGGTGTTGAGAAAGTTGCATAAAACTAAAACCATTGTGCTAATTCTTCTCTGGTGGCATGCTCTGTATTTCCAGAGAATTACAGCGTTGGTCTTGTAGCAACAGCAACAGAGTGGAAGAAACATCTCTGCTAAACAAAAGCAAATGAATATCTTTATTTCTACTTCCAGCAGAAGACCAGTCAGCCTCTGCCCATCTTCTCCACATTGCACCGAGGACTCTGAAAGCAAAACATGTGGTAGTTTAATCATCACTGTAAAATCCTATGCATGGATGGACTGACTATCACCAAGTTGTGTAGCCAGCCCATGCCAGGCTGCTCAGAGCTGCCCAGTCTGGTTCCAAACACGCTTGAGCTGGTGAACAAGGTCAGCTGATGACAACCAACCACAAAGAGTGGTGCTTATATTGGAAATTATCTAGCTAATTTTAAATTAGTTGTTTTAATTATTCATAAGCAGTGCCCACTTGTAGCCAGCCCAAATCAAGTTTCTTTTTCACAGACTCTTATAGTTACTTTGATCATTAAATCACCAAAACTGAAGTTTGCTAAACTTACCCTGGTAAGCTTCAATAAACAAAGCCCGAGGGAGTTGAAGATTGGATATCTGTGTTCTTAAATTTATGGCCCTTCAAGGACATGTTGGAGTAACCAGAAGATACAGAGGAGATTACAGCCTGGAGAGTTGGAGATTCCCTGTCTTAAAAAAAGATGATAAGAAGGATGAAAAAAATGTGGACTCATTATCTTGAGGAGTGAGAGATCAATAATCAATAGAGGAGAGAATACTAATTAATAAAGAAAACTGTGTAACTTAGAACCAATGAGCATTAATGTCTGTCTGCTAAAAGTATATAAATATACAAATAAATAAGTGAAAAGTCTTGAAGGGGGTGCATGTGTCTGGAATGATTTTCTACACATCCTGGCCCAAATAAAGTAATGCCTAACTCGCTAGCTCTTATAAGATAGTGTTGGAGGGTTTAATCTATCCAGACAATTTCAGTGACACTGAAGTGCCCCTGGGCTTGGTGCCTGAGCACATGAAGCAGGAGAACTCACCCTGGGCTTCTCTTGTCTTCTGCAAAGAAACCCAGAGTTCACAGAAACGCGGAATGGGTCAGGTTGGAAGGGACCACAGTGGGACACCTGGTCCAACCACCCTGCTCAAGCAGGGTTGTCCTAGAGCACACTGCACAGGATTGCATCCAGATGGTTCTTGTTTATCTCCAATAAAGGAGAGTCCACAACCTCTCTGGACAATCTGTTCCAGTGTGTGGTCACTTGCAAAGTAAAAAAGTTCTTCCTCGTATTGGGTGGAACTTCCTGTGCATCAGTTTCTGCCCATTGCCTCTTGTCCCATTGCTTGGCACCACTGAGAAGATCCTGGCTCCATCCTCTTGACATCTTTCCTTCACATTCTTATACACATTGATGAGGTCCTCTCTCAGCTGTCTCTTCTCAAGGCTGAACAGGCCCAGCTCCCTCAGCCTTTCCTCGCAAGACTCCAGTCCCTTCATCATCTCTCACTCTACACTGGACCTGCTCCAGGAGCTCCCTATGTCTCTTGTGCTGAGGAGCCAGAATTGGACACAGCACTCCAGATGTGGCCTCAGCAGGGCTGAGTAGAGGGGCAGGATCACCTCCTTCGACCTGCTGGCAATGCTCTTCCTAATGCATCCTAGGATTCCGTAGGCCTTCTTGGCCTCCAGCACACTTCTGGCTCATGGGCAGCTTGTTGTCTACCATGATTTAAATGTCTAAGGTGAAGGGAAATGATTGCATCAATCAGCTCAGTATGGCAACTTCCCAGAGAGCAGCAGGTTGGGATGTGTGGGTGATGGGTTTCCCTTAGCACTGAATAACCCCCATCCTGTAATGCTGGAGGACCCGGCCACCTCAGAACTTACCCTTCCCTCTCCCACTCGTGTCACGACCATAGCCAGCCTTGCTTAGACAGTTTTGTTTTCAGTATATGACTGTCAAGAGGATTTCATGAAATCATGCCACAAAAACATGTAGCCTGTGACGAGGATGAGCTTAAATGAATTCTCACTTTTATCTGGGGGAACAGTAGTTGCAAACTAATTACGAAAGAAATATGTCATGATAGCAATTTTCAAGGCTAGAAATTTCATTTATAAATAGACCTTTTCTTTTTCAATGTATTTATGGCCCATCACAGACACATGGATATTTTCCTGAAATTCCGAGCAAAAAAAAGGGACAAAAGGTCATGTTATGATCTCTTTCAAAATCACATCTATAGATAATTTTATATGCCATTATAAAATACAGCTTAAAAAACATCAAACAGCACACAATAAATCATTTCCCAAAGTCAGTAGAAAAGAAAATGTGTCTAATGAGATCTAATCCCATCTGAGTTTTATCTGAAGAAACATTGTTAAAATCCAGACCAAGGACAAAAATTTAAACTTACTTTTTGTGTTGGCAGCAGCCAGTGCCTGGAGGAAGAACTTCACGCATGCTCCAGGGAGAGGGACCTCTGACAGGTGGAACCCATCAGCCTCAGATGACAAGAGCAGGGGACTTATGTCCCACATTGTGCAGAGAGGCACATTGTGGTCTCTCGTGAAGTTTTTGCTGACTATCATTGATGAGTACATTGACGTGAAAGTGGGCTTGGTGGTAGTGGGTTATGTGGAAGGACTTGCAGGTTGTATCTTACACTGGTGTTTGGCCACTGGATATATGAAGCAGAGCACCTCCATCTGGGCTTTCTGATGTTAGAATGTTGTCGTTGGATTTTATCCAGCTCTTGGGTCAGGGATATCGTGAAAGCATTATTAAAGGGAGAAAAAAGGAAGCTTGTTTTGCTTTGAGTTTCTGTATCTGTGCAGAAGGAGAGTTCAGCAGAATTCTCAGGTTTCACAGAACATTTAATATGTGGTAAACACTCCAAAACAGCACTGTGTGCATGCATGCATACATGTGCCAAATACAATTAACAAGTCTTTGGAAGACCAAATCTTAAGATAGAGGTAACTAGATTCATTGCCAAATCCTTCAAATTCCACACTTTCATTATCCTTCCAGTGTGCAATCCTGCAACATCTGACACACAAACCAGAAATAATAACACAAGCAGAAAGCAACTTCGGCACCGTGGTGATTGGTAGGTAGAGAAATGGCTGCAGAAAGGTTTTGGAAGGCACATTACACGGAGAAGACAGAATATACCTGACATGCTGATAAGCTTGCACATGTTAGATCTGAAATACTTTTAGCTAGCTGAAAGAAAAAAAGAAAAAGAGTTGGTTTTTTTTCCAGTCATGGTTTCTGAGTCTGTCTTACTCAGGTTTTAATCCAAAAAGACACTATTCTTTCCAGTGACTTCAATGGGTTTTAGATGAAGACCTTAGAAGGCGTTTGGTGTTTTGTCCTGCTCCCGTTCAGTCTTTTCAGAATCAAGGATTGGATCGATTATTCTCTGGGAAGCGCATTAGTGCTCCCAGCTGCCATCATCTCCACAGCTTTTGGAGACAATCAATTTTTCCCAAGGCCCACAGACACCTTTGAAGAAGCTGGCAAAACCATTATCAGTTTTAGTGCTTCATAGTTAAAAAAGAACAATTTATTTTACTTAAAGACAGCATTAGATGTCTTTTTCCATTCCAGCTATATATTAATGCTCCTCCATTCTCAACAGTATTTTAACGAGGAACTGCAAACAAATAAGAAAGGACCACAGGCAATTAAAAAATATGTCATCACTAATGTTGCAAAAGAAACAGCTTGAAAACTGTCTGCACTTTTCCTTTCTATATAATTCCTTTTAAAATTGCCCCGGCTTCTTCCCCCTTCTTCATGCAGCTGTCACTTTTGTCTTCCCATCCATCCAGCCTTAAGGCTGACAGCAGATGAGCTACTAACATTGGATGCTGTTTTTTTCTGGATTGCACAGAAAATGAATGTAGGCTTGTAATTTTGGTCTCTGGAAATAAATGTGTGTTAGTAGGCTGAGCTGCCATGTTGAAGTCATGCAGTGCTAAAATCTTCAATGGAGGTAATCCCTTCTGTCTGTTTGACAGATCCATTTTTATCAAAAATCTTTTGGCATGAAAAAAAGTGAAACTCTGCCACTAGAAATTTGTGCCTCCAGACAGCAAAACATTGACTGAGCAACTGGAAAAGTATGCAGGCTGCTTCACCTGGGTTGCCTGGGAGACCTGGTATCTCACCCCAGCTCTCCTGCTGCTGGGGATTTCCATGTCTCACATGCACAGTCCTTGTGTCTGTGGGAAGCTGAGACACTGGAGCTGCTGTGCAAGAGTGTCCATGCTCTGTGAGCTGATGAACTTTCAGGACTCTGTTGGGCTGTATGCATCCAGCAAGACCCATGTGGGTTTCAGGTGCTCTCGGCCCTTCTGCTGAGGTGTGGAGCAGAGGAAACTGCCCAGTGGGACTGCAGTGCTGGAGGGATGCACCAGAAAAGGGGGTAGGGATGGACCACTCAGAGACAGCACGTCACCTGACGTTAGGGTGGCACAGTACTGCTGGAGGGGGAGGCCTGGCCTAAGGAGGACATGATGGCATGACGTATATTTGGGATGTCCAAGGTGTCCTATACAAGGAGTGTGGTACACAGGCCCCTTGACTGGCACCCCTACCAGGTAGTGCTCAGCTCAAAAGGACGCTTGAACTAGCCTACAGTAAACTTTGAAAAGGTGAAGGAGTGTCTAAATTTTTGCTTCTACTTAGCCTGGAGTATTTATTTCAGACCCAAAATCTGGCTTCTTCACACATTTGGAGCTCTCCTCTGTGAGCAGTACCCCTGTGCAGGGCTGGAGGGCATGTGGTTTTATGAGAAAGGGGAAGGAATAGTATGAGCAACCCCCTCCTACATTTCTGTCTTGAAATTGTGCTGTTGTGGAGCCAGAAATGCAAAAGGGAACAGAAACAGAGGCAGGATGGAGACTAGCTGCAGCCCAGAGGGGTCGTTTGCACTCTGTTGTGTCCTCAAACATCTATGCATTTTAGGGACTCAAAATTCAGAAAGAGTCTAGGCTCTTTACTGCTGTTGAATATGTGATATGCACGCAGCATCTTGTGATGAAAGTCTTTGATTCTTCATGATATTCTGAGATGTCTTCTCCAGAATTACTGAAGTTTTTATTAGTAAGAAATGTAATAAACTCCCCTCGGAAGCTGAGTCATACAGCGAATGTTTCTAAAAAATTCCAAGCAGTCACTCCGGATCTATCTCATCAGGTGCAGGGTGAGTTGGCAGCCAACCTCATTTATTCAAAGCCAGGCTAAAAGCAAAACATAGAATTACTTTGTAAGAGGGAGGAAGCAGTACTCTCCAGAAAGCAGGGCGTTTAAGAAGGTGAATGTGGGAAATTACCCACAATGAGGCAATGAAGATATTCATATCACATGGTGAAAAACACGTTCTCAAAATATCTCAGGAAAATAAAATGTGATCAATGCCTTAACTTTTCTGCGTGTTTCAGCCTCTGATCCTATATCTGAGAACAGGCTGCATATCAGTCCCAAAGTGATTATCGCCACATGCCTTGTGATGGGGATGTCATCAGACTGCTACTGCAATGCCTAAATTAGTCTCTGCCAGTTGCAGATAAGATGCAGTCTGAGTTCCTGGGGCATTGCCCAAGTGAAGACTGAGGCCAGAGCTGCCTTTTGGCAGTGGCCTCACTGGCTGAAGCGGCCACAGTCCCTGATGCATGTCATGGCTCTTTCCCAAAGGACTCTGTCCACAGAGCTGCTCACAGGATCATTTCCACCCTGCTTTAGTCCATGTGAGCTGGGTGAGAAGATCCATCCTGTGTCAGGTGTCTACGGTACCTGCTTCAACAGCTGGGTGGGGTTAGGGAGAACTTACGAGCCGCTCTGCAGGCAGACCTTGGCAGACAGGGAAACAGCTGGGACAGTAACCAAAACAGCCAGCACAACCACAGCTGGGAGAGGACACTTATCCATGGGCTTAAGTGCCATGAGAGTTGGCAAACAGTGGTTTCAAGAGGGTCCTAGTTCATTGTCACTCTGCACCTTGAAAATTCACTTGATGTGGATCTCTACTGCGAAGTTTTTTAAGTTGACTTGCTGTGTCAATTCAAACACAGGCAAGTGTCAAAAACCACTTTTTGTGCTCACCTTGGAGACAAAAAGAGTTAGACTAGTTTTTAGCTAAGCTGGTTTTCTATGTACTTTTCCAGCTCCATGCTAAAAAAGAGGACCCACAGAGCCACTTGTGGGTCTAGGGATCTGTGAGCTCTGGTGACACGAGTCTTTGCAGCCACTGCACATTGCCACCATGACCCCACATGGGAGCACACCCAAAGCACTATTTTGGCTGTTCTCAAGTTTACATGTACAAGTGGTAAATAGAGGAAAGATTACAATCTTTATCCAAAGCACTTTGGGGTGTAGGTAACTACAATTGTGGGTGTCGAGAAGGTTGGGTTTTTTTGGAGACTCTCCATCTGCTGTGCTAAGCAGCCATGTGTGGACTCCTGACCTGCTGCCAATATGAAATACAGCACAGCAACCGGAAAGCACTTGAATGTGTCTGGCCCACCTGCACGTGCTGACAGCACAGAACAGGAATAATCAAGCTTTTACACCTATAGTGTGTATAGAAACCTATTTCACAACAACAGTGGGCTCTGAACACCCATCTGTGCAGTCAGCATTGCGCCACTAAGAAGTGGTGAAACTTAAGAGGGAGTAAGGCATTCACTGCAGCCATTTGCTCATGGCTTAACAGAGCTATATCTGTTCCTATAAAAATTCAAGGAAAATTAGTCCCTCAGCTCGTTCACTCAGCCTTGAATTACGAGTTGAATGAGATTATGCACCAAATCCCAGCAGCCTGTTTACAGTTTTGTTATTTATGTGTTTTCTGAGAAGTAATCAAAACAAATATCCTCTCCCTAATTCCAAAAACATCTTTAATGATTCATGCAAAGATTATATGGCCACCTCCTCTTAATATTTTGAGCAATTCTGACGAATGAAAGCACATATATAGAAGTGTGGGCCCGAACACAGACATTCAGAATGCTTCTCAACATGCCATGTAGCTGTAGAGTCTCTTTCATCGGGTGAAAGTAATGAAAGATTGCCTTGTGATTGCTAGCACCAGTCCTTGAGCTGACAACATTTCTGTTTTAAGAATATGTAAGAACTTTTAATCAGGATTTACTTCTCTCTAGCCTGTTAATGGTTTTTCTTTGGCTTCTGCATTAGTAGCACTTGGTTTTTGCATCAAGCTTTTGTGGGTTTCCTCTCCTTTAAAAATCCTGAAGTCTGTGAGCTACAGCAAGCAGAAGAAGGAAATACTGAACACACCAGAAGGCGCATGAGCTGAGGTAGGACAAGATTTGTCTACTTTCTCTGCTGTAGATAAAATGGTTGCAATGATTAAAATACAACCTACTTTTCTTTCTTATTATTTGCAGTTAGTGTACTATTTGCCAGAAGCAGTGATAGTTGACCAAACTTCTCTATGACAAAGCTGGTGTTGAGAAATTTTTTGGCAGAAAAAAAGGGTAGATTTATGTAACTAGGATTGTTTGCCAGATGGAAGATAACAATGAAGTTGTGGATCTGATTAAGTGAGCCTTGATTTTAACTCGATGAAAAATATGCATTTGGCTTATGGCAAAATTCAAAAATAAAAGGTGTTAAATGTCAGACTCTAGATTTTTTTTTCATTCTTGTGCATTTAGAAAGGTTAATAATATGCCATGCTTTGATGAATTTAGTGTTAATTCTAAATATTGCATTTTTTTTTTCATTTATTCTTGGTAATTCTGCTCCTGAAACACAAAATGAATATTAGCAAGAAAGCCAGTGGGAACTTTAAAAAAACATGAGAACTTCTGTTTTTCTTGGAAGTGCAGTGGCAAATGCAAGTGATCTCCTCTGTAGCAGAGATATTATAATTGCCTTTCTATTTGGGTGATAAACAACAGACTCAGGTGTCTGGGGTCCTCTTCAGACAGAGGGTTACTGTGATATATGCAAAGATCATTTTTTTTCCTGGCATAGAAGAGGTTCCATATACTTACCACTTTACATAGCAAAGTAGTATATTCTGATGGAACAGCCTGATTTCCCCATTTAACTTTGCATACGAAGAACGTCCTATTAAAATGAAGTTGTTTTGTCATTCTTCATGTTATAGTGAATCCAGTGTTTCAGAGCAGCAGATCTCAGATCAGCAGTTTAGAAATTGAGAATTTATTTACATCTCCAGAGACAGTGGAGGTTTCGTATTTAGACCTTTAGCAGCAGCACCCCTCCACCACACATCTTCAAAAGGACTGTGTCCTTCTGTCCAGGCATGGCACAGAAACCCATCCCATTCTCTGCTGAGGTGCCATATGACTTGACTGACTGCCCTCTGTAAGAACTGGGGTAGCCCAGAGCTGCTGACTGCTTTACTTGCCTCTCTCTGCATGTTCTCTAACTCCATAATCTCTGTTTTCGATGTAGAGACAAGAGCTGCTGACTGTGGGAATGCATCAAGGTTTTATACAAGGTGACACCCTACTCTATTCTCCATAGCTTTCTTGATGGTGCCCCTCATTTTGCTGACAGTTTTGGTTGCTTCTGCTGCTGTAGCCAATGCAGAATTGACTTCAGCAAATGGTCAGTGATGCCAGTGCCAAGTCCCCTTTCCTGAATGCAACAGCCAGTTTAAAGTTCATATAATTAGGCACAATTTAGATTCTTTTTCCCCAGCATGCATCACCTTAAATTAAAATATGCTGATTCTCATCTGCCACCCTTCCAGCACAGCATCTGCCAACCTGGAGAATTGTCATCTCCATGCTGTTGATAGAGACATTGAATAAATCTAGTCTGAGTAGCAAACCCTAGAGAACTCCATTGCTGATTTATTGAGCCCCCACTTCGCTTCCTACACTTCAGCCAGCTTTCAGCCCACAAAAGAGTGTGACTTCCAGCTCTCTGGCAATAGAGGTACTCTAGAAACCTTTGTTGCAGAGCTATGTCGAAGGCTTTGACAAATGCAACCCTATAAATGCACACATATCATAGAATCATAGAATGGTTTGGGTGGGAAGGGATCTTAGCAATCATCTCATTCCAAACCCCCTGCCAGGGGCAGGGACACCTTCCACTACACCACGTTGCTTGGAGCCCCATTCAACTTGGCCTTGAACACTTCCAGGGATTCCATTCCCCCTTGTCCTATTGCTACATATCCTTGTGAAAAGTCTCTCTCAAGCTCTCTTGTAGGCCCCCTTTAGGTACTGGAAGGCTGCTATAAGGTCTCTCTGGGGTCTTCCATTCTCCAGGATGAACAGCCCCAACTCTCTCAACCTGTCTTCACAGGAGACATGCTCCAGCCCTCTGATCATCTTCATGGCCCTGCTCTGGGCCCACTCCATCAGGTCCATGAAATTCTTTTGCCAGGATTTCAGAGCTGAATGCAGTGCTCAGGTGGGGTCTCACAAGAGTGAANCATATCCTTGTGAAAAGTCTCTCTCAAGCTCTCTTGTAGGCCCCCTTTAGGTACTGGAAGGCTGCTATAAGGTCTCTCTGGGGTCTTCCATTCTCCAGGATGAACAGCCCCAACTCTCTCAACCTGTCTTCACAGGAGACATGCTCCAGCCCTCTGATCATCTTCATGGCCCTGCTCTGGGCCCACTCCATCAGGTCCATGAAATTCTTTTGCCAGGATTTCAGAGCTGAATGCAGTGCTCAGGTGGGGTCTCACAAGAGTGAAGTAGAGGGGAAAATCTCCCTCAGCCATGTATATGTACATACAAATTTATGTATAAAATGACCACCGGGTCCCCTTCATCCACTGTCATCACAGCCCTTCAGTGGGTGATGAGGGAAACAGGATATCCCTTTTCAGAAGACATGATTCTTTCTCAGCAGACTGGCATTTCAATGAACTCAGTGCCTTCATTCTTCATTACAGATACCCCCAAAATGTCCCAGGGGAGGAAATCATTCCCAGTGGTCACTAGCTCCCAGGACTGATGACCAGCTCATGGCCTTGAGCTGCGTTATCAAGCCTTTCTTGTAAATGAGAGCTGCACTGATGACACATCAGTCCCCTGGCACTGTGCCTGATTACAATGGTGGGTTATGTGCCTTGGCCATCAGTCTCACAGTTGAGATCCTTTGGGATACTGATATGAGTGCCATCTGGTCTCAATTACTTGCTGGCCTCCCACTTATCTGGTTGGTTTAATACTTCCTGCCCACATCTGTCAAGTGGAGCTGGCTCCTCTGACCTTTTTACTGCAGCAGACATGAATTTATCCCAACATCTTTGGTCAGGAAGAGTGAATTCCCTGAGATTTCCTGCTATGACCTTGTCCCTAAGAGATCTTTTGCCACCAAGCAACCCTGCCAGTTCCCAAGTGGTTTTCGTCTTTCAGTAGGTTTACAAAACTTACTGTCAATCAGAACATCCTTTACCAGAAGCTCTTCACTACTGTTTTTCTTTAATGCTCCTAGTTTCATCTCCACATTTGATCTGTCATGATACAGACTTTCCCATTCTGCCCATTTTGACAAGCCTTCTGCTTTCCAAATGCAGATCTTTTGCTTACAATAGTCTTGGTAACTATTTCACTGATAGACATTGGGCTCAGTATTTTTTAAAATGCCTATTTCTTTTGGAATGTAGGCTTGTTGAATTTTCTGTTTGTTTTCCTAAACAGCCTCCAAATTTACGTAGGCTTCTCCCTCTTGGGACTGCTTCTCTGTTCCATAATGCTGCTGAGCCCAGCTCTACTGTGATTAGCGGTACAAAACTCCCTCCGCCATAACCTGCTTGAACTAGGGGCTGTGCAGCACTAAAGATCAAATGGCATCTTGTAGGGGTAGAATGCCAAGGTAGAATGGCATCTCATGTTGCGGATTTGTTTGCAGGACTAGTTATTCTAGGAACCAGGAAGTTGTTGCATATGGACATCACATCCCATTCTGCTGCAGCGTTGCATCTTTATAAAGACACCCAAAACCTCCTCCTGCTGCTACCTGCTTTCATCTTCCTACCCTCACTTTATGTTTTCTGGCAACTGTCATAATCATGATAAGGAGTTTGGTAGTACATTCCTAGTACTATATTTTTATTATTAAAGTATGTGTTGTCTGCCTACAAGAACCCTATTGTGCTTCTCTTTAGCCACAATATTTTTACAATATTGCAAGTAATGTAGTCCCTCATGCACTCCTCCACCAGAGCATCCTACACTATCATTACCATAAAGCTGGTAGCATGGCAACACAGGCTTCTATTGATTATCCTCTCTCCTGCAGGTCTCTGAGGTTTCCCTTCCACCAGGATTTTGGTTTCATGCCAAGCCTGACAGGTGCCCTACCTCTTTTTCAAGTTTGAGCATCAGTGCAGAATTACACATAAGATTTGGTTTTAATCAGGCATTCAAGATAGCATGTGCCAGTCTATTGGATTTGTGGGCAGTTGGATTTGCCTTCCCTAGTTATTGCAGTTGGGCTTTTTTTCCCTCCTGGCCTTTTCAGAGGTGCACTGGATGCGTGTTCACTGCCCTCGCAAGTGTTGTCAGTCCAGCCCTTTGCTCTCCTATGCCCCTCAGCTCCCCTGTTGCTTCTAATTAAATACTCCTCTGCAAATCTCTCAGTCTGCAGCACCAGCAGCCTGAAGCTGCATCAGGTATGGTGTAGTGTCTCCTTCCTGTATTGCTTGCCTTTGTTCCCTAAGTTCCTCACATACCTAAATTTCTACTCTCTACTGCCTCATCTGTGCATTGCAGCACTGGGTCTGACTGAGCTTCTCCTGCCTCATAGCGGAGCCCCAGACAACACACCCTTCATCCCTGGTACCCACAATGACCACAGCCACCACCAGCTGCTCTCTCACAGCCCCAAATTATCTGCATAGAAACCTCAGAAGGTCTGTTCCTCAGGCAGATCTGCTCCTCCCCTGGTCCTGCTGAGCCACTCTTGCCTCAAGACAGCCAGCCCCGTCCCGCTGTGTCCCCAGCCCCTTGCGCCCCACACACACCCTGGTGAGGTGGGCATACACATCACACCCTGGGCAGCTTAGCACCTCTGCTGCTAGACTGCTACCTGCATCCTGAGCTTAAAATATGATGGGTTTGGGGCATTTTTATTAGTTTAGAATCTCCTTCAATTAAAGAAATCTCCTCTTACTTTTGCTCTATCAGCCCCCCACCTGTCTTGCACACCCATCCGTTTGGTAAGGGCGTAAAATTCACCTTAGGCAAGGAATGTCTTTCTGTTATCATCTTACCTTCAGTTGAACTACAGCCAGGCTAAGATAAAAGGCAAAATATGTATTTGTAATAAATATATATAATTTATAATATATGTGTAATTTGTAATGAAAGGTAAATATTTTTTTATAAAATCCATACTAACCAAGCTGTAAATATTTTTTAAAGATTTCACAGAGATGAAGAAAAGACAAAAACCCACCCAAACTCTACATCTAATCTGCTTATGCAGCAATTATTTCAGAAAAGGCTCCCTTTTTCTTGCTCAGCTGATCTTCTCTTTCTCCTGCCAGGGAGATTGTCAGAGCCCCAGGACATGTGTCAGCTGCTTCCATTTGATAGCTTCCATCAGTGATACTCATATATAGAAAAAATCTCCTGTTACGGAATTTCTATCAGACAAGTTTTGCAGTACCACTGAAGAGAGAATCCCGTTTCAGTTTGTCCTTTCTCTCCTATTTTTCTCAGAGGGCTGTTAGATCCTTCTGCAAATCTTCCTTCGGGACCCAAAAAAAGTCCTATAGGTCCAGTCTCTCACCCTTAACCCATCCTGTTCATTCCTGACCCAGGAGACCATCTGGACACTTTTGCTGAAAACAAAGTTTATTGTCTGACCTTAGATAGGTCATTCTTTCTGTATACCTAGGAGCCATTTCCTAACCTTAGCTGGTTAATAACAGTTCTTGGATTCAAGGAGGGCTAAAATTCTCCCCTTATCCTCTGTGGCTGGTTGAGGTGGTCCGATGTGAAATCTTTCACTTCACCTTCCTTTCTACTTTGATCTGTGTGTCAAAACACAGCTAATAGGAGCATCTACATATGAAAATTGCATGGGTCATTGTTGGTCCTTTGCTGAGGGCAGGCACCATGGTGCTTTAAGAGCTTTCAGATGAGTGGTCTCCAACTTCTTTCTCTTAGACATCCCATAGCAGCTTGAAGTTTGTGTTTGAATAACTTGGAGAGGAGTCTGAGAGCTGATTTTCTTGCCAGGTTCAAGGATACTGCATTTTCTCGATTGCACATGCACTATTCTACTTTTAGTCTCAGTCTTTAGCTGGAAAGAGAATTGAGGACATTTGTGCAGTTAGAGGACAGAATAGCTTTAATGGTAGTTGTTACCTAGATACCCTTATATGAGGAGCCTGAGCAAAGTGCCTCAGCCCCTGTGCTTGTAGTGCTCTCCCCAGGGCGTGGGGACCCAAGGGCTCTTCATCAACTGGATTTTCATTGCCCCAATTCCCTCCTTCATCAGATAGCATTATCCACAGCTCCAAACTCATTTGACTCCTCTATCTCACAGCTTTCACACACAACGGGAATGCTTCAACAGGTGGCAGATCCTTTCCCTAATATTTTCTTCTGTTTTAGGGTTTCTAAATGCAAGGATGCTTGGACCACAGGAAAACACAGTCAGAAGGGCTCTTCCCTTTGCTGAACTTCAGGGTGCAATGTTTCCCTGCAAAACGTGGGGAACATATTCAATCTGGAGAAAAGCTGATCTTTGATCCCATACAGAAAACGTGTATATCAGACAGTGGTTCTGTAAAGAAAACCAAAACAATTAAAAGTCCTTTGACTGCAAAAGATTTGTTTTTAAGAAGAATATATTTTCTCTCACTTCTGTGAGGAAAGAGGATCTCAAATGAGGAGGATATTAACTTTAGGAGCATGTGTTTACTCAGCCCAGGGCTTTGCTGAGACCCAATATCCATGAAGTGTTCCTTGGGAGCCCAGCCTGGGGAAGTGCTTCCCATGCTTCCCATCTCAATGGGGCCGGATGAAAGGCGCCTGCTGGGGCACATCTGGTTGCAATATTGAGGGACTCGGACAGGCTCTGAGATGCCACCCTGCAGATACCGTGGGCTGCTCTGAGCATAGCTCAGGCTCCCACACCATGGCTTCAGTTTGCAAATTAGCTCCCATTTACAGCACACTGGGAATACCACCCTGGGTAGCTGGGCTTTCGGAGCACCCAAATGTAAAGCCAAATTTACCCCCAGGGAGGCTCCATGTGTACAAACAAATTAGTTTCAAATTGTGAAGCCAGTCAGGTTCAGAATAAGAGATAGGATGCAGTCATATACCATGGGCACATTGTCACTCTCACTGGAGCAAATTAAAAGCCTCTTTTCCATGCATTTGGAAATGCCACGTAGTTGTGGTTTTCAGGCTAAAAACTTGCATGCCCCATCTTTGGAATATGTTGGCAGATACAAAGAGGGAATTGCTTCCACTGTCAAACAAGAAGCAATACTGACACCTTCCTTTGAAAATACCACTAGCTGCAGGACAGCTGAGATAAGAAATCAAGAGCTCAGAAAAGAAATAGACACTAATGAGAAAAAAATTAATTTATTATTTAGAACGTTTTAGTGGTGAGTGGTTTTGATTTGATTGAATTATAGCCTCACAGGAGGAAAAATGCCACTCTGTGTGAACACAGCCCTTTTTCTCAGAGGCCATTTTCATTAGGGCTGCAAATGTGGGCTGCCCTGGAAGCTGCAGTGTGTGTAGATGACTGACTGGTGCAGAGCAGCTGAGCATAAAAGAGGTTAAGAGAGTGGTAAATGAAGCAAAGGCCCCACAAAAAGAGACAGAAAGCCACCAGAAGCTAACAAGAAAGAAGAAATACAGTGCAAGGAGGAGGGAGTTAAAAAAGGAATGGTGCATAATTACCACAGTGTTTGCACAGTGTTAAAGGTCAAAATGTCCTTAATTTATACATGTATCAAAATATGTCTGGTATTGCTCAAGAAATACTGCCAAAAACATACCAGAAAAATTTCCCTGGTTCCAAAAGGCAAATTCAGTTCTTTTGGCTTTCCATCCTAATTTGAAATGCAGACTTAGCAGTGGGCAGTGATTTCTTTTCTGATCAGGTTTTGATGTTTCCATGGTAGGTGACTGGGGACTCAAAACCTCCCTGCCACAAAATGGCTGACAGCAAGTTGGCTTGTTTTGCACAGTAAAGATCAGAGAGTTGTCATTAAAACACACACATAGCACGTCTAAAAGGCAGCACTTTTACAGGCTGAGACAACAACCAGCTGCTGTACTACTGAAACTCATTAGAGCTTTGTGTCTTGAGATGTGTATTTACTGGGACATCACAAGTAATTACTCATTAATGAACCCTTACTTCCCACTGTTGTCTGCATCTTTCAATTTCTGCCCTCAGTGAAACAGTCCCACACGGCCAAATTCCCTGCCCAGCCTGTAACCCAGCACTCACATCGCTTCTTTTCACTTTGGCAGAAAAATGGAGACGCTGGCTCAGACTGTGAACATTTCCAAGGTGGCGCTGGATGGCAGCTTCACTAACTGCTCCTCCAACTGTACAATTGACAGCTTCAAACAAGTAATTTATCCCATCATGTATCTCTTTATCTTCTTCCTGGGTGCTGTTGGAAACGGCCTCTCCATTTATGTTTTCTTCCAGACTTCTCAAAGGACCTCAGTAAACATTTACATGCAGAACTTGGCTATTTCAGACCTCATGTTTGTGAGCACTTTGCCCTTTCGGGCCACGTATTTCCTCTTGGGATCACGTTGGATATTTGGTGATATTGTCTGCAGGATCATGACTTACACCTTGTACATGAATATGTACTGCAGCATTTATTTCCTCACCGTGCTCAGTGTGGTTCGTTTCGTAGCCATCGTCCACCCGTTCAAACGCGCAAAAGTGACTGACACGAAGTCTGCCAGGATAACCTGCGCCGCCATATGGATCTTTGTGCTGGCAGCTGCCAGCCCTCTCTTAAACAAGGGCGTCGCTGGCTACAGCAACCCGGACAAGTGCTTGGACCTCCACCCCTCCAGCACGCACCGGCTCCTCATGATGAACTTCTTCGTCCTCGTTGTGGGCTTCATTCTGCCGTTCTGCACAATTGTGTTCTGCTACGCCTTTGCCATCAGAGCGCTGCTCAAGTCCAGGGCTCCGCAGAGCAAGAGGGCGATCTGTCACAAGAAGGCACTGTTAACCATTATCATCAGTCTCATCGTCTCCCTCGTCTGTTTCCTGCCCTATCACGTCCTGCGAACTGTCCACCTGATGTACAGCAGCTGCGGCCAGGCCAACCTGCACAAAGCGCTGGTGGTCACTCTCTGCCTCGCTGCCATGAACAGCTGCCTTGATCCCATCCTCTATTACTTTGCTGCTGAAAATTTCAAAGCAAAAATCAGAAGTTTGTGCTGCAGGTAGCATTCTGGTGCAGAATTGCATAACAATGTATGTGTGGTCCAGATGGGATATCTCGACTGGGCTCATGCTATCCAATGACAGGCTGTGTGCTGTGCTGCTGGCCAGCCTGCAGCTTTGATGCTCACTGCCAGGCATCTCTGGGGCAAAAGTCTCTGGGAGAGAGCTCTTTGTGGGTGACCAAAACTGAGTCGGATTGATCAGAGGTCAGGTGGCTGGGTATGATCCCTGGTTGTCTTCTGTTCAGCAGTCTAGAAATACCTCTGTTGTTCACCCTCCCCGGGACAAGGGATTGAAAGGAATTTGCCTTGCAACTGGAGTGCCTTTATTTCATTTCACAATACTAAGTGACTGGAAAGGGAAACTGCTCACCTGATCACTTAGGTGTCTGTGCCTGAACCTCTCAGTTCTCCATTTTCCTGCATGTGCAGAGGTTCAGACAGTGTGATTCCCTACAGATTCACAGCACCCTGCCAGTTCCCCTTGCAAACACTGGCAAAGGGGTTGCACATTAAAGAAATGTAAAGCATCACTGATGCTTTCTGCTGAGGCTGACTTAAAAAGCAGGAAGAGAGGCAAACAGGACCCAGCACTGGCTCAGGCTGCTCAGAAGTCACTAACATTTCTAAATTTTCCGCTCTGAGCCAGACATGAAGGTATTCTGCTTAACATTTTCACGGGTTGTCAAGTGAGAGAATGATTTCAAGCAAGTGGCATCATCGTGGAGTGTTGTGAGTAAGACGACTGCTGGCAGCGAGGGCAGGATGCGGGCGCCCAGACCACTGGGCTGCATCCTGCAACTCTTCATGTGGTGTCAATTCCTTCAAGGTCATTGCAACACTTTGTTTTTATGCACAGTGTTGCCAGTGCTTTTCTAAAAGCTGAGGTTAAGCAGTTCCTTTCCCATGCAGGGATCCAAAGACAAACGTTTAAAATTATTTTAGTCCAAACAGGTAGCTAGGGAGTGGTTTCCTCTGCACAGGTAAATCAGTCTGACAGCAAACTGCTGCCAAAGGCATCTCCAATCCCTCGTCTTCTGTCTCCTCTGAGGTGGAAATGGATGCCTTTTTTCATAGGATTAACTTCCAGTTGGTTTGAATTTCCTTACATCAAATATGAATGAATGCAACAGGGAAGCACTAACCCAGGTACAGGAAGAAAGATGGGCAACAGAGGAGGTGGAGGAGAGCTTTTTTAGGAAACAATAGGAAGCAACTCGTATGTGTACTTTGGAAAATTTCATCAAATGGCTGGCTGTGTTTTTAAGTCTCTGAATATTTTCTAAAATATGTTTTCTAAAAATCAGATCTAAGTGAAAACAGGCTCCAAACTCATTTTGACCATATTTAGATTTTGGTTTTAATTACCTCATCTTTTACTAAAAACAGACAAGAAATTTAGTCATATTTTCCAAGAAAGCAGCCGGTCTTATATGAAACCTAACAAAAATGCTGAAAGCCTTCCCTCACTGTGAAATTCAACCAAAGGAAAGTTTCTGCCTGTGAAGATACTTCTCAGTGCTCTGAACTTTTTATGGAGAAAGAACTTCACAAAGTGAATGTTATTGCTCCCAAACAAAAATAACAGCAGCAAGCTATTTTTAGCTCTGTCTGAAATACGCGGAAAACAAATCATTGCTGGTCAGGTGGAAAAGTTCTTGGCAAATCACTGGGAAAGGCACATTTTTTCTTGGCTAAGAGTTATGTTCAATCTATTTCAATCACTTGATGCTGCCTTTGATGTAAGCACAGAGTTTTATCAGAAGTCATCACTAAACTTCATGCTCCAAATCCTTATTTCAATAATGCAGCAGCATACCTGAGAGCTGGCTTAATGATGCCACGTGAACTCCTTGATCCCATGCTATCGAAGAAAAAGGGAATATTAGCAGTGGTTTGCAATGGGAATATGATTGAGATATACCTGTGCAGGTATAGCAGGCACCTAATTGGAAGGAAGGGCCAAACTCTTTTTCTGTGGTTTTCACCTGTCAGGAGCAGACCTGAGCATCAACAAGTGACAAGCTTGAAGACTCTCATGAGACACCATACACTTCAAATACTGCAAGAGAATGCAAAAAATTAGGCACAGTGTATTCTCACCAACGTGCTTCTGTCTGGATCTGTCCAATGCATCCGATTATCAGATAATTTTGCATCAAGAGGATATATGTATCTCACTTATGAGGTCACTTTTTTTTGTATTGACCAGGCTACAACTTTGTTGGCAATTGAATTAACTGGCAGACCTGTGTTTTAATAAACTAGATTTACTTGTGGCTGAAGGTATGTTTTTTATTGATCGCACAGCTAACAAGGGCTCTCCTCCGAGTGCAGGGGGAGAAAGAACAAGAAACAGATACTGAGTTTCTGTAAGTGGGCCATCATTTCACAAGAGTGAAATGTCCTTGGAGGTATGAGAACATCCAGCTGCTTTATTCACTTTGCTAACAAAATAGTAGGGAACATGAGTCAAAATCTGAGGTGCAGATAAAGTAATAGATCTTTTAAATTACAATTTACTTACAAAAGGATTCAAGACAGTCCTTGTTAGGGATCTTCTCATGAAGCTTTAACAACACTTGTGTAACATGCCATGTTCCCATTTACTGCCATTTCTCCATTTATTGTTCTTGCATGTCTCTACTCACAGAGCTGAAGATCAGGGTTTTTCACTGTGGAAGTATCAAAGTAAAAATGTAGTTCAAAAAGCACCACCATATCTATTCTAAAAAATAAATCTCCTGACAGTTAAACTGCTAGCAATGCCTCTAGGTCCCTCAAGGGATCACATACCCCTTAAAAAGTACTTTGGTATGTTTCCTCAAATTTCCAGGAGGCAAAATCTAAGAATAGCTCTGTGTATAGAAAATTAAAGCAACAGTAAACTTGTGAGCTTGAAGGAGACATAAGAAGAGGAAACGAAGTCTTTAAGTGACTGAGACCCTTAAGCAGCAGCAAATGATCTACCTTCACATGCACGTTTCCCTGTCATTCAGGGAACCCCTGGTACTTCTAGACAAAGTTAATTTTTCAGTCCAAAGCTACGCTAGAGTCATAGAGAGACAGCAGAAGGAAATGCTACTCTTCACATTAGCTTTTTAGCCCCAGTTTGAGGCCACGTGCGGCTTTGATTGCCCAATGGAGTGGTGTTGCAGCAAGCAGGGGAGCATTGCATGACTGTGATCTTCCCCCTCCACCCTGCTCTCATGAGATCCCACCAAGAGAGCTCTGTCCAGCTCTGGGGCCTCCAAAATGACAAAGACTTGGACCTGTTGGAGTGAGTCCAGAAAAGGGCCACAAAGATGGTCAGAGGGCTGAAGCACCTCACCCGTGAAGAAAGGTTGAGAGAGTTGGGGGTATTTTAGTCTGGAGAAAAGAAGGCTCCAGGGAGACCTTCTAGCACCTTCCAGTACCTAGAGGGGACTACAGGAGAGCTGGAAAGGGACTTTAGATAATGTAGTGATAGGACAAGGGGAAAAGGTTTGAAACTGAAAGAGGGCAGGTTTAGATTAGAAATTAAGAAGAAATTCTTTACTGTGGGGGTGATGAGTCACTGGAACAGGTTGCCCAAAGAAGTCGTGGATGCTCCACCCTTGAAAGTGTTCAAGGCCAGGTTGGATGGAGCTTTGATGGGGCTTTGAGCAAACTGGTCTAATGAAATTTGTCCCTGACCACAGTAGGGGGATTGAAACTAGGTAATCTCTGAGGTCCCAAACCATTATATCATTCTATGATTTTATTATTTTTATTTTAATCAATGCATTATCCCACTAATTTTCATGATATATCCTCTGCCTTCCTCAACATACATCCTGTCACCATAGCTTATATTTTGCTTTGGCTCCTAAGTGTGTTGGGAGAAATGGGTGCAGATTTTGCTGCTCAGCTTGTCCTTCTGAGGTGCATATTCCTTTATGCTACAACAGCATGCTGTGCTGGCAGCAGAGCAGGCATCAGACTTTTTCTCCCTCTTAGAGGTGTTGATGCTTCTCTTGGTCCTTTGAGATGGTCAAGATAGGAATGACCTGCTGCTGATAGGAGTGGAGATAAGATCTATCCAAAACAACCAAGTGTAATCATAGTCCAGAGGAGTCACCTGCTATTTCAACAGTGATACCATCCCTGGGCTAGTGTTTTGATCTCCTGCATCATATCTGAGGCAGTTTAAATGATGGCCTATTAAGAAGACAGTGCAAGAACAGATTTCCTGAGAGAGGCTAGTATTGTTTCAGGTACTTCAGCTTCCGGGCCAGCACTGAGAGGGACCTGCTAGGCACTATGACTGTCCCAACATGCTATGCAGTCCTGTCCCTCTCACATCTTGTGCTGTGTTTATACAGGAATCTTCCTGGACAACTGCAAAGACAAGCAGTATATTTAATTGCATTCAGCTGATGTTATGTAGCTACATCTGTTTGTCCACCAGTTAACAGCTTAAGGAGGCCAAAGAACTTAAGTAACTTTCATTGTCCCAATTTCCCTTTCCATCTTTCAGAAAAACTGTCAAGAATTCCACCACTGCTTCTCCTTTTGATTTTACAGCTGAAAGGATAAAGCTGCCTAACACAGGGGCCTGGTCACACAAGTCACATTCCTGTTCACAGGAGCAAAATGTGAGCCTTTACTTCTGAAGCTGAGATATAAAGCTCTGGACCTTGGCCCATATTGCATCACTCAAGGCTTGAATGCTCAGAGTGGTGGCTGGCAGTTTGCTTGTCATATTTGCAGTCTGCATTTCCAGGTGCTGAGATGCTGAGCATGTTAACTGTTGGATGAAATTATGTCTTCTGAGCAGCCGTGGTAGATGCAACTGGGGATGATTCACTCAGCATGGAGCTATGTTTCATAACATGAAAATTTTGGCAAAGAAACCCCTAAAGAGGTATCTTTGTTCTCTGCAGATTTTTCTTACATTATCACCAGCTTTCAGTTCTGGAGGCAAGGAGCCTGAGTGTCTCTGGCAGGCCAGCTCCAGGACCCTTCTGATGTCCAGCCCAAAAAGCCCTCCATAACAGATAAATACCTTCTTGTGTTTAGTTTCTCCTTGCAAATAGTCTCTCAAAAGAGTTTCAGGATGTTTAAGGATGCTTTGCTCATTGGTAAGATACTCCTTATAAGCTGTAAGTTAGCTTTCTTTTGGCAACTACAAGGACAAACAATCCAGATGGAATGAGAAAAATAATCCAGTTCGAGAACCAGCCATCATACTACATCTTCTGATCTTTATTACTGCAGCTGGAGCAATCTCTTTTGGTGGTCCCTCACCATTAAAAAAGAAAATATAAACACAGAAAATGAATGAGGATATGCTCTAAAAGCCAGTGCTCTCAGGCTTTTTTTTTTTTTCTTTTCTTTTCTTAACTTTGAATCTCACTCACCTAACCACTGAAGACATTGAAGCTTGTGGAATTCACTTGGTAAAGCTGCTAGCAACAGCACAGGCACACCTGGATCCTCCAGAAGTGGAGGTGTGTACCTGGCTCAGTGCTGCTACCCCAGCCTTTCACAGGCATACAGTCACTGGGGCAGTCTGTGGAGCTGGGCAGAAGGATGCCCTGTGGCCAGCCAGGGTTGTGAACCTTCCTATTGTCCAGGTACACCTGACTCCACACCAGCACAAACCCAGCCCTTTCAACACCTGTGTGTCCTGGTTGTCATGGAAAGGAAAACCAGGTGCAGAGACCAGATGGGAAGGACATGCTCCAGCAGGTCACCAGCATGCATGACACACCCAAGTGATGTGTCTGGCTATACCACCGACACCGACTTGTTAGTGCCAGGTACAATTCGAGATTGGCCGTTTCCCAGTTCCTTTCCTTCAAATTCCTAATGGCATTTAGTTACACCTGAGCTAGCTGGGCTACACAGGTGAAGGTTGCCCTGGGAAATGTAAGAGTGGATGGGCACAGGGCCCAGTTGGGAATGGCATAGGAGAACATGTTGTCCCATTCTCAGAGGAGTGGGACATTCAAGGCAATGCCCAAAGACAAAGACTTTGCAAAGATTTGTAAAGTCAATGAATACATATTTAGCAATAAGTGTCAAACCTCTCAAAACTAATGTTTTGTACAACCCTATTCCATTAATATCTCAGTAATGGATTTGAAAAAAGAACATATTCAGGACTAACTCCGCTCCATCACGAAATTTTAATGTAGATCTGAAGTATAAGAAAGTGAAACTTGTTCCCTAAGTGATGTATCAAAATTCATACCTGCTCTGATGAGCATTCTTCAATAGGGGAAAATTCAAACCCGAACACAAATACCTCTTGTCCTACATCTTGCTAAATTTTGCTTGACATTCCTATTATGAGAAAATTTCTACTTCCAGTTTCATTGTGACTCCTCCTTTGACCTGAGGTGACAGGTAAAGCCTTTGACATGCTGTCTTTTTTAAGAAGTTGACAAGCTGTCTATTTTTCACACATGGGAAAACCATGTAGAAAAGATTTCAAAAATCTCTGCTGACAGCTGTGAAATTAAGGACAGGTTTTTGGTCTGATGCTGGTATAGTAAAATAATGTTTTTTACCCTATGGTCTGCAGGCTGATGGGCTCCACTGATTCTTCTAAGAGACCACAGTATGTAAGAAAAACATCAAATCCATTGTTAGTCAGATCAAATGTGCTATTGGAGGGTTCACACCTTCAGAGGAAAGCAGACAGCTATTAAAATGTTTAGGACTAAACCCACTCTCTCCCATCAAAGACAATGTTCCCAATTCCAACTAATTTATCATTGTGGAGGGCATCAGGAGAATTCCAATCTTAAAAGTAGAATGAAGTGATGAAAATGTAATACCCAAAAATAAAGATGAAATAAAATTATATTGAAGACTCATGAGAAATTGAAATTGATTTGAAGGCCAATATAATCTTCTTCCAATAGAAGATGATATTACATCTTCTTCTCATACACAAATGTATAAGAAGCGATCAAATTTTATTGTTTCAGAAAAGATGTGCCATCAGTGGAGGTGACAACAGAACAGAGTCAGACTGGTCTGCTGCTCTGGGGACTTTTGCTCATGCACTGTGGGATTGACCAACTGCCTCTAGCAACTCTGGAAAAATATAAAATAAGATGCAAATTGCACTGATGCTAGATTTTCAAAATCCAAGCAGAGTATTTAGTAAGTAAGTGTCCAAACCCAAGAAACATAGATAAGGATGTTGATAATTATCTTAATTTCTGTGGGAGGAGACAGGTAAAAAAGTAAGTCTGAGTTGGAAGAGAAGTGAGTATGAAGAGCATAACTCTTAAGAAATTCAAATTCAGGTGCATGAATTTATGGCTTGGTGTGGTCAGATGCTTTCCTGACCTGAATTAAGCAAGATTAATTAAAATTAGTCAGGTTATTTAGACCTCAATATTTCTGTACCGTACTGTGGTGTCCAATAAACCTATATGGGATGGATGTCAAGACAAAGTCAAAGTTTGAACCATCACTGTGTGGAAATCCGCAAGACACTGCCCTAAAAACCAAGGATTTCCACTTCATAAACCATATTAGGATAGAAATCATAATAGTGCAAAGTTCAGAGAAATGTGAAGAGGTCACATAGTGAGGATGTGCACTTAAAGCATCCCAAGTACCTCTGTCCATGGTCCACTATAAAACTCCACTGCAGGAGATCCACCCTGGATAACCTTGGCTGGAGATATGTGACCCAGGCTGGAGGGCTGTGAAGGAAGCCCCAGTATGTTTTAAGAAAACACTCCAGCACATTAAACATGGTGTCATTTCTTAACATACAATTCAGTGCAAAATAAGGCAACATTCCCCCCAGATCTTTGGTGTAGGAAACCAGCTCCGGTTCCTTGACATTTCCCCAATGCACCTCATTGCAGGAACTGCTTCAGGTCAGCTCTGCCACTCCAGATGGATTTTGCTCTGTCCTTGCAAAGGTTGACTCCTTTTTCCTTGATCTCTGCCCAGGCTGGCTGCCTGCAGCACAGCAGCAGTCACTCCACCAGCCAAGCATCCCTGGCTGGTGGACAGGTACTGGGGCAGTGCTAATGTCAGCCAAAGTGTCCCCACTTGCTCTGTGAGTCATCCCGACAGGAGTTGCTCCTGTTGGCTTTAATGGCAGCCCAGGGTGATTAGCTCCATCCTTTTTTCTATCTTACAGATAACTACACTTGGGCAAGACACATCCCATCTCAAGTCTTCCAGTTCTCACTCATGAATACTGCAGGGACGCAGCACTGGAAGAGATCTTCTGGGAAATGGTGCCTGTTGCTAGCAGCAGCATCACCATATGTCCATCTACACAAACTGATGAGAGTTGCCTGAAAAGCAGTTACACTACTTAAGAAAATATTTCTTTGACACAGCTTTTCCAGGTGTCAGTGCTTTGATGACAAGAAACAGTTTTCCAGTTCCCACTCTCCTGTTTGACTCTCTCCTGTGCTTTGCATAGTTGTTCTTCTCCATCTAGAGGTTGTCTGCCAGGTATAGTGTCGAGGGCATACATTTTTGGTTTAGCTTTTGCTAGGTTAAACATGTCACATACTCTTGGCACAGTGTTTCCATTGGCCTTGATCATCCTGATCATCTCCACTTGATGTTGAGTGCATCTTCCTGGACGTGCATGTTTAGAACTGTACACGCTGTTTCAGCTCAAGTGAAAGAAAAATTAGAATGGCCCATTTTCTTGCCTTGTAAAGAAATTACTTGACTGGTAAATCTCCAAACCACAATGGATTTCCTCATGGTTACATCATGTTCTTGGGGTTCATACTTGCCCTGTGGCAGTGACCTTTCTTTAGAGAAGGATAAATGTCTGTTAGTTTTTTACTGGACTCATCTACCTGTATGTCTTTTGCTCCTTCTTAAGTAGCAGTACTGACTGCTGGTCACTAAGTGTTCCCCCATTCGAGGGAGATACTGAAATGTTTTGCTTGCTGGTGACATCAGAACATGTGAATGTTGTCACACCAACTTAAGGAGCCTGAAATGGTTCCAGTAAGGGATAGGTCTATAAAATATTTGGCAGGGAACAGCCTTCTGGGAAGACCCCAATGATCAACATGGTCAAGTGGGGACTTTCCCACCTGCTGTACCAGGATGCACACACAAAAAAGCAATGTGAAGAGAGAGAAGCAGAGGACAACAGAAAGCAGGAAAAAACAGTGGTGAGGAGAAAGGGAAAGAAGAAAGGGAAATGGGAAAGAAAACAGAAATATAAACTTCTTAGAGGGATAACTCATCATAGCATGAGTCAGCTTAAGGTGCCAGACCTGGACTTTTCTCACAGACCTGGACTTTTCTTTGGCTTTCCTCATTTCTGCCAGATGAGAAATGGGTGTCAGTGTCTGAATGAATGTCTTGTCCCAGGAGAGGAAGTGTGAGGAGTCAGCCAGGCAGACCCGGGTTCCTTGCTGCTACTCCTGGGAGAGGGAGAGGCAGAGACTTCAATGAGGAGGATGAGGGAAAGACGATGTTGATAAAATTAGTACGTTGGGGAATAAGATCTTTGTACCAGAATGGATGCTGAAAGAAGCTCCATGGTTCTAGGAGTATGGCTATAATTGTGTTTTGGTGCTAACTTCTGGCATCATTCAAACATGTCACTTCTGCAGCCACAGAAAATTGGAGTGGGGCACAGATCCAAGGAAAGGAAGAGGGAAGTAAAGGGAAGGAAAGCACACACTGGTGTGGAAATGAGGACTAAGAGAAAAAGGAGGAACAGTGGGTGATACAGACATGTATGAACAAAAGAAAAGGGACAGAAGAGACAGGAAAAAGCAGATAGAAAGAAAATCTTATTGCTGAAGTCCAAAGCAGGAAAGCCATTCAGTGACAGAGGAAGATACATGCTGCAATTGGAGTAGTATGGAAAAGCTTAATATACATCAGTCACACTATAACCTCTACATAAACCCAATACAACTCAGCACTTACAGGCTGCATGTTAGAGAGGTAGAGAAGGCAAAAGAGTCTGAGACACCAGTCTAAAAGAGTTTGCTCACATGGGAGCAAAGAGGAAAAGGGTTTAAGCCTGTGGACACAAGTCATGTTGCACCACTCAGAGTGAAATAAGAGACCCTGGACTGTTCTACTGCTAGTGACATCAGGGGAAGGTTTGGGTTGAGGTACTGATTACAGTGGAGATGTCCAAAATAAGGAGACATGAAGCTGCCCTGGTGCAGTGGCAGCCTGCTTTGTACTATCACCTTTGCTCTTCTGCCGCAAGCAAACTCTGTTACTTCTCCATCATGTGACTTGGTGCCACTCACTTCAATGTGCAGCCTTTTCATTCTCCCATTAATAAAATGCAACAAGTTACTACGAAAAACTGTATTATTTAAAAACAGCAGCTGTAACTCTAATAACCCCATTCTTAAACTGCAAGTGAGGAGGTTTTTATCAGTGTTTGAAGAATTTCAGCTGGAAGTAGAGCCCTGAGAGTATGAATAATTTTGCCTTGTTGCACCAGTGTATAAACCCTGTGTAATGCCACAGAGGCCAATGACGTTTCAGATTCCTACAGGTGAAACGGAATACAAAATGTGAGCAGCCTTGCAGGGCTGTGAATAAAAATGAAGCAAATCCTGTTCCAACACACAGACTTTTAGATCAACTTCAGGCTAATAATTACTGCATGCAGCCTGGTGTTCCTAAACATGATTTTTCAATAAAACAACGCAAGTTTTTAAAATGCAGCCATCACATAGCAACAGACAGAGCAAGCTCATACAAGTGAATCCCTAGGTACAGGTGATACCACCAAGCTCTTTAAGTGATAAACTTTCACCTATCTGAGCCATACAAAAGCCTATTTTCTTGCTAAAAATACACTGTACCAGCAAATTGCATACACTCAAGCTACATATTAAAATGCAGAGAGAGCTCTCTGGGATTTGAGGACAAATATAGTCCTGTGTCAGCACTGACTGATTTAAGGCTGTTAAAGTGGTGCTCTTAAACAATTAAAAATATCCGCCAGTCCCATCAAGATGTTCTGCCGGGCTTTTCCATGTCCAGCTATGCTAGAGCAGTTCCACAGTGATGGGATGATGGCGATGCACAGTGACATATGAGAGTGGAGAGCTGACTTCTTACATTTCCAGTCACCACTACTCCAGATAAAGGACAAGAAGAGAGGTGCTTGCCAGCAATCAGACTCCTCGAACAGCACAAAGCTTGGAAATGTCAATGCATCCAGAAAGATAAAAAGAACCGAAATTCACAGCAAAGACTCAAAGCTCACAACACACTTTGAGAGCATAGATCTTTCAGGATGACTATTGAGGATGAGCATTGTGTTCTCCTGGGACAGAAAATCAACATGTCTTGGCTTGGATTTATGAGCTTCTTCTTTCATAAAATTATCCCGTATATGTTCTCAGTGAACAGGGACTGTATCCAAGCATACCTTGTAAAAATGGTCCTGCTCAGGAGCAGGAAGGTGAGATGGTGTGATATTACCCAGCAAAAACATTCAGAGCTGACCTTGTCAGTCTAATCCATGGCTGTCATGGATTTTGGACCCAAAATAGCTGGGTGAAGGTGCTGTGGGGATCCTGAAAATCCCAGATTTCCTTGTTACCAGCTTGCATTTCCAAAAAGATTAACTCCTTGAAGACTGTGAGACCAGAGACCTTGCTGGGCAAGAAGCCTTCCCAGCAACCGCTGTTTGAGAGATGGGAGATTTTTATGTTCAGGCTTCATTTCTGAGGATCTCTGTCCAGTTGTGTATGGCCTTAGCCTTGCTTTACGTGGAAATGGAACAAAATCAGTCCTTCAGTGAAGTGGCCGCCAGAGGCACGAATAATGTGACGTCCTACTTACATGACAACCCCCTAGCCTGACATGGTTTTCTTTTACTTCATATACATACATAGATACATAGATAAAGAAACTGATTCTTTGTGTCCTGTCCCTAGACTTCCAGGGTTTGCAGCAGAGGCAAGGTCCACAGGACTCTGTCCTCAAAAAGCAGCACAAATCTCCAGAGCTCCCCACTGACAGCAGAAACAAGAACCTGACTGAATTCAGGAGCTCGACTATCTCAAGCTCCTGAAACAACAGCAGCAGAACTGGACTGAATGTGGGGATCAGGTACAAGAAAAAGGAGCTGCACAGGCAGGCAGACCCAATTCTGAAGGTTGATGCAATTAATAATAACCAGTTGTAAGGGCTGTGGCTTCATTACCCGTGACCTTGCCTGTGGGGAAAACTAGGGTTCACTGCATCAGCCATTGCCAGGTGCAGCTAATGTGAGAGCTGCTGACATTGTTCCAGAGGGAGAAAACATATTTTTCACTATATTAGTGATGGATTTTTTAATAGCCCATTAGCTGGGAAAGCACCCAGGTGAATAAAGACTCTTCATTAGAAAATGAAGTGATCAGGGAGGAGAAATGCATTGTTACAGTCACTTCTAGGGTCATTTTGTTCTGGTGCTTTCAGCCATATGCAAAGAAACTCTGCAAGGAAAATATACAGCTTAAATGTATAAGGCAATGAACTATTGATTATCACAGACAAGTCCCATTACCCACAGACTACAGCCTGGAGGGAGGAGGAGCAGAAGGAGCATGTTAGGAAATAGAGTTGAGGGAAATATCCTCAACTGGTCATGGGTCACTCCTGGTACCCGCTCACAGTTAAACACTTTAATGATACTAATGGGTGCTCCTCAGCTGGAACGTCTTGTAAAAGATGATCCATATCTGAGCCCATCTAAAGGAGGATGCAGATGGATGAAGGAGGTATCTGAGCACCTGCAACCACTGGTAACTACATCCCAGAAACTTCCAGAGCTGCCTAAAGCAGAGGACCCAGGAGATTAACTGATCGTGTTTCCCAGCAGCCCCTCTGGGGATAGTTTTTTTCTGCCCTGACTGTACCATCATCACCTCTGCTTCTCCCCAGGAGCTCAGCCCAGAAAGTACTTGCCATCATCTGTATTTTTACCCCACTTCACTATAAAAATAAAGTTAAACGACCATGTCATCAGCCTGTCATTTCCTTGCACTAACTTCTGAATGTGCAAGCCAGTTCTGACCCTATTTGACAATGGAGGGGTGAAGGTTTTAATAAATAGGTCTTTATATTAAAGGCATGTACGTTTTATAATGACACTGGGGAGATGAGAGACATCCAGGTTCACTGCCCCATGGAGCTAAAGGCTGCCATCACTTGCCCTTCCAGCTAGACCATCAACACTCTCTTATAGTAAGGGACACAAAAGGGTGTGGGATTTGGGCATTGGGAACAGGAGCAGGGTACACGAATCTGTAGCTGCCATGGTGAAAAAAACAGAGATTCAGTGTTTCTTCCTATTATAAAACATCTTGTTTTCCCACAGTACAAGGAAAAGTGACTTTCTGATAAAGAACTAATAGGTGGAAAATCAGGATGTTTTTCTGCTTATTTGGGGATGCCACTGGATTTGTTAGGTGGAGGGAACCTGGAAGGGTTTCTTCATAGGGATGGTGCAGTAAGGTCTCAAATCACTCCCTTGCTCACACATGTACATATTGATACATGCAGATGCACAGAACTAAGGTCTCATGAGAGGCAGTTCAAAATGTTTTTCTCATCTGTGGTGTCTGGTTGGAGTCAGACACATCTCTGTGTGTCTCACCCATTCAGCATGCCTCTGCATGTTCCAGCTTACAGATGCCTGCCCTCCTACCAAGGACCAAAACTCAAGAACACAAGAGAAAAATTTGTCTGTGATCTAAACAAATATACCCATCAATAAAAAAATATACATCATCAATATACCCAGCTAAGTTATCCACCTATTATGAACAGGTTACTTAATAATTTACTTGATCATTAACTTGAAAAATTGCTATATGCTGAGGAACTTGCAGCTCCAGATCATACCATACCTGATAGATGAAGTGGCACCAGAATTGAAAAGCTGCTGCAAGCCTTGCTTTTATATTGGGATTTCCTGGATGCTGAGTAAACTCTTACAAATGTCCACACACAAGTGCACACCACATCATTACACCAGGAAAGTGCTTTGCCAGTCACAGGAGGTGGAAAGAGCAGAGAACAGCAAGCCACACCATGGACATGGTTGAGCACTGGGGCAGCAGACAGCCATTTCCCTGGGCACCTACCATTCACATCAACTGAGATAAGGGAAGCCTCAGAAGCCTGGAAAAAGCTGTTGGGCAAAAGTGTTCTCACAAGCATTTGTTTAACTTCTTATTGCATAGCCATCTCCAAACTACCACACCTCGGAGAGGCATGAGACAAATCTGGTCTATCAAAGACTTCACTGACAGGAGGGAAGTCTCCTAGGAATGAGTCCATTCCCAAACAAGCCTGATGGTGCTCATCTGCTGGTCTTGGAGCTGTTGTTTGGGGCTGTCAGGTCTCAGGGTGCAGGGAAACCCCTTTCTCAGCAGGTTCACACACACTCAGTGCTCTCCTACTGTCACACACAGCTGGGGTAGGATGCAGATCAGTCTCCGTGCCAGTGAGAGGTCTGAAGTTTCAAAAGCGGTGATTCAAGGCTCAGTTTAGCCACTCACATGCAGTGCCACTGAGTGATCCTTCAATATCATCACAGGGCCAAACGACATGGCAATGAGCCTTGGGGTACCCAAGGGCATCCCAGGGTATGACGGATTCTAACAGAGACTCCCCTCTCAAAACTGCTCAGCTCAGAGGCCCATTAGGATCCTCTGGCTGTACCAACATGGACCTGGGTTTCAGTGGTCCACACATCTCTACAAACATGGAGCTATTTTTGTTGTCAACCTGACGTTGATTTAAATATTGCAGGATACTCTTCCTGTCTGGCGTATCGGGGCATGGACCTACCGTAATCACTGTGTTCTATGTGCCAGCTCTGAGAAGGTGTCATGGGACCACAGGGCATCTCAGAGGACTTCGGGTGATGAGATGCACATGGCTGGAGCTGGCAGCATAGACATCCAGGTGGAGGAACCTAAGCTGGACCTGGATACCACCCCAAATATCTAAATCACAAAGAAATTTGCAACTTTTTTCCTGGGTTTTCAGTACTGTTTGATCAATATCAGCAAAGCCTCAAATCAACCCACAAAACACTCACTCAAGCACTTTTATTTGTCTCCTTCCCAAATTGAAATCCACCAAATCAGACTGGTAAATTGAGCTATTACCTCCTAAGACAAAGACTGAACAGAGGGTTTTGGCATTTGCCCATCCAGGATCCTTCCCTATTCATTTGACAAGATGAGCATGTAATAGCAATATAGTAACACTTTATATTTCAGTGCTGTAACAAATCACTGGTATTGCATCTGTACAGGTAATTGCTTTAATATTGATGAGTACAGCCTACGCTGCTCTGCCTGTACGAGGCACCTGCTGCTTCTACCCGTACTGTGTTCCAGGTAACCAAATAAACAAATCTAAAATAACTTTTGCCACACTAGTCCTGTGTTCCTTCCCTGCTAACTCTGCAGTATCTGTTATTAATAAACATGATACTGGCTGCACATTAATATCAGGTTTTATGCTCTTAAAAGCTGCAGGCTTTTTGCTGCAGCAAATTTTGGTTCCAGTACTTTGTGCTTCTTGCCTTGCTCCAAAATTACTGCCCAACAGCTGGGGTTAGTTCAGTATTTCAGCACAGACAAAACCCAGTGGGAGATCTTTATGTGCACCTGGTTTTGGCAAAATCTCTTCCCTCCAGCGACTTTCTGAATGGCTAAGTTATGACTGACAATCTCACATAGCAAATCCATTCCTGTCTCATTTGGAGTGTTCACAAGGACTTAGGAGCTGCCAGAAACATGGACAGGGACAGGCCACAGTGCTAATGCAGAGCTCTCTAAAAATGTCTTTAATATGGAATATGACAAAAATGTACATGGGAAAAAACACACTACCATCTGGCCTGCATAAGGACAGTCAGTCTTGGTTCTAGCTGCCTCTGTGACCATGCCTAAAAGTCCTTCAAGGTCAGAAAGGATAGGCCAAAGTATTTATTTAGAAATATTTAGGCATTTTAAGCAGTGGGAAGATTAAAGTGGGTGTCCTTTTCAGATGAGAAAAAAAACCCTAAAAACTGTAGTTTGTGTTTAGTAGAGACAGGTGGGTGAAAGACCATATTGTGCCACCTGGGTGTAGACCCATGTTACCCACCAGGAGGTGGAAGTGGGAGTTTGACAGCATCTGTACAGCCATTGCAACTGGGAAGGACAGGATGACAGCCCACAGATGGCTCTGGTTTGTTAAAGGCTAAGCTGCTTTAAAAAAAACCAACCCACAGAGCCTGAAGGAAGGCGAAATAGCCCTCTGTCTTTTCTGACTGCACAGCACAAAGGATGTGGTTTTCCTTTTTCATGCGGGACTTGCCACAGTTGTCTTTTCTGCCACCTCCCAGCTGGAGAATGCTGAACAGCCTTGTGTGGCTATTTGAAGGTCACATGGAAATTTTTGTTAGCACAGGATGGATCTCCATGGCTGATTAGTAATGCTTAGCAGCTGGTACCTTCATTATCTTCTGCCTGAAAATGGAACTAAATCCCGCTGCAGTTTGAGGTACAGTCCAACCAGCTCTTTTTAATTGCAGTCCTTTCTAACTGGCATCCTCTGTTTCTAACAGCTTCCCTCCATATTTAAGAGACAACTTAAGTGAAGATATTGCAAGATCATCCAAATGTCTATAAAAGAAAACGCTCTTCTCCTTACATATTTAAAAATATGATTCCACCCCCCATTTCTCTGTTTTCTCCTTTGTATATTCTCTAATGGCAACTGTAACCTCTCCCAGAGTTTCAGATACTGTTTTTCTGGCCAAGCTTCAAACCCAGCTCAACTTCTCATTTTCAGCTTTGCATTTAATTCCTTCAACTTTCGTGCATGTCTATCCACCATCTCAATGTAAGTTCCTTACGATGAAACCCAGATCTCTTCCCTTTGGCTTTTTCTGCATTATCTGTCACTGTGGACAACTCCATTTTCTTGTCTCTGTCCTGTAATCTGGCTTCTCTTCTCTTCTTCAACCACACTAAATATTGTCTCATTAAATCTTGTCATTTTTTTTTTTAATGTAATCAAGATCAGTCTTTTTTCATTGCTATCTCCAGTCTTAACACCTGATTAATCTTCTGTCCTTATGACAGTAAATTCCTGTAATACACAGATAACTGGAATGCTGCTAGAATGTTTCAGTACAGGAATAAATCCTGCTTGTCTACATTTTTTTTGTTCAATCTGACTGATTTGTTGCTCCATCATAACCTGACTTTGCTTCATGGACAAAGCAGGCCTTAGATGTAGTCCTGTTCTCTGTGCTGTTAATTGTACGGCCAGTACCATTTTTCAACACTACTGAACAAAATTTCATATGGTATTTTGAATTTCCTTCACTACTCCATTGTAGGGTCATCTGATCTGTTTTCTGCTCTACAGCAATTACTTCATGCCACTCATCATAACGGAACACATTAATTCAGTTTATAATCTCTGACTCTTCCTGTCAAAACACTTTCTCCAATGGGCTGGTTCCAGCTTGTGTTCTTCTCCGAGCCACCGACTAAACGTGCCTACACTGGATGTCATGCAGATAAAGATCCTTTTTCTTTATTTGCAAAATGGTTCAGTACTAGCTGTACTTTGATGGGAAAGGTGATGATTCCTCTACGACAACTCTTTATCTGAGCTCTTTTATTTGCACAATCTGTCTCTAGTTTGTGCATTGCCAGTTTAAACCTTTGCTTAACTGGAACTGTATTGCTCATGCTTGGTATATTTGCGGTGTGTCCATCAGGAAACTGGAAGTTGTGCCAATCATCACAAACACCTCTGCTTTTCAGTCACATCAGTTACAGGCCCAGCCTTTAGAATCCTGTCATCAGCCTTCAACTCTTACGAACTCAAAGATCCATGAATCTTGTACACTTACATGTGTATGATGTTATATTCTAGAGAAAACTGGTAGGCATTCTTCTCTTTAGGAGGTCTAAATCTTCCTCACTGCAAAGAAAATTCCTCTTTGTAAGTCTGGGATGGATTTTACTTCTTTGCACCACTCAGCCACCTGGGAAATTGCACTGACAGCAAGGATGGAAGGTGCATGCAGCTGCACAAAGGTGCTCATATCTTACATTTATATACACACACACACACACATATCAGCCTCTGCCAGAGGAATCTCCACCACATCTGAGCAGCACAGGACCCATGACAGAAGCTAAATGTGTCTGATTGCTCCCAGCAGAGGTCAGTGGTATCATAGCTGCCAAAATTACTCCCTGTGTCCAGTCCAGCATGCACACACAACCCTGCACCAGAAAAAGTCCCCTGGGAGAGGGATGCCTCAGGCAAAGGTTTAAACCCAAGACTGGGAAATTTTATAAGGATTTCTCAGTTTAGGGCCAGAAGCACTTCCCATACACAATACTGCTTGGCTTTTTCTGAGAAGTGTATTGGACTTCTCATTTCCATAAATAACACCTGTGGCTCACAGCATTTTCTCTTTCACACTAGTTCTTTTTTGCCCTTCAAATCATATTGCAAATATTACTTTGTCCATTCTGATCAATTTAACATAAAGTTAAGGATCTTCAGAACATGAGTTGTTTTAGTTTTTTTTTGCTGTTGAAAATGCATTACCTATTAATAAACTGTTTCATTTCACATTTTCTTTTCTCTTTTGCTGAAAATGAGAGGCATTTAAAATACACTCCCTTTTTTGTTGTTTCCCCCATCTTTATGCCTTCTCCAAGACTCATGCTGTGAATATAAAGTGTATCTCAGATAGAAGAGGCTAGAGACCTCATTTAATAAATGGCAGAATATAATTTTGTATTGTATTTTATGGTATCTCTTTTCTCTTCTTTCTTCGAAGTATTGCAAGTTTTATTTCACATCAGCTTTCAGTACAGCCCAACCACCAAGTCTGTGACAGAAAGTACAAGTGAATGGTAACAAACTTCTAACTAGACCTCAATTTGCCTCTGTTAATGTATTTTGGATTTACCAACCTTGAACCCTTGATATATGGCAGACACTCTTATAATTCACAGTTACTCATCATTTAAACAGCAATAAAAGAGATGCAGAGCATTTAATAGATATTAATGACCCCCTAGAGACCTGTTTGACCTAAGACCAAGGCCCAATAACCTCAATTGATCATAAATTCCCAAACAACTGCTTTGGCCAGAGTTCATCATTGCTATTGGAATCTGAAAGGCAGGGAATGAAATACGCCTGTGTTCTCCCCACTGTCAGGTTCTGTGATGTGCATGCCCTAAAAAGACCTGGAAATGCTGGGAGCTAACATGGAATTGACTTTCCTTGTGTTAGCTCACCACATTCCATTTTTACATCTGAACTAACCCATTTCACTAATTTAGAGACTAAGTTCCAGTACCCTGTAAGATTATTTAGTCCACAGGCTTCAAGACACCTTTCTAGTGGTAACATAAAGTACATGGCATTGAAATGTGCTCCAGTCTTAATGTCAAAACCAAAGATGTCGAAGTCTGATCACTCATGGATTTTTCTGCTTTCCTTCTGACGTAGATTCGTCAACAGTTTTTCTAGATGAACTATCCTCTGTAAAATAATGAGGATATGCAAGCCAGAGCAGACCAGGGCAAGGCCCAATCCTTGGGGACCAGCAGAAGCAATGCTCACAGCTGAAGCAACCTCTAAATTATTGATGGTATCAAAGCCTCAAGGAATGTAAACACTTCCTTACAATGGAGGTATCAATAAATCAATGGCTTTGGTGTGTAAGGAATAAATCATGGAAGACGTCCTGAGCCACTGTTAGGGCAAAAGAGCAGCACAAGCTCAGGACTGTATTCCGGCATGTCCCATGCTGACTTTGGTAAGGATGGTCCCTATGATGTCAGGTCTGCCTAAAAAAGATGTAAGATTGTCTCCATGGAAGCACGTGCTTGCAAACGCTTCTGTGTTCAACTTGGCCAAGACTCTTCCCAGCAGAGGCTTCAGTGGAGATGATCAAGGGGGAAACTCCCAAAAGGAATCTCCCTCACCTGCATTGGGTGCACCCTTCTTGTTGGATTCCAAGGGAGAAGCAGAGACCACCCGAAGGGAAAAGAGTCTTGCATGAAGGAGCTGGAGAGATGCTGTTTTCCAGGGAGGGAGGCTGGGCAAAATACATCAAGCCCAAGGAGGAGCTAAAGCAACAAAGACCTGGTGAAGGACAGGGAGTGTAAGGCCACTAATTTTTGGCCATGCTTTTGTGGGAGGTGAGACTAAGAAATTATGAGGCACACAGGAAGGCAGGGGACAAGGTGAAAGATGCTGAAAAAAATGATGATTTTATACCAAGATCATTTATTTAGCACTTTTTAAGTGTTTTTGGGGTGTCCCATATCATAATGACACACATAGAATCACAGAAGCATCAGGGTTGGAAGAGACCTGTAGGATCATCAAGTCCAGCCATCAACCCAGCACTACCACAGTGACCACTAAAACACATCACCCAGCGCCAGATCCAGACTCCTCTTAAACACCTTTAGGGATGGTGACTCCGCCACCTTCCTGGGCAACCTTTTCCAAGGCCTGACCACTGTCACAGTGCAAAGTTTTTTTAATATCTAATCTGAATCTCCCCTGTCTCTCTGGTCTTCTCACTGCTGGCATGGTAGAAGAGATCAACCTCACTACACCCTCCTTTCAGAGAGTCATAGAGAGCAATGAGGCCCCCCTGAGCCTCCCCTTCTAGAGGTTAAACAAACTTAATTCTTAAAACATTTGCATTTCTTACCTATGTGCCTTCTGTAAGAAAGCAGAGCTCTCTTCCTATTACTTAATACATCTGTCTGAAAAAACACACCAGAGGAAATATTTCAGCAGAATTTCTGTCCAAGTTATCTTTTCTGACTGTTTCCTAATATTTCAAAAGGTAAACAGCAGCACTACATCAGATTTTTAAAAACTGCTCAGCCAACAACTAGTTATTTCCTTCAACTAGTTTTCCTATCATAAATATACTGGCAGCACAGCATAAATCAGGGGGGCATGGGTTGTCAAAAAATCTAAAAATAGGATACTCCATTACCTACAGTTTATTACAGCTGTAACTGTACCCCTTTTGGGTTGTTTTTCTGCAAATATTTTTATGGATTTTTCTGCTTGTGTGGATGGATGAGTAGTTGGATGGATGGGTAAACAGATGTCTGGAGAGGGAATTTTATGCAAGCAAATGAGAATTCAGCATGTGAACAAGTATATTCATGCCAGAATTGCTATCTTGCCTGTCATAGATAGAGATATATGACTAAATATAGGTGTATATATATGGTTATTGGCAGAAATGTGAGACAAAAATGAAAGGAGTGTCTTTCACATGATAGAATTTCTGCTGTGTCAGGAGACAGCTATTTAAAATCTGGGACCAACATACCAGGAAAACATAAAACCCTTTGTTGAGCAAAAAAAAAAAACTGTGATGAAAACATTGTTAAATGCTTTGATTTTTCCTAGTCTTATATTTCAGCTGTCTGTATCTGAAGCAGTGGAGAAAACCCGAGTACCAACATGATGAGTAGTTCTCCAAGGGTTGTGAAGAGGGAAATATGGTGTTCCTGCCTGCAGTGATCCCATGATCCCGATGGGAAAGGTTGGTGATCCCCACAGGTGGCTCCAGGGCTGTGACACATCTCCCTTGACACAGGACAGACTGAGCCGGGCCGTTGCAGTGGAGGATCCCACAGGCAGCTCTCACTCTGTCCCACAATTACACCACCTGTGTGGCCTTGCCTTTATCTCACAGTGCAGCAACAAGTTCTCATGTGAACAGCCTGCCTGTTGGGTGGGAGAAATGATGAACAGAGATGTTTTCCTGTAAGAAAACCCTGTAATATCTTGAATGACCAATATAAGGTAATTATTATTTCCACGGGCAGTGTCCACACTGTGCTGCAGCCAATGGGAGGGCAGTTGGATGCTGCTCAATGTGAGGCTCCCAGTGCCTAAAGGGACGTTAGCTTATCTATGTTATTCTCTCTTCCTTTATACTTTTAGGGTTAATAAATAGGCTTAACAAATTTTAAATGATACTTCATAGAGTCTGACTGCATTTCGTGCGAGGATTATAACAATCCAGCCAACGTGCCTGACAGGCAGCTGTACAAAGAAGCCAACATACACACGCTTTAATAAATGCACCATGCCAGGGGAGAGGGGCAGGGGATGGGGGCAGCTGTCTTTGCTGAGAGCTGAGCTTCATTGCATGGTCATGGCCATGGCGAGAGGGGAAACCTGATCCTGGGCTGAGAAGATTGCTCTGCTGGTGCTGGTCAAGTCATGTCCCAGAAGCCATCCTCTCTTCACCATCCACCAACTGTGCTGAAGAAGAAATCCTCCACCCTTTTAAATACGTGTAAAATACATATTGGCGTTGCCCTCTGCTGACTAGTGCTGGCCCCATTGTGGGGGGCTTTGCTCCAATGAACACCCCATGATGCCCAAAGTGCCCATTGCTCCCAGCCCCTGCCTCAGAGTGCTACAAACCTGGGCAGGTATGGACAGCCACCATGGAAGAAACCAGGAGCTCTGTGTAGAATATTTTCCTCTGCATTTTATTCATGCAGTCATTTTAAAAAATATATATTTTTTTAGTTATTCTAAAAAACATCCTTTTTAATTTATTCATGGCTCACATTTGCTTAATCCATTTGGGATGGCTCCTTAGACTTGGTGCCCTGTGGAGAATGTGGGCGGTGTCAGTAAGTTCAGTAAAGATTCCTTATGTCTCTTGTGATGGGCACAACCCTGCTCATCAGGAAAATGGCTAGAGGACTGGCAGAGAGAGAGGGATGATTCTCCCACTGGGAAGAAAAATAACTAGATCAAGGAGATTTAGAAAACTGAGATTTAATCAAATGAGCATCAGTTTAAATTGCAATTTATCCAGTCCTGTTCTTATAAAACATGTGTGTAAACACATATCAGAAACATCAGAGCAATGGTCAAACCTAGTTATTGTTTATACCATGTTATTTTATATTTATATCATGTTATTTATGGTTACAATTATGCTATTCCTTTATATTATCAATATAATTTATATTATTTATATTTACAGTTTTTATATTACGATCACAATAGTTCTGTACTACTATTTTAAAAATTTTTATTATGTCTTGGAGGAAGTGTTCTGAGACCCCTGTCTCTGCTGAAGCCAGCAAATTCCGAGGTGGTTAACAAGGCCAGAGCTAATATATCTGAGCATCCACCTCCACTGAGTTATTTGAAATGCTCATGGACACAGAATAACTAATGACTGAAAACACATTTGAGTGAAATAAAAAGCGAAGGGGGAAACCTCTGCATTTTTCTTCCAGCTTCCACACATAACCTGAACATGGCAACAAGCACCCCTATGCACAGATTTTGTGAACAGAACCCCCCTGACAATGCAGCAAAGCCAAAACCTGAGTGCACTGGAACAAACTCAGGATGCAAATGCAGTGGCAGCTGTGCTGTGTTTTAAAGAAGTCTCACCAGCCTGCAGGGAACCTGTGATGCCGTAAAACTGGCAGGCGCAGAAGATGGCCAGCAAATAAGGGAAGTGGGGAGGAACAGAGGGGCAGACACCTTCTGGGCTGTGTTCAAGGCTTTGCACCTGCACAGCCGAGCAGCTTGGTGCAGGTCTCCTCTGTGCTGGTGTACTGGGAGCACATGTGCTCATAGGGATGCTCATAGGGATAATTGCCTACCTTGGCTTGTACCTGTATCCTAATGAAGGGGAACCTCTGATACCCAAAGTAATACTGAGATTCAATTTCCTTAATCTACCTAGATTTTCCTCAGACTCATGCAGAGGCCATCAGCGTGTATGGACTTGTAGGTGAAAAATCTCTACAGGTTTTTGTTAAATCTGTTTCTTTTGGTCACAGGATTTACACACTGTGGGTACAAGGGCAAGCTGAGATCTGAGAAGTGCTCAAATTATTTTTTTTTTTGTCCAGCAGCCCATGAAGCTCGGCTAGGAAATGCATTCAGGTTATGGGATGCTGTGAAAAGCATGCTGCAACCAAGTGCCACGATGCAATTTTTGCTAACAACACTATGGGCTTTGAAGGGGTTTCTGATGAATTTCGGAGCAGCTGTCCAACTCTGCAGTCACAGGTAGGGGGGAGGAGGGGGTTCAAGGCTCATTCCAGGTACATCACAGGATGCCTATTAGTAAAAGAATTCAAATAACAGCAAAAATTAACCATTGGGATATGGTATTCTACATGCTGATCTTAAAATTGTTTCTAGAAGATACCCATGTGTGCTCACTGGTGTGCTGCATTTACCTTAGAAGCATCGATTTCTGATCTCAGAGGCTCACACACTTCACTTTGTGCTTCAAAAAAGGTCTCATTGTGGTTTACTGGGGAAAGCACATGCAGAGGCCATGTCTTTGCCTCAAAAAGTCTTTCAGTAGGATGGGAACAAAACCCACCCTCATATCAGGGGCATTGGCCTTCATCTGCTGGGATAGCCCCCATTTAAAGCCTTTATCCCTTTACAGGGACCTGCCATATAATACACCGGTAAGCCCAGGGGAGCAGGCTGCCATGTTTGGTGTAATTTCCTTTAGCACTGCTGGAAAAGCCAGAGAGAGAGTCATAAAGCAAGCTAATGCCCAGAGGGCTTTGGTTTGCAAGGTATTTTGGTGCTGTGGTACTGGGATATTTTTACCATGGTGCAGCAAGAGCAAGGAGCAGGCACTCTACTTCAGGGAGACATTTTGAGTCCACATGCTTCTCCCATGTATCTTAGTGCTTTCCAAATACAGGAATACAACACCCAGCAGCTTCTCTGCCAGGAAAGGTCTTCTTTTTATCTCTGTTTTAAAACATGGTGCTCAACAGATGAGCATTTAAGATATCCCGATGAACCAGACCTGCCCCTAGCTGCTGCCCCATGACCTGTGCCACTGCTGCTATTCCAGACAGACATCTCAGACATGCTGAAGCATTGAAAACAGATTCAGGTGCCTGTGCAGGTGAGCTAAGAGGGGTGTCCAGCTTGAGGGCTGAGGCACCAAGCACTGACACCCTGAGAAGCAGAGCTCCCCAGCTTGCTGTTCCCAAAGGGGCCAGGGGCTATGCTGGGACACCAGCAGAGACAACATCTTCTCCCAGCTCAGGGCAGCCAGGGCAGCAAACCTGCCTTCCCAGGCAAGCTCATTTCATCTGCCTACTTTGGGCTGAAAAACTCAGTTTTGCATAGACTGCTGTAAAGCCTGGAGCCAGTTCTGAAAGACAACCCCAGATGTACCATGTGAAGGCACATGAGCTCACAGCAATCACCAGCTTTTGCCATCCATCTGCTCTGATTAAACATGTTTGTGACAAACTGGCTGTGCATTCCTCCAGGAGAATAGTCTATTAAAACAAGGATCTTAAATTGAAATCAAAACAAAACTGACAAGGCAAACCTGTTTGAGAACTTGGAGTTCTAAACTGTCTTTTTGAGGATGAAGTCCTTTTCAACTTCCCTCCTCTTCCCTCTATTATTTTTAAACAAGGAGGAAATTATCATTGGAATCAAAATTGTCCCATTCCTTTTCAAATGGACATAGGGTACAGTACTCTTTTAATCTTTCAAGGTGTACACTGTGAAGGGAAGTCAGGCAGATCCTGGCTGCCACCTTGACTGGTCCAGCAGAGCCCTGGCCCCCACCTGGCCCAGCGGCCCCTCTGCCCATGAGAGCAGAGACCTCTCTGCCTCCAGCACAGCTCACCCCAATGGCACCTGGGGTACCCTGTTGCCAGCATTTCAAGGACAATTCCAGAATGGGCTATGGAGTGGGTGGTGAGCCATCCCCTAAACTATCGTTCGATGCTAATACCAGTTTTGGCAAGAGCTCAGGCTCGAGGGGGTCTGAAGAGAAGCAGTGTTACACAGGATGATCTGTGTGCCTCAGATAGGGACACTGAATCTCTGCTATCAATTAGGTATTTCCAGGTAGGAAATAGACAGGATTGATTACTATCAGGCTTCCTCTGGGAGTGCTGTTCACCAGCTTCAATACAGAAGCTCTGATGTGCAGGGAGCTTCTCCCCAGCCCCTACTTGCCTCAGGTGCTGTCAAACGTCACCAGGCTTTGTGACAAGATCCAGACCTTTATCTCCTCCTTCTGCCTCCAGCCCATCAGCCCATCCACTGGTAATTGAAAGCTGCCAGAAAATTACTAGTCAAAGTTTCTGCAGCACAGGAAAGGCTGCTCTTGTATATTTCTTTCATGGTTTCCAGCAGCCTCTTGTTATGAATGTCAAACCCCTGCACTTCCCATGAAAAGACCTAACAAAGCCTTCACATGGGCTGTTAGTTATTCCGCTGCTTTATACATCCTTTTCTCCTGACCTTTTGAACGGATTAAGAAACTCTCAGATATTTGTACCTGGGGAAAATCTCAGTGGCTCAGCTTATATGCAAATTCTGCATGTTTATAATTCAAACTGTGTTGATTAGGTACAGTAAATAAGTATTGATTCCAACTAGATGGTTTATGTAACTAAGCAGCACAGCAGGAATGAAGCATTACAACTATTACAGCTGCATGTGCAAATTACAGAGCTCTCATTTATTGGAATAGTTGAAATGAACTGCTCCTGCTGTGCTGATTAGTTAAATAAGCCATCAAATCAGGGAACATAACCGTGTGCCATAACACCGTGCTCAATCTGGAATTATGAATTGGACTGTAACGTTTGTGATTCATACCAACCAGTCATCCGTCTAACCAACTCAAGGCAAGGAGTGATTTGTCTTATCCTAAACATATAATGTGATATTTATTCTCCACAAATATTTAAATGCAGAGGTAGCCTGTGGTGACTAGCTAGGGCTTTAAAGGGTTTGTGAGCATGAACTGCACAGATATGAAATGTTAGCAGAGAGCAGGAGGGAAAATTTTGGAAACAGGAGCCGCATCTGAATTCCAGGCAGGGTTGTCCATGACCCTCATCTCAGCCAAATCCAACTGCTGTCTAATGGTGCCCTGGCAAAGCAACTCACATCTGTCAGGTGTGGCTGATCCCCCAGCTGGTCCTGCAGGAAAGAATTGCATTAGCAGCACCATGGTGATTTTTGTGGAGAGTTTACTTTTAGTATTTTTATTGGTTTTTGTTGTCACACCCCCACGGCATGCTGAGAAAAAAACGCAGCAATGCATCTTGCACACAGGGGGTGTGAAGATTTGTGATTGTTCCTACTTTTATGGTCTTGGATGGTTATTAGCTGCAGTAGGCTTGCTATCCAGCTGTACAGTAGGTTCTCCCATGCTGGTTTTGCACTCTTTCCTATGCATCAACTTCTTCCTCTGTCCAGAGACCATCAGAATTCCTGCTTAGATGAACTTCTGGTCTGGCCCACTAAGGCTGTCCTCGTTTTCTTACCTCTTGGTCTGTCCCACCTTGAAACTGCCTTTAGCAAAATTTGCAAATAGGGTAAGGTGGAGAAGAGATACAGGGAACTGTAGAGCTCTGTGTGGTTGGGTGACTTTGGACTGAGGACTGTGGATTGAAGGACCAGAAACAAAGGTGAGTTGATATTTTAGGCAACGCTGATGCAGGGAGCATTAAAAAAAAAAACCAAACGTGGGCTGTGTGGCAGCCCTAAGGGATGCCCTGGGAAATGCTCTGACACAGCACACAGCCTTTTACTGGGGCTTCAAAGTGGCGAGCTCCTCCTTCGAGCATACGCTCCCTGCTTACTCTTCACTCTGGACTGTGTACTTCTCCCATCAGCAAGGATGGAGGGCAAGGCTGGGGTACTGCCAGACAGTGCTGGTCCTGCCACAGGCTCAGCGCTACAGAAAGCTACTCCAGCAAAGCCGAGTAACTCATTTCATCACATGGATACTTGCTTCTCCCAGACATTTAACACGGTGGCCCACTACATTAAGCTTGGCAGCACACTTTAGTAAGCTTTTGGGGGGATGCCTGACAGCCCTTGCACAACCCATGTGAATGAGGCATGATGTCTCAGAGACAGGGAGCAGCACACACTGAGCCACAACAACAAAAACATGAGGCGCCCGTTAACAGGCTGGATCTGGTTTTGCAAAATCTGACCAGATCTTTGGCTTAAGCCTTACAGAGATGTGATGAAAGCTGAATATCAAGTAGAGTGGAGTTATATAATGTTTTGCAGTGACTGGTAAGATTGATGACCTGGAAAATAGTATTTGGCACTGCTGGCAGCAATTGATGAGTGTGCTGCTGCTGCATGCAGGTAACAGTGGGTCTCTCAGCCAGGCTGCCTCTACCTCAGATCCTGGCTCAGGTTTGTTCCTTCCCTACCCTGCCGTACCTCCTGACTTCAGACTGACCTCCATACTCAGAACATGTTTTTCCATTTTCTAGAAGAATCCTGTCAGATGCCTCTCAATGACCTGGTGAAGGGGGTGGACTGCACGCACATCCAGTTTGTGGAAAGTTGGTGGGGGGATGAGTTTCATTGGTCCTACCTAGCCTGAGTACTTCTCTGGCTCTGTAAGTCAGTAATATTGCACTTGCTGAGCAAAATGAAAGTTGATATTTTGCAGGGCAAATGAATCCTATCCTAATTGGAAGTCCATATCACAGGGGAATAGGCAAAACTTCACTTCTGAGATCCTCTGGGAAGTTCTGGAGTTTGCCTCCCAAAGCAATCCAAGCACATCGCCAAAACAAATCAGCTCAGGCTTAACCATGGGTCTGCAACCTAAAGCTGACAGAAAATGTTAACTTCTGATTTATATTGCCACAAGCAGGAAGAGGATCACACTTTTGGTCTATCAGCCAGGCTTCATGCAGTACAAGATGAACTCCGGACATCCCTTCCAGCCTCAACTATTCTGTGATTCCATGACTGAAGGTGAGGGTTCTGAAGCACAAGTTATATGGGGGGTGGCTGAGGGAGTTTGGGTTGTTTAGCCTGGGGAAAAGGAGACTGAGGGGAGACTTCATGGGTCTCTAGAACTATCTGAAAGGAAGTTTTAGCAAGGTGAGGATCAGTCTCTTCTCCCAAGTAATAAGCAATAGGACAAGAGGAAATGGCTTCAGGTTGTGGGTATTAGGAACATTTTCTTCATGGAAAGGGTCATCAAGTATTGAAACAGGCTTCCTGAGGGAGTGGGTGAGTCACCATCTGTGGAGGCACAAAGATGAATAGATGTGGCACTCAGGGACATGGTTTAGGCGGTGCTGGGTTGACAGCTGATCTTGGGGGTCTTTTCCAACCTTAACAGCTGTGTGATTCTATGACTGTATTTGTTTAGTGCTTTCTCACAGAAAGAAGTCATGATATTGTACAATACTCTGTTGCAAAAGGCCAGTGAAAATATCAACTCCTGGATTAAAAAAACGGAAGGACAAATGAAATGATAGAAGAGACAGAGGTGGGCTGAAGGGTTTGTAAAGTGCTCAGCACTGGAAAATATTTCAGTGACCGTAAATTTCTATTAATCACCCTCAGTTCAGATCTGACTCCCAAGCAGTATAAAAATGCACATCAAAAATCCTACAACTGTACAGTTTTGCAGAGCCCTTCAGAGTGAGCTTCAACATGGCTCCATGTACGTAAGGAATTTGTTACAGAAATTGTTAACAGAATCTTAAAAAGTTGAAAGCAAACAGACCATCATAATTAACCCTTAATTATTGCCATGGATATAAAATATTACAATAAAAATAAAGAGTGACCTCTATCAGAAGTATCAAATTATTTTTGGCCATAGAAGTATATTACAGTCAGGAAAATAAATACATAAAGGCAGAAAACCTAATGGGACACTATGGGGATCTCCATCTCTTTGGAGTGGTCTGCCAAGACACCATAGAGCCCTTCTGAGCTAAACCAAAGCCAATATTTCCCAGAAAGCATGCAAAAAGGTCAAGCCATGTTTGCCTCTAGGAATGGAAAACAGTGGCTTCAGGAGCGAACTCTTCACTGTAGGTAAAGGCTAAGGGAGAAACTTGCTCAGGAGGGTTATTTGAGGGCAGGAGCTCTGAGCTGGACTGAGAAAGGGAGAAAATTCCTGACATCGTGACAGTCTGACATCACCATTTTGTAGACTTGAATTAAACTGGTTTTCTGCCTGGGTTTTCCTGTTGTCTGTAGGTGGAAGTGGTCCTCCAAGCTGTGCTGGGGGCCTGTGGTTCAAGGCTTGGGGTGCTCCCTGTCATTGTCAAGATGTGGTGGCTGAAACTCTTGGGGACTGGGAGTCTTGGTGGCTGTTCCTACTGCCCATAAGGCCCCTGGCAGATGTGCACATCTGGAGCACTCTGGTGAGCTCCTTTCCCTGATGTTCTGACTCCCAGGACAGCAGAGGTGGGAAACATTTTGGTAAGGTCATGGCCTTGCACCCTCTTTGCTCTGGCATAGAGCACTAAGTAAAACACCCTGGGCGATGAGTGAAGACAACAGGCTTGTTTCAGGTAGCTAAAAACAAACCTTGCTTTTGCCTCTAGGCCTGACCAGCTTCCCACTTTGGGGAGCACAGAGGACAGACATGACTCAGCTGCTCTTATCTCACATATTGCAAAGTCCATATTATTCAACAAGGATGTCACCAGAGGAAAGCCATTTCAGAAACAGCTCAAGTAAATCCTAGGCAAGGAGGGGGTTACAGGTGTGGAGATTTTGAGAAGCAAAGGTGTTAAGAGGATCATATCTGAATGCCTCATATGGAAGCCCAGGGCCTGCCCAGACAGAAACAAACACAAAGGAGGCTGCCTACATGGGACCGCTTCCCGCAGGCACCCTTGTTCCTTCCCCAACCACTTTTTCACTACCTTTTCACTTTTCACTGACTTTTTCACTTCTGCTTCTCTCCGCAGGACCTTGGTGTGGCCCTGCCTGCTAAACTGGATGTCAGCATCTACACACTGACTAGCTGTGGTCAAGCTCCCATCTCTTGTAAAATTGTAGAGAGTGGTACAAAATACTGTATTTACCAAAAAAAAAAAAAGAAAAAGAAGAAAAAAAAGGAAAGGAAAAAAGAGCAGAAGAGCGAAGTGTACAGCAATCAGGAAAATAAATTCAGAAGCATGTGAATTCTTCAAGGGGAAGGTGATGATCATTTTAGTTTTACTAGTGTTGCATACGCTTGCTGGCTCTATTTAGAAAGTCGTAGGGGGTTGCCTCATCTCTGTTGCAATTCATACTACCTGAGCACTTCCCACAGAGCAGACGTGGTTTTGCAATTTCATTTTCCTTTTCATTTTTCCTCCCTGGCCCACTGGGAAATCACTGCAGCAAGCCCAGAGCTGCGTACACACACGCACAGCAGGGGCCAGTGCCAGCCCTGAACCAGGGATGGGGACAGAGAGCACCCCCAAATCAGGTGCCTGCTGCATCATGCAAGGAGTCTGCAGTTTTGTGTGGCCCATGAGTGGTGGCAGCTCTGGCACCCTCTCAGCACCACACCTGGAGGACAAGAGGTAACCAGGACAATGTGGTCAAGGAAGAAGAGCAGGGAGAAGTGCACTGAGTGATAAAGTTGACATCTGGGGAGATTTATGGTGCAGTCACTGCTGTGGCATCCTCTGAACTCTGGTCTGGCTCTGGGAAGCTGCTGGGCAGCAAAGCAGTGCAAGCAGGTCCTGTGCACCTCTTCCAGCCTGGTCCCTCAGAAGGTATTTCTCCACAATGTTTTTGGACACCACCACCACCTCCAAGCACCCTGGAAGAGCACACAGTGCCTGTGTTTTCTAGCCAGACTGATGCCCTGCACACATCTCAGGACCCTTGTGGTGCTGTGCGATACCAGACTTACTGTGCAAGCCCTGACTCAAGTGAGGTTTGCTTTTGAAGTTATTCAAAACAATGACTTCAAATGCACTTGTGCAAGCTGCAGAAGGACAGTAATGTGGGCTAAAGAGGTGATGTCGAGTCCAGAACAGCAGGTCAACATGTCCTGCTCCTTTACAAGGCTCCTGGTATCTTGGACCAAATGCAGCAGGCTTGCTTTCTCCTCTGTCATTTTTTCCTTTGGCATGCGCTCTCCAAAGGTATAGGTTGCCTGACCCTGGCTACTCCAGCAGCCCTCAGGAAGTTCCAACAGCCACAGCTGTCATCTCTTGACAGCACCTACCACTTCAGATCTATATCTGCTGACTTTTACAGATTCTTCCAGCACCTTTTCTTGGTCCCCAGAAATAACAATTGCACCTTGTCTGTGAGCAAATGAGCAGTGTGAGGACTCATTAAGAAAAACATTGAAAACAGACGTGAAAAACATTGAAAACAGACATAAAAAACAAAGCCCAGAATGTGACTCCTGGCATGTAGGAAGGAGCAAGGTCTGTGCAGAGAAACATGGAAACTCCCAGTGGGAGTAGGCAGAGGCAGCCAAGTTGCAGGCGTCATTGCGTTGAGTAGGGTCCCAAAGCAAGCAGCAGACCTGAGGTGACTTGTCCGGTGAGGAATGTCAGCATGAAGCATGGGCAGCAGGAACCTGGACTGAAAATCCTGGTGTGTCAGGCAGTGAGGAGAGTGGATGTACTGAGGATAGGCATGGAGGAAAAGGAAGCCTGCTCACTGCAGGCTGACCAGGTCCCCATTGTCTGTGCTGGCTCCTGGCCCTTCCTTCTCCAGGCAAGGGTCTGATGCAGAGATATAACCTTTGGGCATCAGTCAAGTGAAAGGTATGCTGCCTGGGCCCAAGATTGTACAGAAGGGTGGGAGGCAGCCTGTGTGGAGACACCAGGAAGCGGGAAGGAAAATACAAAAGAGAAGCCTGTGGTAGAGCCACAGGAGGTCAAACCAGGGAAAGGCAGGGTCTGCAACAGCAGAACCAGGCCAGGCTCCACTGCATCGCTGGATCCATAGGCCGAGGCCAGTTGTGTGAGGTTCAACAAGGAAAAGTAACAGGTGCTGTCCTTAGGTCACAACAACCCCTGCAGTGCTACAGGCTGGGGGCAGAATGGCTGGAAAGCTGCTCAGCAGAAAGGGACCTGGGGGTGCTGGTCAACAGCAGCTGAACATGAGCCAGAATGTGCCCAGGCGGCCAAAAGGCCGATGGCATCCTGGCCTGTATCAGCAACTGTGTGGCCAGCAGGACCAGGGCAGTGATTGTGCCTCTGTACTTGGCACTGGTGAGGCCACACCACAAATCCTGGGTTCTGTTCTGGGCTGTTCACTGCAAGCCAGGCATTGAGGTGCTGGAGTCCAATGTCATCTGTATAATTGCATTTAGGTACAACATTTGTGTTCAAAGACTTGAATCTTTGCTGCTATGATTTCTTCATAATTAAATGTAATTATAGGTGGATGTCTTGTTAATTGCTCATGTCACATGAGTGCTTTTTCCCATGGACTTCTTGACATCTCCTGAAAGTGAGTTACCCCCTACTCAATCCTGTCAGCATTGAAGAAAGGAGGAGGTTTTGCCTTGGCTCCTGTTACAACAAAGGCAGCCAGATTTTGCTGGCTTATGGTATTCTTGGTGTATTCTCAAGGCAAGTAATTTTTAGGGCCGTGCTGTCTCTGAATGGAAAAGTATTATGAAAACTTTTATTCTCCTCTTTAGTAGGAGCTTATTGCAAGACACAGCACCCTGACTTTCAAATAACAAGGTAATTGCATCATCACCTAATCAGTTGCCTCAGTAACAGATTTCCTAAATTTCCCTGTTGCATTTGCATGTTCATAAGTATGAAAATCAGATGTGGGAGAAGGAAAGGAAACAAAAGAAAATCCAAGGCTTAGTAGGCTGTGGTCCTTGATGAGAGAGCACCCCTAAGGCAGTTTGCTGATAGCCTGCGTTATGTTTATTCACCTTTGTGGTGACTGTGGCCCCTTAGTGACATGGCAGCAGCTGGTGTTGGCTAAACTGTGGAGGGAGGGGACAAATCTGGAAAATTACTGGCATCTTCTCTGAAAGGTTTGGAGGCACAGAGAGAATTAGATTATGGGCAAATCTTTATATTTGTAACTTCCAAGGGAGAGCTAAGGCAGAGCTGGGAACCCGGCTGATAATGAATCATGGAATCATTTAAGTAAGGAAAGACCTTTAATATCATAAAGTCCAGCCATTAATTTACAATTTTAAGAAAGCTTGGGGTAAAAGGCCTGGGTGTTGGAGTGCTGCTTAATCATCAAGGCTTGATTCAGCAAAGGTTACCACAGCAAATGCCATTTCCCTGGAATTTGCAGGAAGTCTTCCAGATCAGCTCCTGTTCAACACAGGCTCAGATGGCCTCTGCGACTTGCACACTCCGAGGAGACTCTGGAGATGCTGCTGCTTGCAATTTCAAGGGCATTTGTCCAGGCAGATCCACTGCAGCTCAGTAACCAGCAGCCTTTCAGATCTGACACTTAGCCTCAACAAGCAGTTTCAGCTTTTCTTGAACCGCAGATGAGGAACTGTACAGCCTGGACCTGGAATGGCTACTCTCCTTCTCCTTTCTGGCAAGCTTCACAGTAGAAATATGAGTTGGGACTGACCTAGAAATAATGGTGGGGGAGAAGGTGAAGGTACTGGATGAACACAGAACCAGCATCCAGGCCAGTTGTAATGGTCTGAGAGCAGCAATCCTTGGGGAGGGATGGGAGCTTGTCCATCTGAGCATGAGCCCTGCTTATCCTGATGGAGTCTGTGCCATGCCTGGAGATCGGATAACAGGCTTCTCCCTGCCCTGGACACTCACAGTTCCTGAGTCTGTGAAGCCCCTGAACTTCACTTCCCTGATTGACCTTAGGGGACACAGTGTGTGGTGACAGTGTGGGAAAACGTTTCTTTTAGTACTCCTCACAATTTTTAATGTATCTGTCTTCAAGGAGGGAGCTAAGGGCACCAGTGAGGTGCCCAGACTCCCCATCTTGCCCAGCACTGCCAGCACGTAACTTTGAGACCTCCCCCATCAGGAACAAGCAACTGACAACAACCACAGAGGTATTTTTCATCATATAAACACACCCCAGGTGATCAGGCTGAGAACAAGCTCCAGTCACGCATTCTAAAGTACAGCTGCACCTACCCTGTAACTACCCAGTGCTGCTCGTTCAGTGTGGAAAGAGAGCAAAGGCTACAGTGTGAAGCTGGAAAACACAGCAAACACATGGCCAGTGTGATGTGGCTGTGATATCTAGAGTCTTGTTTTCAATTCCCATGTTTAGTCTCAAACTGAATAATATGCATTTGAGAATTAGAGCATGCCTTGCTAGAAGGTGAATGTTGAATACAACGAATTAAGAAAGCACAGTATACAGAGAGCTCTGTAATTATATCATCAGAGAATATCACGTACACTGTGCAATGCTGTGATTCATGATGTTACAAAAAAATAACAGGAGATCAAAAATGTTCTTGGGTTCTCATCTGTAATGTAGCCCAGTTTAAGGTTATACTTTTCAAAATTATCAGTGGAAAAACACTATTTCAGAGCTGAGTCACAGAGAGTCACACCAAGTCAAAGACTAAGGTCTTGCTGGGAGAGCCGGGCTTTGATACCACAAGTGAGGCCCTGAGGTATCCCCAGGGACTACCACATATTGAAAATACCGGAGAAAACATTACTCGATCTTTTGGGAATGGCTATGAGAGGTGGGTTTATCCCTATTTTACAGACCAATTACTTGAAAAGCAGTTCCTCAAGGAAAAAGGACAATGTACTCCCTGAGCCAGGAGAGCAGCAGGGCATATCCCTGCTCAGTGTGGCAGAGCACACTGCCTGTGGTGGGTACTGGCTCCCTTCACTAGAACATGCAGCCCCCTCTCTCACAGCAGCACTTCTCTTTTCACACCAAACCAGACAGGAGCAAGATTTGTCTCCATGTTGTTAAGAAAGGCTTCAGCAAATACTCAATGTCAAGTGGCAGGAATCATCATCCCTGGGAGTTGCTTTGGCAACTTGGACATGAATGTGAAAAAGTCGCCTTACAGAAGGGCAGGAGGTTGGGAAACAGGGTCCTGAACCTATGCATCAATTTCACCTCCCTGTGTTGGAAACTGTAAGAAATCATTTCAGTAATCCAGGCACGAACTTGCCACAGAAAAAAAGACAGTGCAAATACAAGAAATCTTAATGGTATGGGACAGGATTTCCCTGCATATTAAGCTGAAGAAGAAGGATGCTATACATGCAACAATTGATATCTGAAAGAAGGCCAGAAACGGATTTGAGTGTAAACAAAGGAAATACTAGAACAGGATGTTTTAAGAACTTAATGTCTATATGAATTTTTACAGCTCATTTGAGAGGTATTAACCCCCAGCTTGACAGCTAGGCAAAATACTGAGCAGGGGAGGCAGAGAGCTGAATGCAAGTGGGCTGATGACCTGTAAGAAGTCTCACAAGGTGCAGTACTGACAGTGAGGTGAGTATCAATGAGTTCTTTGCAGCAACACTTATGGGAGAGCCAGAGGTCCCTGCCTGCACTGCAGCACCATCCCTGTGGTCACTGCAGGGTGGCAGAGAGCCCTGCTGGTGCTCTGCTTTCCCCTATGGCAGGGGAGGCATGGTGAAAGGGGGCCCTGTCTCCACAGTTGTCAGGATTCAGATTTAGACCCATGATTACAAGTTTTCTTCCTGCCAGAGATGCTCACTACTCACTAATACTTTTCAGGCCTCTCAGTATTAAGTACCTTCAATAAATCCAATACTTTGCACAGATTCAAGATATTTAGGGACACTGTTGGTCCAGCAAAATGATCAGTGATAAAGCTGTCTGTGGATCACTGGGTTCCTCCACCCTTGATCTGAGGTCTACCAGAGCTGATTGAGAAATTCAGAAGCATTTTGACCAAGTCCCATCATTGCTATTGCCAACACAAGTGACAGATACTAAACCAGTGAGGAGCCACGGGTGATGCATTCATCCAAATAGGCCATAGCATTTGTGGATGTGCGAAATTCATGAGGAAAATTGCTAGCACAACTGGGCCGGTTTGAACTAACAGCTGAAACTGTGCCCTTCTAGCCAGCAGCTGGATGCAAGGTCTGGGACCAGGCAAGCATGGATTGAGCTAAAGTTCTTTGGCAGCTCCTAGATCTGCAGGGGGAAGCATGCCATTGCTGCTGAACTAGTGGGATCTGGGCATGCTGCTCCAGCCAGAGCTGGTACACAGCTGTGGCCAGCGAATGGTATGGTATGCTCCAAGGAAAACCTTCCTGGCTTTCCTCTTGCTGCCAAAATGACCTATATGTGGAATCATGCATGTATCAGAAACCGGAACTCAACAAGAGCACCCAGAGATTGTCCAAGACAAAGACAGAGATGTCTTCCCAGAGGCAGCACCTGGACAGGATTGGATAGCCAAGGCAAAGGTGTCCCAGGTGCAAAATACCTTATGGGCTTTCAACTTCATACAAAAGCTGTATTTGACTCCTCTTGACCTGAGGACAGCAGAAAGGATACAACAGCAATAGATTTCCTCTGACTGCGGTGAAAGCTGTAGCAGAGTTTTACTGATGGAAACCAGGCAAGTTAATGGTGCTACAGAGAGGTCAACAGTTCTGGCTCTTATTCCACATACAAGTTTTGATTTCAGATACAGTTCAGTGTTGCTACAGCTCTCTCTGTTGATAAGAAAGGATTCAGGGCCAGCCAGTGATGTCAAGTGAACACTGAAGGACATTGCTATTTGGCTGCTCCTGGCCCAAGGCTCTGCCCCAGTTCTATAATATCTCACCACAACCCAGTGGTCACTCTGAGGAAAAACCACCAGAAACGTACCAAATAATGCACTGGAAACATAGAAGTGTTTGTCCTTCACGCTATAAAACAATTAGGGGGAAAACTCTTTTTGTAGACAAGGTAATTAATAGTTGTTACATTAAACCATAAAACAAAACAAGAACTGGATTACTAAAGTCATTTATCAAAGCTGGTTATATTCCATATACAATAAAGGAGATTACCCTGGAACAAATGCCAGTTTGGAAGAAGAACCAGAAAGGGATGGTTCCCCCTTGCTTGTCCTTTGAGGAATGACAGTGGTGAATTAGTTGTTTGGAGGTGCCCCAAGCCTTTACCACCACCCAAATGTGGTTGCTTTCAAGAAGAGACACCCCAAACAGCACTGCTGTGATGTAGGGCATAAATGCTACTTAGTGCTGGGAATGGTGCACAGAGGCTTGCATGCAGAAAAGATACCTCTAAGGTATTTTTAAAACTATCCCCAGTGAAATAAAAATGACCCTTGGAATGGGAAGAGAGGGCTTAGTATCCCTTATGTCAGCCATAATGTCCAAAGCAGTTTTCATTAACCTGGGAATCTTACACTGGACGACAAATTCACATCCAGTGTCATTGCAGTAGCACACACACTCCTTGCAAGAGCCCAGTAATTTCTGTCAGACCCTGCCCTGCTCCTCCCAAGCCCACCACCAAAGCCATCAGCCCACCCAGGGAAGCCTGGAGGCACCGCAGCAGCCAGGGGAGCCTGGAAACTCCAGGAGGAACCAAAGGTGGGAAAGGGCACGCTCAGAGTCCGCAGGTGGGTGGAGTTGTCTGTATCAGTCTGCTCCCTAACAACTTGCACACTCCTCGTCAGCCTTTCATGTAAAGGAGGAAACTTCCGTGACCCACGGATGCCTCATGTGGTCGCTATGTGTCCTCCAGCAGCGCCAGGAAGGAAACTGCTGAAGATGCCCCCAGCAACGGGGAATCCTCAGCTGCATTGCAGGGCGGTGCCTTCCGATACCTGTCCCCTCTTTGCGCGGGGATCGCACAAGGAGGAGGCAGCAGCAGAATCCCCAGCCAGCCTCTGCCTGCCCGTGCCTCAGCACAGCGGGCTCTCCGGCTCCCTCCAAGCAGATCCTTTCTGACTGCCAGCAAAGCCCACGTTTGGGAATGGAGTTTTAGCGAGGTCAGACTGCGGTGAAACTGCTTTTCTGTAGCACACCGCACAGATGCGAACTGACACGGGTGCTGCAAAGCATCCTTCAACTTTCCCCTGGCTTTTCGGTGTTCTTTCCTCATTTTTATCACCTAAAAAAAAATTCTCATGGCAGGAGGAGGAAGTATCAGTCCTATGCCTCATAAACCAGGCCTCCAATGCCATTTGGAGCCATTCTGTTCCATGATTAAAGCTGGGCTGGATATTTTATTCATAACAACCACATTAGGCTTTTTCTCTGATGTTTGTGCTACTTCCTCCTCAGCCCTGACCCCCTTTTGGGGGCATTGACGTGTGTAATGATTTCCTCTCTGCAGGAGCAGAGTTCACAGTATAGGAATAAACACACATTTTAGCCAAGGGTGAATTCATGACTGTAATTCGTATTTTAAAACAAGCCAAGTCTTTTGCTTATAGACAAGCAGATCATGTGGTTGCTGTTGAAACTTAGGCATCAAAACACTAAGCGTGACATTTACAGAGCAGGATCCTAATGGAAGTGGCAAAAAAGGAGCAGGGCACAAAAAAAGAGCTGTTTCCCTCAGGCAGCTACCTGTCCAGATCCTGCCTTTGCCATTAGTATCCTTTCCAGGACATAACCCTGCACCGGTTTCCTTGTTAAACATGTGGACTTATTAAAATAAAGTTTGAAAAGGCATGGAAAGGAGATGAGCTCCCTTTGGCAGGGAAGGTGAGGATCTGCAGAGGCTGTTGAGTCACTTTGAAGCAAAGAAGCATGAAAATGAAAAGACAAGATCTTTCATTGTCTGCCAGTCACATGGGGATCCTGGGAGCACCTGAGTGTGACTACATCCTTCATACCCACAAAAAGCCAAGGCAAAACCTGAGAAGGAAGGAAATGCCCTGCAGAAAACGAAATGTAGCTGTGAAAGAATGAAGAGTAAGACAGGCTGGTAAAGGGAGGAAACACAAACAATCTTGAAAGTTTTCAGCGGCATGTTGCACAGAACAGTCTCGTTCCTGCAAAGACACGCAGTTAACGTTAGAGGCAGAGCAGCCCCATCGGACAAATATGAGCACACATTTATATTTCTGCCAGACTACAACATTTGCTTGTGGGCTTAAATGCCACCTTGACAACTTGAAAGGTGGACAAGTCATCTTCTCCAGAACTGGGACTGATCACTCAGTGCTCCTGCACGGGTAGCAAAGCTCCCCAAAGAGACCTCGCACTCCTCTCTCACTTGAGTAGGTGTGCGGTGTAAACAAGGCATGCACAGCTTCGGGAGTCACATCAAATATATGTCTGAAGCAGTTCACACAAAGCAGCAAACAGCATGCAAACACTCAAAATCAGCTGCATCCCGAGAGCTGAATCCTTTACCCGTTAGTTACCCAGGGTTACGGATACAGGAGTTGCTGAGTGAGCTGCAGGCACGGGGAAGTCTTGTTTATCCGGAGAAATGTGTCCTTCAGTCCCTTGCCTTTGCATGTCAACAGCCCAGCTGCCCTGTGTCCTTTAGGACATCATCCCACAGGCAAGAGACAGCATAATGTGTTTCAGGCTTGTGTTCTGTGCTCCAGTGACCTGATAAATAAGCACGTGCCAAGCACCCACCCAGATGCTATCACCGACAGGGTACCAACAGCAGCCAATTTTCATGGCACCTGTTGAATAATTCACCCTGAGATGTCCATCCCACCATCAGACTGGAATGAAACAGGGTCACGGGGGTTTGGGGAGAGTGGACAGGTGGGAGGAATAGACAGCCAGATGGGCAGCCTCATCAGCCTTGTTTTTTTAGCAAACCAAGCTAAAAATAATAAGATCAAAAGACAGATATTTGAGAAGCTGAGAATAAGGCACAAACGTCATGTGAATCATAGGGCCTAAAAGGATGCCTGGGCTATCTCAGGCAACTGCATTGTGTTATTCCTTTCACACACCATCCTTAAGGATGGTTTGCTCTTTCATTCCACCTACTCAATGGAAAGCTTGAGTTACCCTTTATTCATCTGGTCACTGAACACATCCTCCTAACTTCCAGCTGAATTTTTCTTGCTTTCTTGGACAACTTCATTAAAACAAGAACTTAGACTGCACCCAATTAATTTTAAGCTAAAAGGAAAAGTATGAAGTCAGGAAAAATAATGTCAGCTATGGAAGAGCTGAGACAAGTGTTTGAGAAAGACAGCCTGCAAGAGGCCTGTTGGTTTGCATATATCTGAATGATGTTTCTCTGTGTTTCTGTAGCACCTCTCAGACAATGTGTTCAGGAAGCCAAAGCTGGACTGCCACCCACATTTCTGAAGCCCAGTCTCACAAACATTGTTTTGGGGGTGGCACCCTTTCATTATCCCTGGTACTGATGCTATTTCTAGAGTTCACAAACCCTTTGCTCTACAGTGAGATACTGTTCTGAATTGTGCTGGGGTTAGAAAAACAAAAAAGACCATTTTACTGTTCAAAAATCCTTGATTGTTGCAAAAGGTCTTAAACGAAAAGTTAGGCTGAGGGTGCAATAGCAGTGAAAAGACAACCAGAAAATATTTTTTGTATGCTAGGAAGTACTAGCTTGTGCAATGACTTTTCTTATCAGCCTCTGCTTGATTTCTTGAGCGGCAGTCTTTCATACAACAGCCACCACCTCACCTGAAATCCACAGCAACAACAGAGCTGATGTGTTAGTGCCATGTAGCAGTACTGGCATTGCTACCCAGAGGGGACAGCCCCAGGATGGGACTGCAGGCTGTCAGAAAATAGCTACTCCTGCGTGTCAGATGCATGCTGTGTAGTGAGTGCACAAGCTTCACCAACCTGTGTTTATTTGGGTGTGCCTCATGTAAGGCACCTTTTGTCTACCTACAGCAGCTGGACCTTACTTTTCCTCTTACACTTCACAGCAGTTTGTTTCATAGCAGCCTGCAGAGGAAAGCATCAGGTTGAAGGAGTTTCTCTAGCAAGTGATGCAAAAAACCAAATATAGTCTGTGTTGTGAAAAGCTCACCGGACACACATCAGGCACTGCAGATGGATGAAATACTGTGAAAAGGAAAATGGCAAAGAGACAGCATGGGATCAGGAGCAGAGGGATTAATTTACTCTAATTGCAGTGTTTGGATAAGGAGAAATAGAAAAGTCCAGAGTAGTCTCCACATCCTAAGGCTGAGGGACTTGGGGTGGATTATTTAAAAAGTATGAACAAAGGGTTCCTGACTCAGTGTTTAGGTATGACAAGTAGGTGCTGTGTTAGTTGAGGACCTTCTCAGGGTGGAGCAGCCACCTGAGGATACTGAAAAGGATGTGCCATGAAGGAGAAGGCCTGAAGGGTCCTCTTGAGCCCATGACCACACCAGCCACAGTCTGGACCTGCTACAGTGGATATAGTGGATACCTGGCAGTGGATACAAATCCAGATTTGCCCACAGTCTGAGGTCTTCATACAGATTCTCTCCTAGTTAATAAAATGCCTAGGACTAAAGCAGCAGTCCCTCCCCACGCCACGATGACTGCTTCTGATCAAGAAGGGCACTCTGTGTGCTTCCCAGAAACCAGCAGTTCCCATTAGAAACAAAAGACCCACTCCTTTGTTTCAATGTCCCAGCAACAAAGGCACAGGGAGCAGTGGAAACACTGGCAGCAGGCAATGGGGTGGAGAGAGCAGTCGAGCACATATCCCAGGGAGAAAACCTTACACAGAATCACTTTTGTTTGCATGACAGGATGGAGGAGATGGGGAGAGGCTGCAGTGACATGTTGGATAATTATCACCTGGGTGTGAAGGGCTCTCAGAGAGGCCAATGAGATGCTTTGCCAACAAGGGCACAGTGGTGTCTGGGTTTGCCGCAGCACACTGGCGTCATTGCGCCTCTGCAGCTGTAAATGCCAAGCTGGCCAGGCCATATGCAGGGAAAAGGCTGCCCATAATCAGACCATGTTGTGTCTGCTGGTGGCACACAACATGCTAAGCAGGACTGAACACACTTTCTGGACTCCTTGCTTGCAGACAGCGCATGAGGTGGTCACCCACAGCTCCCCTGGGAGTCAGGCAGGGCTTTTGTGGTGGAATAGGTCCAAACGCATTTAAAGGGTTACCTTAGGAGGAGAGGAGCTGCAGCCTACATTTATGCCTAATGAGAAGGGAGCAGATGGGCAAATCCTGCTCAGGAAAGGTGCAAGGAGAGGTCCTCTGTAAGCACCACTAGCGTCCACCACCACCATCCACACCTGCAGAACCATCCCCACTGGTGTCCCACAGCTCTAACGCATGAGCAGATGGGCTGGCACAGAGCTGCACGTCCACCACTGTGCCACAGACCCTTACATCTGAGGAACCCAGAAACCCTACACCTGGGATCTTCTTCTAACTAAGGCATTGTCCATTTGATGGACCCGAATGTGACTGACCTACACTGTAGAGGCAAGAGGAGAAGACAGTCTCCATAACAATGAGATTCTGTGAACAGAAAAATGAAAAAAACCCTGAAGGTCTTTCTTTGGTCAAAATGTTGTGATTCCAAGAAATAATTGGCCACTGTGAATTCCTAAGTTGTTGGGGTTTCTTTATAAGAAATACAGCCAAGTCACATAAATGTAAATTGGACTTACAGAGGTGCAAGGGAAAGTTTTTTCTTTATTATTCCTGCCTATTTTTGTGTCTTGTTGTGAGGACATCTTCTGCTACAGCAGTAGCTATCATAGGACGTGAAGCCAGAGATACAGCAGCTCAGTGCTTTGTCAGTTCTACAGCTCTAGTTAACCTCGGGTGAGAACACTATCACTGGAATATGACAACAAGTTACTGGGCAACATGATCTCCTGTTTCTCAAGTGATCAAACAAATTATTCATCTTTCTAGACTGAACTTAAACTGACACTGACCTTTTAATTTAAAGCAAATTAAGGATCTCAGACTACCTGAATAATGATATTTTTTGTTGGTTTTTTTCCCCCTTAATTAAATGAAAGTGGGTTTTATAATTTAGACATTCCCACACACTGTTGAATGAATGCAATTTTTTTCCGTGATTATTCATGCAGTGCAGCAGCAGGCTGAAAACAGCAGTGTTAATTCCCCTGTGATTCCTCCAGAACATATAGGGTGCATACAGAGAGTTACAGTAGCTCCTGGAGACCTGCCACAGAGGGCTTTATTGTGCCAAGTCATGCACAGAATAGGAAATGGCAGAGTGTGCTCCAGCATTTCCACTCTAAAGCAGAAGCTTAATGTGACAGAGCGGTTGAGAGCAACAAGAAGATGCCCTCCTTTCCCCACTGCGCAGCCCTGCACAGCATGTGCATGGTGACATTTGACAAAGCAAAGCCTGGACCACTGCACAGTTCCTTTCCCAGCTATATCCATCCTTGCTTAGCCATGGGATAAGGCAGGGCAGAGGCAGAAGGAAAATGGAGGTTATGGATAAAGAGGTGAAGCATGCCATGGCTGGGGTGGCTGGGGCACACGGGCTGGTCACACTGTGGGACGCAGCTGCCCCAAGGGTAAGTCATGAGCAGGGTGTCCCCAGTGCCGTTGCCATCGTGTGGGTTGGCAGAAGCAGGGAGGCTGTAAGGGCGGTGCAGGTCCTGGCACCGCTGCTCCTGGTCTCTGTTACTGCTCACCACTGCCAGGGACCTGCATGGTGAGACATCCCTGGCTACACCAACACTGGTCACCTGAGTGGGATGGGGCATTGAATGTCCTCAGATGCAGATGGCTTTTTCCCCAGTGTCATGCAAAGAGAGATGAGCTCCCTTTAGAAGCAGTGGGAGACAAGGGCCAGTACAGGTGTGTGGCTGGGCTGTCCCACAACACCTGCACAGTGCCCTAAGGAACCTTGACTCCTTGTGACCCTTCCTTTGTTATGTTCCACCACCAGCAGGACTCCCCACACTGGAGCAGTTTGTGAAGAACTGCAGCCCATGGGAAGTTCTTACGATGGAAAAGTTAATGGAGGACTGTCTCCTGTGGGAGGGACCCCCCCCCAGAGCAGGGGAAGGGTGGGAGGAGTCCTCCCCCGGGAAGGAACAGCAGAGACAATGTGTGGTGACTGACCACAGTCCTCATTCCTCATGCCCCTTCAGCTCTGGGGTGAAGGAAGTTGAGAAAATTGGCAGTGAAGCTGAACCCAGAATCTAGGAATGGGTGAGGGTAAGTTGTTTGAAGACTTGGTTTTGTTTCCTATTACCCTACTGTGATCTGATTGGCAATAAATTAAATTGATTTCCCCAAGCTGAATTTGTTTTGCCCATGATGGTAACTGTTGAATGATCTGTCCCTGTCCTTATCTTGACCATGAGCCTTTCATTATATTTTCTCTCCCCTGCCCAGCTGAGGAGGGAAGTGATGGAGCAGCTTTGGTGGACACCTGTCATCCAGCCAGTGCCAACCCACTGCAAGGGATTAGGGACTTTCTGAGCAGGAGATTTTATCTGCAATATCGTTCTTAATAATCACAGTCAGAGGTAATTTCTTCAGTCTGTCATGAATATTTGTATGGTTTCCACCTTCACAATTAGTACAGCAACCAGTTCCATCATTTTATAGGTACTCTGTGAAAAAAGTACTTTCTTTTGTACTTTTGTACAAAACTTGCTGATGGCTGGACTCCCTCTAGTTCTTATGACATGAGAAATAGTAAATGACCTTTACTTCTTTCACCCTTCTCTATGGCATCCCAAGTTCAGTGTGCCTCAATGGGACATAGACACCTGTACAGAACCTCAGCTGACTGTATCCCAAGGTGGAGACTCCTGATCCACTTTGCTTCTTTTAGTCAGGAAAGCACTTTATACTCATACCCTTCTCTCAAGATTTTCTGCCTCTGTGATGGGGGAAAAACACTGCATCCTGCATTCACATTTGGACTACTCATTACTTAGTAACTTAGTTACTTAGTTATGTAGTAACTTATGTTACTTAGTAACATAACATTTTTTGACCTATTCATTATTCATTTCCTAACAATTACCTTACAAAACCTCTAAGCCTTTTTGCAATAGCACTATCTTACCTCTTAGGTAACAGTTTCAAACTGCATTGTCTAATGCTACACCTCAGTCCACAGGAAATGTGACCTGACTTTTCAGTACTTCCCGCAATTCCCATTGAAGTTGTTCTACTCAAATTTCCCCTGAAGTGCAATCATGTAAAGATACATGCATTCCTCTATGGAATTAACCTACATATTTCTAGTGAGCAAAAAACCATCTGTCTCTAGCTGAAATATGCACACTCCAGAACACGCCTGACTAAGCCCCGGTGTTGCCTATGCCTCCCCTGTGAGGGTCCTGAGCACTGGAGATCACCACACTAAGCATGAAGCACTATTTTACCCCACAGAAACCTGTTGGCTTCAATGAATGTTAGCCAGACTTTGAAAGGAGTCCAATCCATTAGAAATAATTAATTAAATTTTTTTAAATGTATGTATGTATGTATGTATGTCTGTCTGTATGTATGTATCTATCTATTTATCTATCTATCTATCTATCTATCTGGAAAAGGAATGGCACCTAAGCAAATGCATCATGCGTTGGAATTGGGCTTGGTTGTAGTGTTAGCCTTGGAGATTGCCATCTGACTTCACCTAGTACATTACAGAGCCAGACTGAGCTTGATGTGTCCACATCCATGCCCATATTTCCTTATGTGTCCTGCTAGACAATCAGAAGACATAAATCCATGTTTTTCAAGATCACAAAACCTCTGGTTCTTCCTCATTCAACTGCAGGAAAATGCTGTTGTGTAGTGTTGAGTAGAGGAGGGGATCATGGGGAGGCACTGGGAAAATGCATGCCAAGCGCAGCACTGCACCAGTTTTGATCCTTCCACATATTTCTTATCTGGGCCACCCACGGTGCAGGGACCTCAGCCTCAGCTGCCATTAGGGTTAAGGGTTAGGGTTTGGATTCAGAGAGCCACCATGCCTACAAGCTCCACAGACCAGGGCTGAAAAAGGCATGTCAAGGAGAGCCTGTCACTGCACCAACATTGCTCCATCCACAACTTCCTGATCTTGACGACTCATGGTACCAGGGACTTCAGTCTCAATCCCAAGACTTCATTAGGGTTAAGGTAAAAGTTCAGAGATCTACAAAAGTGATAGCTCCAGGAGCAGCAAGGCTGGGAAAGGCATGCCAAGGGGAGCACAACACTCCACCAACATCAAGTATGTCCACATGTTTCTTTTCTGGGCAACCCATGGTACACGAGACCTCAGTCTCAACAACAAGTGAAGGCTTGTTGGGCTCAATGAAATAAGAAAACCATATAATTATGACTACCTAGCAAAAGATGCTGAGAGTATGGAAACTCTAGGCAAGATTGAGATGAAAACCAGCTTTGAGATACCAAACCTCACTTACTGAATCACTGAACAACAATGATATAGCCGACTGAAGGTAATCCCCTTTGATGAAACAATACCCTCTGCTCACAGAAAGGTCCAAGGGTCAGAGCAGACCCTGCCAACTTGGCAGAGGGTCCAAAAAGCAGTTTTTAGAGTTTAAAATATAACGCCATATGGTAATGCAATGATTCTTATAGGCTGTATGTAAATGCTATAGGATTTGCAGCTTGTTCTAGATTGGTTAATGTAAGTTAGAATATTCAGCACAGAAGACGATTTATTGAGATGTAAATGGGAAAAAAGGTATTCCTATTCTGTATTCTGCATTCTGTATTCTGTTCTATTCTGTACTCTGTATCCTTCTTCTCTGCTCTCTGACCGGCTCCGAGCTGCGTCTGGCAGCTCCTAGCAGGTCCCCTGCACCCCTGCTCCTTCACAATAAACCTCATGCTCTAAGACCTGACTTCAGAGATCTCTCGTCTCCATCCCAGCCGTCCTGGACAGACAAACAGCAAAAGAAAAATCTTACAAAGGCTGTCAGTGGTCTCTGGTGAAATATTTCAGTCTCTCAGCACTGGAAATCTTGGACCTTCCCAGTCTGATGTCAATGTCTTGGCCCTGAGAAGGGCTATTAGGGACTTCAGAGGAAGAAGCACAAAACTGAATCAGACCACTGAGGAAATACTCTAACAGAATATTTTTTTCTCCTGTTCATTCAAAGCCCAAACATACCTTGTACTTGGGATCCTCATCCTTTCCAGAACTCGCAGAGGTTTTATTTATTTTGTAATGTTTGCTAATCAAACTGGGTATTTCTATTGTCCAGAAAAACGTCCAGTTTTCTTTTGATTCATATGAAACTCCTGCTGAGAGTGTTATATTAAAGTTCCTAGAATGATGCAGAACAAATTTGGAAATTTACTTTGGGATTGAATATTGTAGCAGGCACCTACCTCACACAAACATTCACAAAAAAACTATGCAAAATGATGTCTGGTTCTTACACAGCACTTCTCCATAGACCTCAAAACTATTTGCAAAATGGGTCTACATCATTTCACTTCTCTTTAAAACTGAAATGACTCATTTTAATCTAATAAATCAGGAAATTAATTATGTCAAACTTCTGGTCTTCCTCCAGGCATCTACCAAATTGTCTACACAGTCTTCCAGAAAGTAGATGAAATTATGGACAGTGTGGCCATATGTAGATCTCCTGACATATGTGCATCTCCTGGCCATCTTTGTACTGCACAGCCACACGATATGCCTGCACTGGCCCACACCATGTCACTGCTGAGTGCTCTTGAGCAACGTGGATCCTTATGGCAAAGACCAAGCAAACACTGGGCTGTGGTAGAAAAGCATGACCCACAGGTCAAGGGAAGAGGCCATTGCCCTTTACTCAGCACTTGTGGGACCACATCTGGACCAAATGTGTCTGATTTTGGTCTCTTCCGTACTGAAAGGCTTGGCATAGTAGAGTAATCCCAGTGGAGGGCTGCCAAGCTGGCCAGGTGACTAGTCCATGGTGTATGAGGAGAGGCTGAGAGAGTTGGGTTTGTTTACCTCGTAAAAAAATCAAATTTTTCCTATGTTTCCATGATTTTGGGTCCTGAAGACACTAGAAATTGTACCAGTTCAACAGTGGGTAATAAATCCCTGGATATGCTCTGTTTACCAGTTGCCAAACATTTGAGAAGCCTTTGAGGTTCTTTGGGAAAATCACAACATGTAAGTTAAGATAGTTATCAAGAGCTTTTGAAGTCAACTCTAATATGAATTTTGCAATTTTTCCAGCTTCTCCCTGTTAAAGATAAGTTCTATGCTGAACTGAGGAGCATTCAAAACACTTACTAATCTAGGCAAGGTGTCTGATGCCATATTTAGCACATCATTTAAAAGGATGCCTGAGCCCAATCTGTCTTTTATATAACCCATTGTACTAAATCCCAAAAGGTGGAATAAGGCTACTAGAATCAGCTGATACTAAGTGAAAATGTGAGTAATGCTTGAATGTTTCAGAAAATTTATTTTTTCTCCATAGTTAGCAATGTATGAGTCACTCAGGCTCCCTAGCTACTGCACTGCATGAATGACTCAAAACTCCATCGAGAACGGAGGCACAAGCAGTTCTCTCTTTGTGCCAGATTTTCTCCTTTCAAATCACCCTTGCTGTATCTCACCCACTTCAAAAAAAAGGAGAATCTCTTTCCCTCTTACTTCCTTCCGCCCTTGCCATGCAAGCCCAGATAAAGGATTGTGCACAAGGATGGTCAGTGCTCGTTGTGACTGAAAAGCACAGGATATGATGTGTTAAAGTGAACTCAGTTAACCTTTTTTAAGAAGTGAAAATGTACATAAACTAGTTGCTTCGATGAACTCCTCTGAAGTTCTTGGAAGAGCAAGGACACTGCACTTTTAATCATGTTGGACCCAAATGTCCTCTATGGAATTTTCCTGTATAGCAGAGCTCAGTCTGGGGTCTTGAAAATTTTAGTCAATCATTTGTTTGAGAGAAAGTTTTAAATTCAGTTCATTGTGGACTTCAAAATACCTCAGTCCCCATAGACCTGTACAGTTTAACAAACTAATAATCCCCCTTTAGTTTAAATGGGATAAATTGCTGCTGAGAGGACCCATTTTAATTTGTATTAAGTATCTCCATCAGAACAACACACACAACCCCATTTTTACTGATTGCTGGCTACAAGCCTGAACCTAAGTTCCCTCTGCAGAGCTCCGAGAAGCTTTTCAGAGTCACAGGAAAATCTGTTCTTGGTGTCATATTCCCACTGTCTCATCACCTGATGCATCACATGAGTCATTTTCCAGGGACAGAAAGGTGGAGAGGAAAAAATCATGTTGGACTGTATATTAGTTGTCACTTGAAAAAAAATATGCTGTATAATCTGGCTATTGCCTAACCCCATTACCTCACCCCTAGGATGATCACCAGCTTCTTATTCTTTCATCACATTTATGTTGCAATGACCATGGGGTATTTTGGACAGTGATAATTTCCTCTTCTCAAAACCCTTCCTCCATAAGATCAGTCTGAACTTTTGGTCACATAACAGGAAGAAGTGTACACAGCCATTTGTCAGAGCAGATCTCAGTAAAACAAGCCACTGGTTTCAGTTCTGCAGTCTGTTTCCTATTTATGAGAAAGTTACCAAGTTCAGAAGGAATGGCTGTGAATTGTTTTCCTAAGCCATGTTTCCCATTACACATTTATAATTCAGCTTTTTCAGAAGTTGTTTGAGTTTAATTCTCTTTGATTCTTCAGCCTTCAGGGTACAACATCTTTATACAGACAAAAGCAACAGCTGTCCAAGAGTCATGAGCTCCTAATGCTCTTAACACAAAGTCTTTTTGCTAGAATTCCTCTTTCAGAGTTAACCATTTCGCTGGTGGCTGCCTTAACCATCCAAATCCAACAAAACAATCCAAGAGTGGGGTATTCCGCGAAGTAGGCAAAAGCCTCCACTGCCAGACAAACTTAATTTAGATGAGTCCCTTCAGCTTGCCCAGAGTTTTTTCTGTTGCCACCATGAAACACAGAATGCTTCTGAGTCAGTCATTCGTTCGTTTACCTTGGGGCTTCTGAAACATTTTTTGATCACAAGTCTCAAATTATGGTCAAAGACATCTGACTTTGGCTTTTTGGCTCTTTGCCTAACCCAGGCTCATTCTGTTGGTGTTTAGACACCTAATTCAGGAGTCCAAGTTATGCTATAGTCATCTGAGAAAGCAGATATCCAGAAGAAGAACATGGATATATGAGGAACAGGAGATGGAGTTGGGCTTGTTCAGCCTGAGGAAGAGAGAGGTTGGAGTAATCTCATTGTTGAACACAACTACATTACGATATTATGCAGAGAAGACAAACTCTTCTCAGAGGTGTAGAGGAATTGGATGAGAGGCAACAGACACAAACTGCAAAAACAGGAATTCCAATCAGATTTTAGGAAACATCTTTTCACTATGAGGACAGCAAAATATTGATACAGGTATTGGCATCTCCATTTTTGGAGCTATTCAAAACTCATCCAGACACAGCCCTGAACAACATGCTGTAGCTGGATGTGCTTTGAGCGAGGGATTAGACAAGAGGACCTACAGAGGTTCTTTCCAGCCCAGATTTTCCTATGGCTCAATAATTCTGTGAGTTTGCAGGACAACTCAGATATGGAACAAGAGTCAAAGCCACCCTGTTAAATTGCCTTTCACATGTAACTTAAGAAATTTTACACTGGTAATTTCCACACCAGTAATAATGAGTTTTTCTTTTCTTTGACTAGTTCACTGAAGTTTAATTTTGTTTCAGGTGGGGACCTATTTATTTTTTAATAAAAATACTTCAGCCATAATGCCACCTGGAATCTTTTGGACATAGACTAAAATCACTCATTTCTCTCTTTCTTTTTAGCTCTACTTAGAGGATCTCATTTTTCTCCTTGCTCATCGTTTTACCAGTTGAATTATTCCTGTATATAATCTCCTCCATTCATTAACTTCTGCTTGTCTATTGGCTGCAAAGATATTTGGCATTGTAAACTGACAGAATATCAGTATATGTGGTGGCCTTATAACATGATTAATTAGTGTTTGGAAAGCACTTTGCAATCAGTCAAGGAAAAACTGCAAGGCTGTGAGGGTTAACAGTGAGATTTTTTCCCTTACTTTTTGCTTGATTTGTTTTATAAACAGTGACGCAAGCAAATACATCAGGACCCAAATTGGAAAGCCACTTCTTACTATGTTGGATTAAAGGAATAGAAGATCAGTGCAATGACTTTGTTCGCTTTTTGAAAGATATGACAGCTCTGGCTTTTTCTATACATTTGCAGTCAGCTTAGTTCTCATCAGCCTGTATTTTGTCAGTTAAGTACTTATCTGAAAACCTTGCCCAGCAATCTTACCTAATGATGCCTTTCTCACTGCAGTTGCTTTCAAAGCAAAAACTCACACAATCTTGTTTGGCATGTTATCTCCTACCAGCTCTTATTCAGTTGAGAAAAATGTCTTCAAAAACAATGGGAAACCTAAGAAAATGTGATAACAAACATCAGTGTTTTAGGGCTTAGGAAAGTGTGATTACAAGCACCATGGAGACCATTGTCAGGTCATATCTCTCTTCTTAATTAACTGAAATAGAGAGAAAATATAATGTTAACAAGATTAACAAATGAAATTACCAAATTGCAGGTGTCAATGTTGCTAAGCATAATTTTGCTAAGCATTATTTCAGAAGATATCAACCTAGAAAATAATTTTCTTTCCATTTTTTAGTATTTGTTTCTCACATCTTTTTTTTCTTTCTCTACATCTCACAGAGATTGGAAAATGTTCTGTGAGAGCCTCCTGAGGACTGGACTGGAATTGGCCTCCTTGTACTTAAGCTCAGAGATCAAACTCTTTTACAGAGAAGAAAAAGAGTGCTTTTGGTTTTCTCTTTTTCCTAATATACCAACTTAAAGGTGTCATCCCTTGGGAAAAATTCTAGGCTACAGCATGAAGCTTTCCTGTTTCCTTTTGATGTTTTCAGAATCATCTCCTGGAAAAATTATTTTAGGGACAGGATTATTTAGGATGTTTTTTTCCTATTTTATAGCTTCTTAGGGTCTTCCTTTGGAAAGATGGAAAATATGCATCTTGGAGAGAAAGCACAGATACACATTGCTGCGCAAAGTAGTGGCAGTTTTATTGCAGAATCTGTATCAGTGATTCGGAGATATCTAAAGTCACTGCTGGCAAAAGTCATGACCAAGCCAATCACTGACTAACAGGTAAGTAATGTGGAAAACAAGTAATGGGGAGGACAAAGCTTGCCACAGATTGATCTGGATTGATCAGCACACCTGTACCATTAAAACATAGTTTATAATACACCAAAGTGAAATTAAAAGGTGTTTTGGAAAGAAGAGAGATAAACCTTTCTCCATATTAAGAAGTTCTCCAGTCACTATACATTTACCGGTAATATTCACACTTGTAATGAAAAAATAAAACATGTCACTGGTAGCACTGTCAAAAACTGCACTCCTGCCAACATTTATTGTGAGGCAGCATGTAAACACTGAAAATTACAGAGAAGGAAAGGACTCCTGCCCCTTTGATGCCTGTGCAGCCTTGGCCACTTCCTTAAGCAGTATTTTGGTACTGAGGAGTAACAATTCTATTTCAGTCTCATCCACCCTTCCTACTTCTTTATCCTAGATGGAAATGACTGGAAATTCATAACTTTGGCTATGCTCATATAGATGCTAGTAATTGCTCCTTTCACACACACAGTCCTGTTCCAAGCACTCTCCAGCAAAAATTGGCTTTCCCTGTGTTTTTTATAGTGCACATCACAAGAGCTTACACAAAGAAAAAGTAAACAGCTGCAACTATAAATCATACAATTCCCCTAAACCAGAAGTCTTTTCTTCTAACGGGTTTTATATAACAAAGACATGAAGCAGGTTATTCTCAATATTAGAGAGATAAATACCTTCCTCCATCATACCATACTCTTGGTTCTCAGTATAAGAGGGACACATGACAAATGCAAATACAGCATGGAGAACATCTTATTGAAGTCACTAGGGCTACAAGGGGCACATGAGCCCTCAGCTTTTCCATATAATTCAGAGTGCTTGCAAACACTACGGCAACAGCAATGCCAACCCAATGCCAAAAGATTACAGAAGGGTTCTCATAGCTCAAGGTTAATAAAGGCTGTCTCCTTCAAATAGATTCTGTGGTTGGCAAAGGTTGGCAGTACCAAGCACTAAACTTCAGTATAACCGATGCAAAACACATTTTCACACCCTCTTTTACTATACAAATGGGTTTGAAGTAGACATCCCATCCCAGCTAAAAGACCTAGGTACATTCACTTGCTACCTCCCTGGGGCCCAGGCTAAGGATGTCACTAATAAAATTCCCAGACGGGCACAGCCTTCAGACTATTAGCTGTTAGTACTCCTTCATCTGCGTGGCAGAGAAGTTCAAGGTTGATGAAAAGAGTCTTCAGAGGGTTAGGACAGTTGGCAAGGGAATCAGGAGCACAGGTTTTTTCCTCTCTCCTTCCAGTTGTGGGCACCGACATTGAAAAAAACAGACAGGCCCAGTCTACTAATACAGGGCTCTGTGGCTGATGTCCCCACCATGATTTTGGGCTGGCCTACACAGCACCAGGCCTGCAGGTGTCAGATGGGATCCACCTTTCTGACAGGGGAAGAGTGGTTTTGCTCACAACCTTGAGGTACTCCTTGGCAGAGCTTTAAACTAAACTTGAAGGGGGAGGGGGATAATATCGGGCTTGCCTGAAAAGCTGTGGGATATCCACAGCAAGTTTACAGGAACAGAGTGCTAGTGAGGGCCCTCAGCCTGTTCCTAGACTGGAGGACACTTGAAATCTTATGGAGGTGAGCCAGGGCCTCCTTTGGTAATAGGAGCCAACAGGGAAACACCAGTGAAATACCTCAAAAGAATTAAGGGGTATTCCTCTAAGAAGGTGACACCTTCAGAAGCCCAGCTGAAGTGCCTCTACGCCAATGCACACAGCACAAACAACAAACAGGAGGAGCTGAAAGCCACTATGCTGCTAGAAAGTTAGGTCGCAGTTGCCATTACTGAAACTTGGTGCGACAGATCTCGTGAGGGGAGTGTGGCTGCAGTCATCACACACTGGTGGACTTGGCAGTCCTGGGGAATATGGGTCAGGCAAAGAGTAATGTCAGGACCTTCCTGAACTTTAGGAAAAACTTCCAGCTGTTCAAGGAGTAGGTCAATAGGGCCACCTGGGGAACTGCCCTCAGGAACAAGGGAGCAGAACAGAGATGGCAGGTCTTTGAGAACTCTTTCCATAGAGCACAAGAATCATTGATCCTCAGGCACAAGAAATCAGGAAAGGAAGGCAGGAGACTGTCATGGCTGTGTCTAGACCCACTGGTAAAACTTAAGGGCAAGACAGAAATACACATCCAGTGGAAGCAGGGGCAGGTACCTTGGGAAGGGTCTAAGAACACTCCCCAGTTATGTAGGGATGACGTCAGGAGTGTAGTACAATAGATATGAGAGCAGAAGAATGAGTGTGTGGGGGCTTCAGGAGCAGTGCATACAAGGTATGCCAATTACTGTGACTGCAGTGACCATCACAGCAGTGACCCAGCACACCCTCCGGCCCCCAGGGTCAAGGAGGAGACACAACACACAAGGTCACCGGGAGACACAAGTCTCTCATGCCAGGAGAGAAGCTGTTTGAAATGATCTCTTATCCAGGCCCTTCACGGATGATCTTTTTCCTCTTCTGTGGCTGCAGGAGGCTCAGCCTAGGACTCACGGTGAAGTCAGAAGGACAATGTGCCCAGCTTCACACGGCAAGCCATTGAGTTGGTACAGGAGGACTTGTTCTTGGGCACATGCAAGGCATTTGATGAGCCAGGTAGACACTCCCAGCAAATCTTACAAGTTCAAGCTCACAGCATCCCAGGAAATGACAGAGGAGGAGGACACTTTTTACAGCTCTAGCTACCCAAACAGCAAGTAGATTTTCATGAGTAGATGACTTTAAGACAACAAATGAAATCTACCACTGCAGGTTATTGTTTTCTACGTGAGGCTTTTAATTTTTAAATTTTAATATTTAATCTGTCTCCCCACAGACTCACACAGCCTTTCTACTTGAACCAGATTCCTTATGAGTTTGTCAGCAGTACATTTATCTTGATTTGAATCCTTTGTCTTCATCTTCTCAGTTACTGTTGCCCTGGAACTCCATCACTGGCATAGCTCTCCTATAGGGCTACAAAAGCACGAACTCTAGTCATGGCTCTATGGAAAAGGAAAATGACTGCCAGCTGCTTTCTTGGAGGCATTTTTGTTTTATGCAGGGTGGGAAAATTTCTGAGAGAAGCATTCATTTCTTTAGTAATGAAGTCAGCCAGAAAGTTAAGTGCTTCTGCCAGTAACTGTCTCCTTATTTCAGAAGAGAAGATTTTTAACTTTGAGAATGAAATTCTGTGAACGAAGCACTTTTTTGGAAGCCTTGTCTAGACACAGTCCTCTCAAAGTACAGGAGTTTTTGTTGTGCTTTTTTTTTTTGCAAATACATACTACCAAATTTTTCTCAGTTCCATAATTGCCATCTGCCATTAAAATCAACAGGAATTATGCTTGTATACCTGAGGAAAGATGTGTCTGGTAGTTCTTAGAAATAAGAGATGAATTAATAAAAAATGGATTTCACATTAAAAACAGAGGAATCAGCTGACTATGTGCTGTAGAAAGGAAAAGAGCTGACTTAGAAAGCCTTAGGAATCTGGGTTATCATAGGAATTCTGCCAAGGCATTTATCTGTAGTGGTAGATACCGCTATTTTGACTTGCACACCTCTAAAGAAATATAGACTGCTTTATTCTCTTGTCCCAGATAGATTAGTCCAGTACTTAAGCACTTTATCTTTTAATTAATTATATCAGCTGAGTGTGTATTTAAAAACTGAATTTCTGTACAGAAATCCTCAAAATATTAATCACTTCTTGTACACCCCTCTTCTCCACAGCCTGCCAAGCACTGAGTCATAATTCCATTTTATTCTATTCTTTCCATTACTGCACAACAGTTACACAGTCTATGAGAAAATTATATTTGTTGTTTAATCATCAGGGAGACCAGCCTTTCACAAGAGAAGGAGACAGCAGCCTGTGCAGATAGAGGATGACTTAAGGGAGGGCTGCAGAACATGATCTGCTTAAAAGTCATCTGAACTCAGTAAATGGAAGATTTGGAAGCCGTGGTGGGAGGTCATCTCTTCTGGCAGTCTATTTTAAAAGAAAAATTGTAAAGGAAGAGTACAGCTGCTGGTCTCACATTCATTGTGCCAACCTGCAAACTTTTTATTTTCCAAAACTTTGCTAACCTAGAAGAAACAGAAACTGCATTTGACTGTTGTTGAGGGTTTGGATTGTAAAACAAAATCCAAAATAAGGCTTTCCTAACCACTTATTGTTTTATTTGCCCATTGCAAATGGAGCGACACCAGTGGCTAAACACGGGAATAAGTCCAGTCAAATGACTTCTCAACCTCATCCAGCATGGGTTTTTAGCAACTGTGCTTCCCCAGAAGCCTAATCCTGAACCTACCCCTAGTTAGCACTGCAGGGCAATCCCTCCCTCCCCACCACTCAAACAGAAACAGGAAAAAGGACATAGGAAAATTTGGCCACAAAGTGCTCACTTAAAAAAAACGTTAAATATATAAATTCTGCTTTCAAAAGTTCCAAGGCTGGACAAATACATAAAATCTGTTTTCAAAAGCTCCAAGGTTGGACAAATGAATGGATATATAAAAAAACTGTTTTTAAAAGCTCCAAGGTTGGACACAGTGATCTTCTACTTCACGGGAAGTCAGATTGCCTTGATGAAAACAGTGTTTCAGGATGTGTTTCACTGATTTAAACATTAATTCATCCTGAAACTGTTCCTGACTAGACAAATCAAATGCCCTTAGATAATAGCCCAAATTAACATGCTCAAGTCAAGGCTGTGCAGGCAAGTAGCATGTCTTGAAGGATTGTGCCCAGGCTGTAATTGCTCCATTACAAAGCACAATGGAAGGACTGCATGTGACAAATGAATTTTATCTGTAAATTTCAGTAGAGTCTTATCCTGGGTAAGACTGCTCTCTTCAAGCCAGACCTTGTGGTTGGGACTGAGCTTGCCAGTCCTGCCTGGACCTGCTGCCAGTGTGGGCACTGGCTCACCTTTGTTCCCTGCAAGCTAGCCTGGTGCTCACAGAACAATGGAGAATGGGCTGTCGGTGCATGCTGGACAGACATCCTGCCTGGGAAGTGTGTTGGCTATCCCTAGCTTCTTCAGCCACTGGGATAGTGCAAATTTACCATATTAGAGGTCACACTGTTACAGCTGGTTTCTGAAAGAAAGGAGTTAGGAGATAGGTTAGGTTGAGTTAGGACCAGGGTCAAGTCAAACCAAAAAGGAGGCCGCAGGTGACGGACTAAAGCTCTGGCAGCCAGGGGTTTGCAGTTACAGCTTTAAGCCATACTTCTGACTCATACTGGATGTGTGAACATGAGCAATGCAGTTGGCTCCTTGCTGCCTAAATCAGCTAGGCTGGATGACAGAGTCATGGCTGGACCTCCCAGAATCCAGATGCGAGGTCTGAAGTGACCTTTCTAGAATAAATAAGAACAAGTTTGCCCGTTGCCTTCAAACTCCGCATATAAGTGCTAGTCTGTGCCGGAGAGCTACAGTGAGGAGGATGAGGGAGAGAATGACATAAGCTCCCCCTTCCTTAGCACAGTGGGGAGCTTCTTGTAGAAATGAATGGGACCTTTTCTCCCTTACACTGTGGGAATGCTACTTTCCAAGGAGTCTGCACTCAGCTTGCCTAAATATACACTGCTCCATAACACAGCACACAAGTGCATCCAGGACATTGGAAGGAGAAAAAACCCGTAGAATCATGCAAGAATGGAGATTGGAGTGGCCTCTGGAAGTCACCCAGGCTGACCTCTACTCTTTTACACCCCAAGGACTGTTTCCAAAGTTAAATCAGCTGGCTTACAGACTCATTGAGTGAAGTTTTTAATGCCTCTAAAGACAAAGAATTTTTGGGGTTTTCGAGAAAGCTGCTTTAGTGTTTGACCACTCTCTCTGAAGAAGTTTTCCTTATGCCTAGTCAGAATTTCCTTTGCTGCAGCTTGGTTTTCAACTTTCTCTGTGTATCCAGAGAGCTGTCTGGCTGCATCTTCCACGTAGTTCCCTTTCAGGTTGAAAAAACAGCCTGTAGCTTTTGTCTTCTCCAGCCTAATCTCAGCCCTCTGGGTATTTTAGTGGTCCTCAACTGGACTTGCTCCAGCTTTTCATCATCTTTCTTGCACTGGTGTCCCTAAGCTGGACACTGTAATCGATATGCAATCTCACTAGTGACAAGTAGAGGGGACTAGTCTCTTCCCTTGGTCTGTTGGCTATGCCCTTCTTTTTCTGGGTATTCCAGTATGCCTCAGTCTCTGCAAGGGCACGCAGATGACATGTTCACCTTGGGGTCCACTTCTGATGAGCTGCTGTCCAGCCAGTCAGCTCTCATCTTCAGCAGTCACAAGGGGGTTTTCTGTCCCAGGCACAAAACATCAGGAGCAAATCCATGCTAATTAATATACCTATTGCTTTGGCTGGAGCAGTTCATAGTCAGAGCAAGCTGTATATGGAGGGTATGGGGGCTCAAAAAGGCTCCCCTCTGCCATTACTAGGCAGGCTACTGGGGAACTGGAATGCAGGACTCTGTCTGGCAAGCAAGCAGAGACGTATCTGAACCATGACCACAAGAGAGGGAAAAAGAGGTCAGCTGGATCAAAGATTTCCTCTTTTAGTGGTCTGGCAGGCTCCTCACTCTAGATGGGCTCCTGAGAATGGCCCCGACTGAACGGACCTGTGGCTAAAGCTGCTCCTTGAAAATGGGAGGAAATGTCCAAGTATTTGCTCCCCTGGAAGCTGAAATCCCTGTTTTACCCATGCTCAAATGAAGCAGCAAGTGTGTTAGAAGCAGAAGAAATCTCTGGTTGCTGCTATAGCGTAACACCAACTTCTGTCTATGAGTCCTGTAATGTTACAGCTGTAGAGCTGGTGCAGAGGCAGGCAGGGTTTTGGCACCTAGTCTGTGGATACAGATCTCAGGATAAAGTCTCTGCCAAGGGATATGCAGGGAACAAGTGGGCATTCAAAGTCAAGAGGCTACAACTCACTTCTCAGCTTTCAGCATCCTTGTGACCGCTAAGACAGAAAGGGGACTTGTAATTGGCTCTTCTGAACTGACATGGGGATTTCTGCTGAAAAAGCCAGGGAGCACATCCTGCCAGCACCTGGTCAGAGATGACTTGAGGAGAGGACCCAGTGCTGCCCATGGAGCATGAGACAATGTGAAGACTCTGCCTTTTTCAGCTGGGCACTGTGAAAGTGTCTCCCTTCACCTCCTCCACGTTTTTTCCCTGGAGTGTCTCATGTAAGTCATTTTATGCTCCTGCCACATCCTGTAAGTGTCACAGAGGTGACACCCAAGTTAGATTACAAGTGCCTGGGGCAAATTCACATGAGTCCTGTTCCTAATGTGAAGTCAATTAAAATCAAGTAATGAAAGAAATACATCTGGTCGTAGACATTCATGATAATAAAGAAACCCCATTATGCTACTCATGCAACATAATTACTAAATAGCAATTTTTGAGATCACATCAGGAAGTAGCCTGAGCCACAAAACTGAGATACTTGTTTTAAGGTGGATTTCAAGCCTTTAGGGTCTGTAGATAAATAGACTCCATTTTCTCTTCAGATTATTAAAAAGCTAGATCTAAACACAGCATTGAGCCATACAGCTAATTCTGCACTTTGAACACTTACTCTGCAGCAACTCTACCAGAAACAATTACAAAGAAGTCATCTGTGGTTCTGATTTGGGGAATGACAAAATTAGGAGAGTGTGGAAGCTTTAAAGCTGGGATCCATCATTTCAGTAACACAGAGCAACACATCAACATCTTAGTGACCTGAAGCAGCTAGCTCAGCCTGATTCTCATGAATTTAACTTAATTTCCTCACTTTGAGCTTTTTTCTATTTTATAATGTCTATGAATCATGGCACCCTCCAGAATGGATACGGACAGAATGCTTCCCTGGCTCAGAGATAACAGAGCCCCTTGCTTAGTCAGGAGAATGATTTAAGAAAATCAATGGCTTTGCTTTGGTTACAAAATAAATTTAGAAAATAACGAAGCAAGAGCTAAACAGTTGGAATGCCAGCAGGGGGATGTTTTATTTGACTTCCCTTACATACCAAAAGTTTGCCTGACAGCAATTAGATAAACATGTTTCTCAGCAACATCAAATCTTACACAAAGTCCTATAGCTATTATTCCATCACTAAAATATCATGAACAGTCATATTAGGGACTTGCTTTGCCCAATAAGTGAGCCCCAAGCACCCTTGGCATAATCACCCCAATACAGGACTGAAGCTACGACTAGCCCAGATCTTCAGACCACATGATCTTGATAGAATGATAACATTAACTTACAAAATGCTTGCAGTCATCTACAGAGTTGAATGTGGGAGCTGGTAATTTTTTAGTGCTTTTAGACTGAAGCACTATTCAGTCTTGCCCATGGATGTTGACCTTGAGCAGCACATGCAGTAATTCTGGGTTTCCCAGCTCAGGGACTCCCATCCTTTGTTTTCCTGCCCTCCTCCTCCTCCCTTTGATTTCAACTGCCAGTACACCACAAGAAAGTACTTGTGGTGTACTGGCAGCACACCCTTCCTTTCTACCCTCTGTAGTAGGATCCTGCAAGCCTTTATTTTCGTCTACACTGCTAGCAACAGTGAAGCCTGGCGGATTGTCTCTGACTCGTACCCTCTCTTTGGGATTAAAGGGTGCTAAGAAGTTGTTCTACCCCCTCAGTTATTACATACAGTTTTCTCAAGATCTTTTCTCCATTTCCTATGAGTTTAAACTGTGAAATACCCTGAAGAAGCGCCCATGACAAAGTAGAGTAAATTATGGAGCACTCAATAACAATCTCATCTATCCCATAGGTTAAAATCTATTACTTTTAAGTTGATTAATTTCTAAACAAAGACAAACTTCAGTCTTACACAGCAAAATAAATCTTCCGTATTCCTATTCTTCTGTAATCCTATCCAGCATGCAGTTGGTACGGAAGCTGAGAGAGGACTGTGTTTCCCACAGCTCCACATTTCTGATGGAAACGTGCAAACAGCCTGCACGAGCAGCTTCCTCAGGCTTCAACAGGGCAGAAGGAGAACATAGATTTATCCCTGTGGAATCCCTGGCCTTGTGCTACCCATCAAAAGTCCTTCCAAAGTGTCTTTTTTTTCTCATCATTTCACCTGGATGCAACGCACACACCAGGCACTGGATTACCACCATCTCTTGGACTATCGGAGTGGTATTAATACTGTCAGCAGAAGTTCCCTTGGCTTGCCCTGGCTGGCCCCTGTAGCCCATGACTGGAGGTCTTACTCCAGAAGATACATCCACCCCTGCTGTAATTCACTTAATTGAGGCCAACCATGGCATAACCTTTCACCATAAGGTCGCTAGAACTGAGTCACCTGCGCTTTTTCAAAATAAGTCACTGAGCAACCGTGACTTGGTAAAGTGTTCAGTCACAACAGATGTGGGCAGATGTAGGATTAGTCATGGAGGATGAATAGGCTTCATCAGCCACTCACCCTTAGAAATTACATTTCCATGGAAAATAAACTCAATTTAAAAAGCAATGGATTTCTTACATATGCAGGAAAGCCTTCTCCTAACTGAACTTTTGTTCATTGTGAGCATCAGTGAAGCCTTCACTGAAAACCAGCCTGCTTCGTGCCCAGGGCAGCAAGCACCTGTCTTTGAAAAGGTTTCTGTTACCCTTTAGTCATCATCTGCTTCCAATGGGTCTGCAGGGGAGAGATGAAAGGGAAGCAAATGCTTGGTTCCCTGAGAGCAACCCAGAAAGAGCTGCCATCTGAGGGAAACGACAGCTGAGTTAGCAGAGATCAGTCTCAGGGAGTGGTTATATCTTCATGATTTTACACGTACATTTCCTCTAGAGGAAGACCAGAAAAATCCCTCAGTCTTCCCAAGGACAGAAGACTTTTTGGAGGAATGGTAGGACTGAAGGGAAACAGAAACAAACCAGCCTGAACATGCAAACACCCTTAAAACTTCATGTTCAGGTTGATGTATGACTGAAAGTGGACATCTGCATTACCATGCTCAAAAATTGAGGAAATAAAATAAAAACAACCAAGAATTTCCAATTGAAATCTTGGTCGAAATATTTGTCACCTGCCAACTCAGTACTGGAATAATTGCTCCTTGCATACCTCGAACACAAATCCCACCCAACAGGGGCTGCAGAGCGGGGGCTGCACAGTGTGACAAGGCTCTAATCTCCAGCAAGTGTGGCCACCCCAACCATGTGTCCCTGCCATTTTAACACCCCATCGCTCCCTGACAAGTGCAGAGGTCATAGCACAGGGACTGTCATTTTCATCTCCGAGCACTTCTACATCACAGTGGCACCCACAGCAGTGTGATCCCAGCTCGTGCCTCCGGGAAAAGCAAACTGACGGTTTCCACACAGCCCATGTTTGTAGCCCACATTAGCAAACAGAGTGTGGACCACAGGGGAATTTCACCTGATCAGCAGCTTTTGCTCCAGAGGTGTCTAAAACTCAGCTTTAAGTGGGATGCAACTGTCTGTCCTGCCAATAAAAAACCAAAAGCAAAAAGGACAGCATGAACTTTCCAGATAACCACTGCAAACTGGATCCTGTGAAGAATTCAGTGGAGGCAAGTGGACATCTATAAAGCAAAATCATGCCTGGGATCTTACTCTTTGTGACCCAAATATTCAGCTAAAATATTTCAAATTTAAAAAGTCAGTTGGCTTGCAGTCATCAGTCCACTGTGGATTGAGGAGAATCTCCAGTGGGAGAAAGAAGTTTATTGAACAGATGCTACAGAATACAGCAATATGGGGCAGAAAGGAAAAAAATGTTATGAAATTACTTCTGTCTCAGATACCCAGTACAGTTTTTATTAAAGTCAACAGGAATTGCATGCATGGCTCCAAGAGCAGGCACAATCCTTCAACAGAGTGTTAAAGCACAAGCTATGGGAAAAACTGAAAGGTTTGAACTCTATGATGGTTAAATCATAGCAACCCTTGCTGCTTTTTACAAACAGTAAGACTTGCAAATCTTATGTGTGCAAAACCCCAAGTCTGATATCTCAGAAGAACTGAAATTTTGCACCAGTTCCTCTGTAGAGAGGTGCAGGAGACAACCCACAGGCAGTGCCAGGCAGAGGAAGAAGTTTGGTACTTCCTCCCCTAAAAGAGAAGCAGAAGCATCTGTGTAGATGCATGCAAGCAATAAGGATTGCTGAGATTTTTTGTATATCAGACAGGGGAGATTTAAACAACATGTAGTGATACTAGATTGCTTTATGCACTCTCTTGTTTTTTTCCCCCAGTCTTCAGGGTGAAGTATTTAGGGAACTTTTTGGATTTAATCACCCACTGACTATGCTGAGTAACTGGTCTGCTTTAAGGTAGCAATTAAGTGTCGTGACAAATTCCACAGCGCTTGGCAAGATCAGCTGCACAAAGAGATCCTCGCACTTACCACTGACACGCAGCCCTCTTGCAGTGCAGCTGCTTAAGAGTGCAAGCAACATTTCTCCACAACCGCAGACAAGAAATGAAACACCCTTCTGTAAACCCAGCAGTAGACCTACCAGCATCTCCAGAAGAGCTACCAGCACCTCCCCACACCACAATGCAGCAGGAGAGCTGTGACACCACAGAGTGCTCATAGCCCACCCCTGTGGCAAGTAATGCCACCCAGCACTAGCTATCACTAGATCCCATCATCTGATGGCTGAAGATGACAACTTCATGCATACAGCCATGTATAGAGATGATGGCAGCCCTGCTGATATGCAGTGGCTAATGAAGCCATCGAGGGAGCTTAGATGCAGAGTCCTGGTTAGATACCGATCTGAAGAACCACCTTTTTGCTCTGTAGGGAAACAGTGGCCCAGTGAAAGGCCTGAGAAAGAGACAGGGAGTCAGGTGCCTCTCTCTCCCACCTGCAACAGAAACAGCAACAGCCTAAGCTTTCCACACTGTACAAAGTTACCTCATTCCATGCTCTCTTCCAAGGACTTCCACCTATTTATGCAGTGAAAAGCAAACAGAAGTGCTCAGTATGGTTTAATGACGTCATTGCACAGCTAATTTGTTTGCTACAAATCATTGCAGGCATGAATTCTGCCATCTAAGATCATAACAGGTTAGTAATTCACACTGTTGAAAGGCAACATCAGCTCATACCAGTCAGCTGAGTGCGTGCCAAATGGAGGACTCTATCCGTGTGACAAATCAAAAAACGCATTAACAAGGGAAACTTCTATTGCTATGGAATTTCTTGCCTCTGGCATAAAGAGCTTCCTCCTTGTGGGGGTAGTGCAGTATTGGAGCAAGGATCCAGAGACACAGTGGCATCTCCAGCCTGGAAGGTTTTCAAGACTTGACTGCACAAAACTACTTCTCATGTGACCCAGCATTGACGATATTCCTGCTTTAAGTGGGAGGTCAGACTAGAGCCCTTTGCAACCAACATTTCTATGATCCTGTGAGCTCTTCCGGCAATCTCAGTATATTTCTGATGCAAGTAATTTTCCACATTAAAAATGAAAGGGAATGAAGATTTGTATGGGACCAAAATATACTTGATCTTTAAATGATCTTGAAATTAAAATGATGGGCATTTGAGAGGGATGTGTTAATGGGCTCACACAACTGTGCACAATAGTGAGGGCTATTTAGGGGCACACCCTGAGATGAGCATGACTGTTCTCACATGCAGTGATGCCAGCTCTCTTACTAAAGAAGGGAATGTCAAAGAGGGACAGTTGACCTTTAAGACGCTAGCACAGTTGTGTTAAATTTCCCTTCACAGTGAGAAGACTGTCAAATGTCACCATTCATTGTAGAACTGGTCAAAGCACAGGGCAAAGCTGTTGCTGCATTTTTCACACTAGAGCTTTGAAACAAGCAATTTTAATTTTTTGTCTCTCATTCAAACCAGTAGCTCTAGCATGGAATCTTCCTCTGCAAAGCAAATTGAGTTGCAGAGACTTTCATTCATCTTCCCCAACTTCACGTGCTTTAAGATTTCCATAAAGCAGAGAACATCTGTATGAAGACTCTGTCCTTGATGGAGATAACTGTCAACACCAAGTCACATGTTATTTCACATGAGGATGGGCACTGTCATCTTAATTCAGTTTCATATACCGCAAATTGATTTCTCTGCGGGAGAGGAACAGTTGCTAAGTGTTATGTACTCTTTCATGTTGGAGCTGCCCCTTTTACCTTCTCATTGAAAAGTATCCTCAGTTAATCCAGGTTATGAATCAAGTCTCATATTAGTCTCACCACACTGCTCTGCACCAGCATGACTAATGCTTGCCCTTTAAACATCCTGTGGCACTTCTAACAAACTTGTTTGGTACTGACCAAATTCAGCTGGGGAAAGGCAAGACTGAATAGGACCCAGATCACAAAGCTCTGGATTTATTCTGTTCCCTTCTCATTCAGTTCTAGGATTACTTAGGTCTGGCAGCTCCCAAAAACTGGCAGAGTGGGGATTCCTGCAGTGCTGTCAGCAGGGTAGCAGTGGGGAGCCAGAGGCAGCCTACCCTGGAGTCCTGCAAGCCAGGGCACAGGGAGCAGGGCTGCTGTAGTTGTGAGTCTTTCTGTGCTGCACAGACACACATAGGCAGCTCCTACCAGGCTGAAATGTTACTGTACTCAGTGTGGTGCATGGCTTTCAGGAAATACAACACAACCTCTATTTCCAAAGGGAAACAGAACAGGACCTGGATGAAGATAAATCCTGCAGAGATTCTCCAGCCTCTGCCTTTTTATTTCATTAGCAAGTAAACTTAATGTTTTTTCAAAAACCTCTTGCATTATTTTCTTTTCTAAAAAGCAAAGCCTGTATTTGTGGTGCATTTGGAATGATCTCAAAGTATGAGATGTGGATGCCTTATGCAGAAATAGATGGAGCTTGTAAAGCACCAAACTACAGTTTTTGAGTTCTAGTTTCAGCAGTTCCCAGTCAGACGTCGGTGATATTGATTTAATTGTCAGCGTTTTTAACAATTTCACAGCTCAGAGAGGGGATAAGAATGAGGACATTGAATTGCTCTGCTAGTCCTCAAAATGTGTGAGTGTGTGTATGTATACATGGATGTGCATATATACAAATGTGTGAGCAGGGAGAGGAAAAAAAGGAAAATTAAATAAACCATATAGGCCACTGCCATACATATAGTGAGTTCAGAGGGTGACTGGTTTAATTTTCTGTAAGGAATTTTCTGTAAAGAAGGGGCTTGACATTTAAGAAGCTGGCTGTTTGTCTTCTTTGCCATTCACAGAATCTGGCATGAAGTAGAGAGTCTCAGTAGAGATTTCAACAACTTCAGAGTGGGTAGTAAAATTAGAAAAAATCTATCTTTCCATCCCTCAGAGCAGACACAGCAGCAGGTGTGGGTGGGGACTAAGGGGCACCACAAGACAACACAAACAGCCCCCAAAAAAACCACCTTACAAGGAACAATGATATCACAGGTTGTTGCCAACACTGACATAATGTTCATGCCATTTGCAAAATCGTTATGTTTCAAGCAAACCCTCCCGAAGTCTAAAAAAGAATAGGCACTGAGAAAAGAGACAAGCATTTCTTTTAAATTTTTCTTCCGTGTGGAACTGGCTCAGTTCTAAAGTAAGCATTATGGAAATAGCCAGGGCCCATTGAAAATTTCTAAAAAGGATAAACGTCACCTCCAATTATTTTGCCATGTACTGAAAATATCTTGATCTTAAAATATCTTGAGAAAGACCCTGAGACTGAAAAAGTAATGCTTTTGCTCTCTCCACGTGTCAGTGGTACTTCTCATTCCACACTTTGTGAACTTCAAAGAAAAATCTCTAAGAAAAGAAGAATGATCACAAAGACTTCAATAACCTGAAAATCACCTCTGTGCTTCTCAAAGACTATCACTGTGAAAATGGCCACACTGATGTCAGCTCAGGAGAGGGTAACAATTGTGTCCTGTGTTTTGGTGCTAGCAGATACCACTGTGAAGAAATGTAAGTTCATTGATTTCTGCTGCACTGATAGTGTGAGATACCATCTTACCTTTCATATGCATTAGTGCAGGTGGTTAAAAAACAGTGTATCTTCACAGCATCCTTTCTGTAAGGCAGGTTATTATTCAGTTCCACAAGGCCAAGAGCAAATTATACTAACATGACCAGATTACAAAGAGTCTTAAATCTTTCCTGGGATGTAGCAGCTTGTCCTTATGTATACATGCCAGCCACACATCTACTGATTTGCTGTGGTAAATGTGAACTTGTTCTTTGGTTAAAGATGCTCTTTCAGGTACACTGGACTATGCAAAAAAATTGCATGCAACCTCATACCTATCATACCCTGCATCTAGCTTGTAACATCTCTATCAGGAGCATTTTATAGTCATGGGCATTTTACAGGGTTCAGAAATTTATTAACTGGACCACTGGAGACATAGACAGTGGCTATATCTACATTTTTTTTCAAAGACAGCTGATAAACCACAGAATCGTGGTTTGGGTTGGAAGGGACCTTAAAGATCACCTAGTTCCAAACCCCCTGTCATGGGCAGGGACACCTTCCACTATATCAGGCTGGTATGTAAGTTTTAATGCATGTACATATGTTTGTAGGGGAAAACTGAAGATCCTTTTCCTCATTGCATGTTGGGTATGTATGTGCCTGGTGAAAGGGACACTGCCAGTCAGAGAGGGCTGTGTCTAGCCTTAAGCAATATATCAGCCCCTTATTCTAACAGATCTACTGGCCTTCCTAAATCCTCTGGATACAGCCTCTTACCTGTGTATGCAAGATCCTAGTAAGGATCTTTTTCTTAAGGCCAGCAAGAGCCCTGGATCCTATTTTATAAGTCGTGAGCTGAAGAACAGAGAAACTTTGCTAAGAGTCAAAAGTCACGGGAGAAATCATAGGGAAGTGGACCCAAACACGACTAAATGAACCCAGTGTCCAGATCACGAGGCACAGCCCTAAAGAGCTTACACAGCTCCTAGCAAAACAAGCAAGGATGACAAATATTTATGTAATGGGTTTTTGGAATGCAAATGGTATGCACTGGGTAATGCAGAGCAAAAGTTCCCTGTGATAACAGCAGGGTTTGCTTAAGGGTATAGGGATTCTAATGCCATAAGGTAGCACCTACCATGATTTTATTTCGTGTGCATTCCCTCACCCCCTGAAGTGCCCCCCAGGCACCTCTGTCTGTCACTGTAGAGCTAGTAGGTAAAATAAAAGCTTAGTCTCTCACCGACACTCCATTCAAGGAAATTGTTTGGATTTGGTCATTGGGTTTGCTTGTTTTCAAAGGGATGATGTGACTGTTATTGGAAAGATGAGTCAGTGAAATGAGTTTTGCCATTCTGGAGGTGAGAGTTATTGGCTGCTTTTTAAAAAAATGTAACCCCAAGTGGCCTCGGGGCAGCCTCTGAATGAAGTTTTGGCTCCACACTCTAACATTATCCCTGAAAAAGACAAATATCCCAAGTCATTTTTTGTCTATGTCTGTGTTTAATAGACTTTTCTGTTGCCTCAAGTAAGAGGAGTATGTTTGATCAAAAGTCGGTGAACCATAAATATATGACACTAAACTGTATTATTTCATAGTAAAAGAGTAGATAAGCAGAAACATGGTTGAGCACAAGCTAATGCTAAATTTGGCTGGTGCTTTTTGCTATTTTCAATCTCTGTAATATCAGACATGTGATACAGCAAGACTTCCTTTCCCCACAAAAAGCCCTCTGGAATCTGAGAGAAGGAAGAAGTTAAATACCAAATTAAACAAATTACTTCTTAAGTGGGCATCATTTTTAAACTGCATGCTTTTAGACTATTAGAAGATTATTTTTCTTGGACCAGAGTTACAACACTGAATGCAGTTATGCTAAAATGGAAATGCCTATATTTTGAAAATTTAATAACAGAGTAGCTACAGATATTTTCCAACATTTGAACTCTCTTTATAACCTTCGGGGTTTATTTGCACATAAGCCCCAAAGACTCTGCCTCTAATGCAAAACCTCATGTGGAATACTGTGTGTGATTTCAGGCTCCTCAGTCCAAGACAGACTCTGGAACACTGGAATGAGTCCTGCAGGGCATCACCAAGGTGCCTGGGGTTGCAGTACTAGTTGTATTTTGGAGGTGTGCAGCGGCCCCTTTTCATTTAAATTATGTTATTATTCTATTCTTTTCCCCTTCTTTTTCCTTCTCTGTGTTCAGTACCATTCTGGTAAGCCTAATTCACTTAATCCCATTTTGGCAAATAAGGAAGTATAGCCCAGGAAACTATTTGACTTCACCAGTTTCTAGGTGTGCTCTGAGGCACTGTTTTTGTACCTTAAAAACTGAAACCTGACTCCCTGTCTCCCTGTTACCAGGTAAAGAGGGCCTGGTAAAAGTCCCTGTGGAAGTTTGCAAAGGTCAGTAAGGCTTACTTGCTGGGGTTGACAATTCAGAGCCACCCTTTGCCCTCCCCATTGCAGAGCTTCAGTAGCATCACTGTCTTTTAGAGTCAGCCAGATTGGCTTCCCCAAACCGCCAAAGTTTCCTTGGTGTTGTCTGTTCGATATATTAAAGACACTTTATATCAAAATAGGTCAGAATCAAGCTTCCTAGAGAACAGAAATTCTCTCCCTTGACTTTGTTCTCCTTTTCTCGTTCACTCTCCTTATTAATTCTGCCTTATGCAACTTTCTTCTTCACTCTTCCATTTTTCTTTCTAACACTTTACTAAACCTACTTACTGTTTGATCTCTGAGAACATTTCTTTAACCCTACTGTTCTTACAAAATCCCTTTTCTTCTATTTCTGGTTACAATTACCTTTCTTATTCTTTCTTGTCTTCTTCCTTTCTGAAAATAAATAACCAACTCATAAGTCCCTTTTCCTACCTTCTCCATCCTCTCATATTTTCTCACCTCTGTCTTCTGTCTTCTTTTGTGCTGTAAACCTTTTTTTTTATTTCACCTGGCTTCTCACCACTCTATATTCCAGGTTGTTTTTCCGCTATTTTTTCCCAGTTCGTTTTCCATGGCACTAAGTAAATGGCCTTTTTCCCTGCTGTTGGCATTGGCCATATGATGTTATTCTTTTGCCACCAAAATACTCCTAGATTATGAGTGAAGTTGCTAAAGCACTCCAGAAGGTTTTCCCCTGCAGGGAACTCCCCTGTGTCTCCACTCCAACTTTATTTCTCCTCTTTTACCTACACTGGTCTTGTCAGATAACCAAATGGTATCTGCATTTGTCTCCTTCATTAAGAAGCTGCTCTTACATGTTCTGAGGGGCCACTTATGAAAAATAATTAATATTGTATAAAGCCTTCCCAAAGACTCCCGAGGAAACCACACAGTAACCCCTCCCAAAAATACAGTACCAATATCTTCAGGAGCGTTTTGCCCAGACAGAAGACACAAACATCCATCTCTCTGTTTTCCTGCAAGACAAGCCAGACATGGCGCTTCTGCACACAGTGCTTTGAAGGAGGGACCCATGTCATCTTCTCTGTGTCAATCACATCTCAAATGTTTTTTGAAGTCAGTTAATTATACTTCCAGAAATGCATCTCAGAAAATGAAAGTACACAAGAAAAATAAGCATTTAAGCATTATGTTTTGCTTCCCATTCAAGGTTAATTTTTGGATTCTCTGAAGCTGCAGACAGATGACAAGAAACACAGAATATCGAGAGAGTGCAATAATTCTGTGCAAACCTCTCACCCACATACTCTCCCTTTTCTGTGTCTGGCTGAGTCATACAAGTCAACTTCAGGGAAAAAAATTACTTTTAAAAAGCATACCCCCTCAGAAACTAATCTCCCCTGGATGTAGGGAAGGTGCTTCTTTGATCTCACCTTGCTAGGACAGCCAGAAGAACACTTGCAGGTACAAATGCAAAATTCGGGAAAGAAAGCCTTGGTCAGTAGCTATCCCTCCTCCACAATTGTATTTGTTTTAAGATGGCAGTCAGGGTTCAGTGGTGGCAGAAGGATTAGAAGGTGACTCAAGTAAAAGTTCAGGAGAGTTTGTAGACCATCTGCTGTGTGCTGTTTCATGACAGCTGTCTTATCCTTTCTGGAAAAATCTGTGTTAATATTTAAGTTGCTGGACAACTCTATTAAAATTTCTTTTGCTCTCTTCAGGAATAAGACATCACTTTGAACGTGATGAACCACTTTCTATTAGCTCCTACCCAACAGTTTTACACAAAAATCTGGGGGTATTATATCAGCACAATGGGGACATAGGCACAAAGGATTCTGGTGGCTCACCAGACCAACCCTGAAAACACCAGATTTAGAACCAGGAACAGGCACATATCCAGACTGAAGGCAAGGATTTTTAACAGCATGCACAGCCCAGACATCCCCTCAGATGTACCCCTGGGCAAGTTCTCACCCTCTGAGTGGAGAATTCTGGTCAATCCATTTGTGTGATTTCTGATCTCAAAGAAAATATAAGGTTATGTCCAGTAAGTTACTCAGAGCACCATTTAATTCTATTGTATGAGATCCAGGGGAAACTCTCAGTAAAAGCAGACTTCAATAATCATTAAAGTCTCTTCAAAAACTTTTTTCTTTAGCAACCAAAATGAACTTTGTGAGGTAGAAAAGACAGGCTTTCTTTTTCTTTTGAAGAAAAACACAGTTTTCAATTAAGAGAGTATCACTGTCATACAGATTTGGACATGAAGAGGACAAATTGCTTTCCACATTCATTTCTTAGTAACATCTTCCATTCACCTCTGTATTTCCCTGCAATAATAGAGATAATTGAATTCTTCCTGTGCAAGTGGGGTAAACTGAAATTGTGGATCTGAGCATCTTTTCCCTACACATCCCAAAGTGCTCACAGAGAGCACCAATCAGGAAGGCTAGGACAGGATCAATGTGTATCTTGCTGCATTGCATAGCAATGGGTGAAATACCAAATCCAATGGACTCAGTATTGCAGTTTGGTGGCACCAAGATATCAGCTCCAATTTCCTGCTCTAAACTTGATGAGTCCTCATCAATATGGCCATCAGTGAGTGTTTACTGGCCAGCACAACTTGCAGGCAAATTCAGAAGGATAAACCCATTACTATGTCACCATTCCTGTCTTACCAATTGTCAGTACCTGACTTAGGTGCCTAAATAAGAAAACCACCCTTCCTACCTCCCTTGGCAGTCAGTGGAAAGGGAAAAGTCACTCCCAAGGACAACTCAGAGTAGGCACTAACACTCGGGTGTGTTCTCATCCATTACTTGTGTAGGAAGATGAAGCTCTGTTTCAGATGTCCCCACTCAGGTTTTGTACCTTTCTTCCCCCTGCTCCTAGTCTGTTTTCCGAAGAAGTCACTGCAACATCAATAACCTGACAACCTGTCTGCTCTAAATCACAAGCACTGAAAAATTATTTTAAAGACGAAATACTATTTTACAGGTCAAATCAAAACTATTGTCAGTACTGATGCTTCCATTCATATCTCTCGCAGATAAGCAAAGCACATGCTCTGAAAAATCCCCAAACCTTTCTCTGTGCAGTAAGAGAGTCACTGGAGAGCCTTAACCATGTTCTATGCTCTCAACATGGTGCAGCAAGCTTAGCTTGGGCTCGTGCATTCCTCATAACTTACGTCAATTTATACCCAAAACTGATTGCTTTAATTAAGCATTCAAATAGAACAAGGAAAAGACAAACTAGAAAAAATACAGGTTATATTAAAATCATTTATGACTTAGCTAGTGGACAACTGTATTTAATTAACCAATTGTTAAATCTTAAGAACAATATTTGCCCATTAATTGCTATATTTTAGCCAAATAACTCTATCAAGTAGATTTATCACAGACACAATCTGGACTATAAAATCAATATGGGAGACTATGAGCAGGAACATTGCTTAAAAAAATATAGAAGTAGCATCAATTTATTTTTTCCTCCACTGTTGGGAGAAATTTTCCTTCATAAAAGCTCTGAAGGAGAAAAAAAACCAGTGACACATTTAAAAATTCCTGGGAACTGAATCCACTATTTTACCAATGATTCTGTCAGAAAAAAAAACCCAAACCAAAACAAAAACAAAAAACAGAAAAACAAACAAACAAACAAACTAGAAAAAAATTGTAACTACATTTGCTCTAAAGCAACCAGAGAGTAGCTATTTTGTCTGCAAGACTGAAAGTAGTTCTCTATTTAGGAGACAGTTTTCTACAAAGGTTGAGTATGATTTTCCTGATGCTTTCTTTAAAGGACAAATGGAGAAAACAATGATTTACCTGTGAAGTAAGAATAATAAAATGTTGTGGAATTCAGGTTGGAATTCAAAGTAAAGCAAGCAAAAAAGCCAGAAAGATTTTACAAACCTCAGGTAATAGAAATCAAAGGAACCCAGTGAAAGCTAAGAGGAGGAAACACATTAAAACACTCTGTGCGGATCTTCCAGCAAACATGATGAAGGAAACAAAATTTTAGATGCAACTCAATACATCAGTGACCACAAGAGAAGAGAACATTTTCCTTTTAATTATAGGGTCATCACAAACAACTTTAGATTTCATTAAATCTCTAGAAGAAGATACCCTTGGCAAGTTTTCATCAAATAGCACTCTGCAAATCAGTATTCTTATTCTTCATACACTGCATCTGCTTGCAGTTTTGTAAGAATGACTAAATCCAGGGTAGGAGTTTTTACATATGCAAATCTCAAAAGTCCAGATCGCACAATAGCACTGATATAAAAAGAGGAGAGGCAGCTGGGATGCAAAACACTGTACTTCCAACCAGTGTTGCAGTGTAATGCAGTATAATTTACAAATATTCTAAGCGCAGAATGAGCTCTACAATTGAGAACACCCATGGTGCAAAGCTTGGGGTGAAGGAGGAATCCATGAACCCAGGAAATGCAGCCCCATAAAGTGAATAGTACTTATTTCCACCAAGTAGGATGTCTGGGCATTGCATCCCAGTCATTTTTGCAAGCTGTACCAAAGTTGTATGTAGGTACTGCAGCTCTGAGCAGCTTTGAGCTAAGCCTGGCACCAGGCAGGGATTGACTTCAGGACCAGGGAACAAGGGAAACTCACAGGCAGAGAGAGCAACCCATCCACATCTTTAACATTTCTGCTTTTAGTGCAGATGACATGCACCCAAGAAGTGCCCATTCCTCTCCATTACAATAAGAAAACTTAGAGTGTCTGGCTGCTGCACAGAACATGCACAGCATTGCCACAGGAACCTCTATCAAATGTCCATGGAGATATGACCTTCACAGGCATCAACTGTTCCTATTCATTATTCAAAGGGACTGCACACTGTCTGTCAGATTAAGGAGCTATGTTAGCTTTTATAGAGTATTTGGGCAGGGAATCTACAAGAAACAGAACTTTTTCAGGAAGAGTGGGAGGATAAGTATACATTTTTAAATAGTAACAAATGAGGAAATGCGTCTCATATGTCATGCTAACTGTGAACTCAGCCATTGAAGAAGTCTAAAAAAAGTCACTTCTCTTCCTAACAATGAAAATAGTGCCAAAGACACTTTGAAATGACAAATCCAGATATAACAAACATTAGAAGTAGGGAGCTGCCTTATACACTCAATTGAATTGATCAGAAATTACCTAGACCTTTTGCACTACAGGAATTAATCCAAAAACTTCAAAAGTGGAGCAGAGTTTTTATGTGTCTTCTTACAGAATTCTAGCACAAAATAAAATAATTATTGTACTTTATATTTTTTAAAGAGAAAACTATAGAAAAAAACAACTAAGCACAGGAAAATATAGAAATGCTATGTACAGAGGTATTACATCATCTCAGAATATTGTCTGAGGGTGACAGACTGAACTCATAAATAATATGTTTCAAAACCTTCCATGGAAAATTACTTCAATAAGTTGGCTGAAAGTGAAGAAAATATTACAGCTGAACAATGATAGAGTGGAGATGGAAATTGTCACCATATAAACAGAAATTAAGATAAAACCCAGATTAAATAATTTAGCCTATTAATTATTTTATCTGTATACACATATACACACATATATAAGGATACCTAATAAATGAAACTTGCTAATCTGAAGTAAATCAGATTAGTAAATCCTAAGTAGGTATCAGAGTTAAAGGATGAAAACTCCTGCTCCAGGGGGCTGCAAATTAGAAGCATCTCTACTCAGAAGTTATTGCTGGAGCATTGAACACTCCCAACAGGGAATGAAAATTGCTGTTACAGTAATGACCTTGCTCAAAACTTTTTGGAGAAGTTCTACTCCACACTGAAAAGACATTGCTTCGAAATGTGTGCAACCCTGGTGCGCACAAATCAGGTAAGCACACTTCTCTGAGTGTGATAAAAGGTAACCTTATCCAGCATTTTGAGTGATGAAGTAATACAAATGCACCTACACATATGAAATCATGATATAGCCAGATCCTGAAAAAAAAATTCAACCAGATAGTAACATGGAGGTGAGACAGTATTAAAAATGTAAAGAAATCCACATGGTACTGCCAGGAGAAACTAGCTGAAACGTTCCATCAAAGGGTCCAAAGACCAGGGGTGGGCTCCAGAGCACACTCCCAGGAAAGGATCACAGGGCCCTGCTGCATCCAGGCCAGAAGACAGGTCATATACTCTGAAGAACTCATGCTTCAGCACTCCAGACCAGGAGCTCTGTGCCATGTCCTCTGCAACCACTATGAGGCCCCTTGGCACAGCCAAGTAAACAAGAACCAGATCCTTTGATTTTAAAGTTGGTGTTTTTCAAACGTAAGAAAGATCCTCTGTGGGAAGGACTATGTCTATGATTGCTGTGCTGTAGTAAACACAAGCTATTTTGAGTTACTGGCTACATAAACCTATAGAAATAGATCTGTATTTTTAAAGAAATGCTACTTCTTCGAGTAACATAATGGTTTGGCAAAGTTCATTTTAGTGTTCCACGTGCAAAATAAGTTCTCTTTTGAGAGAGCAATTTAAGTATGGAGAAGACTAAGTAAAAAGGTGAAAAATAATAAGTACTCCTGTGACTTAGCTGCTGGGTGATAGCTACAACCCTGTAATCAAACTACCTAATAAAATAGGAGTTATACAGTTTTACCACTCAGAGGTACAGCTTTATTGGGGTACCAAAGCTTTTTTCTACACACCTCAACTTTCATGACTCAAGCTTTGCCATACAGCCCAAACTATGAGTGCCGTTGCAAATATAGCAATGGAGAGATCACAGAGAGATCATAAAGATCATCTTGTGTAGAGGAGCAAGGAAAAAACGATGGATATCTTGTGAAAGAGATTCTTCTTTACAAGTATTTCATGGAAGATGTCAAACATAGCTTTCATATTTACCTTTTAAAGCAGATCAGAAATCAGTGTCTCTGAAAGACCACGCTTACTTAATATTTTACCACTTAAAAAACTGGCTGAAACAATTTTCAGTTGATTGAGGTTATTTTGCAGAAAAAGACAGCAGAGTTTCCCATTCTCCAAGGATTAATTGCCTTTTTCTGCTTTCTGTAGTGAAGATTGCTTGATGCCCCCTTACCTTGCTGTTGTCCATTCTGACAATGTCCCGTCCACTTTCTATCTCCTCAAGTCAGGACAGACACTAAGGTGAGTCAGTAACACCGTTAACAAGTAGTTTGCTCCCCCATGGTAAGTACCAGAGCAAAAAATGTAGGAGTGTTTTATTGCTGTCACATGTACAAATACACTGGTTCTAAACTAGGGACCACTGCTTCAATCTAACTTTTGTGGATGGAATTTAGCCTACAGTATTTTAGGGAAAAGAAACTATCAGAAAACCGTCTCTATGCAAATAATTCTAATTAAACAAGTTAGTAGGAATGTGTTCAGATCAGCAGGGTAACTATTTCCTGTTATTTCTTGTGCTTGGATATGACAAAATAAAAATATGAGTTTCAGGGCAGTGGGGTCTGAGACATTTGAGAAGGATATTTAATTTTAGAAGAGGGCAGACTAGCAGTTGCCAAATGGTGGTTCATCTAGAGAAACGCTGTCACTGACAATATTCGAATTGAGATAGAAAGCTAAAAAGTCATCTAACAGACAATTTTTATTAGTCTACCTCCAGAGGAAGCATCTTCCTGATCCTAAATAGGAAGTGTCTGACTTTCATCCTGGAACATGAAGTTTTATAACTTTTTGCATGTTATTTTCTATTTAAGGCAGCAGCAGAAATTCTTATTCAACTCCTGCTAAAACACATGCTTGAGTAATGAGTTCTGAAAGTCTGTGTGCTTTTTGGAGAGATATGTTTCATCAGTTTGAGGGGTATTGCCATTTTAACCTCACCAGAAACTTCCTTGAGCTCATTCTTTTGCAGAACCTAAGGAAAATTTTGCTTATACCTACTGTATCATCCCTTGTTTGTTCCTTCACAGCATCTAATACCCTGACCTTTCTGTCTCTGCTTCACACAGCAGCCTATTTTTGTTCCTTCCTCTAAACCTTTTCCTGCTGTATTCTTATTTCAGAGAGAATCTGAGTTCAACACAGTGACTCCAGCTGTATCACTTTCCAACAAGGTTTTCTAAAATGCTGCTGGACATAGTCTCGCTTTCCACTAATATGAGATTCCTTGGCAGACTGTCTACAAGCAACAAAAATTTCCTGGAAAAGTGAAAAAGTGGTCCAAGAAATGTGTGCAAGACTGCATGACAGGTTCTCTGCCTAACAGCCCACAAGTTTAGTCTTGCAGATATTTGGGGGTTATTCTCATGGTATGCACAAATCTATTCCAAGAAAGGCACTGACAGATTCTGCAAAAATGTAGTATCTTAAAATGGTTCACATTAGCCTTTAGCATTTCCCAAATAGTCCCACATCTTTTTGCCATACCTTGCATCAAATGCCCCCACAGTATGAAACGTGAAAACACTCAATACTAGAATAAACATAAATTCTTCAGCTATTGCACATCAGAATTCTTTATTGGGAATATGGAAATCCTTCCTCCACTGAAAGAAAACAACCTTAGTGAGGCTCACAGCCCTGAGCACAGGACCTGAAATCTCAAACATCCTACGAATTGTAGGAGGTTGTGAGGCTAGAGGAGTCTTACTGCTTCTCATAAAAATCCTTGAAGAAATAAGATGCCATCACTGAAAATATAAATATGCCCTAAAACGATTGGAACAGAACTTTAGATAGGCAAAATAATCTTATCCTGTGTGGCGAGACACATCTGTCTAGACTGATTTTCTTATCTTGCAGCCAAACTGTTCTCCCTGCAGCAGTCAGTCATACTTTTCAGTGGGCTCTCTGTCCACACACACAAAAATATCCAGAGGAAGACCTCTGTAAAAGTGCGTGTTCTGTGGGGCAAAAACTGTTGGAACTGTGTCACTTGATAAAGAGAATTCTTTTTGAAGCACCTTGGGTTGTAGTGGTTAATGAACATGCCATTGTGCCAGCAGCAGAAATAAATTGAAGTCAATAATATTAAGTTGAAGAGTTGAACTAGTGAAAGTGCCAGAGGAGCTGAATCCCTACAGATACACACAGAAGGCAAGAAAAAAAAGATCTATGCATTGCATCACTCTATATCTTCCATCAGTAAGTGCCAGTGGAAAGGAAGATTGTAAGAGACTTTTATGTGTGACACCAGACAATTTGGGCAGACTTGTTCTCTACTCATTTTCACCTAAAGTCAGAGGGAAGTCAAAAAAATGGAAAAGAAAAAAATAATAGGTGGGCTGCACCACACTGAAAATAAAATATAAGACTAGTGTCCAAATCAAAGGTATGAAAAATACCAAATTGAAAGGATCTGTGACTGATCTAGGAGTGAAGACCCAGTACCCTGGATGAAAAGTGGACAAAGGGTTAACCAAGGCTTTGATGACAGGCCACACTGTGACTAGAATCTAAAATGGGGAAAAATCACGTAATTTTCATGCCTTTTACCAGGAAACCTAAAATTAACATTCCCCCAGACAGCTCAAATTTTGCATGAAACAAATTGCTCACTCCAGAATAAATGTTACTGTGTAAGGACCACGCTTGAATATCCTCAGCAATATGAAACCCCAAAACACTGCCTGAAAAAAAGTCTGAAGCAAACTATTTTCTTTTGAAGCGTGACATTCATGCTTCTTTCACTTCAGTTACTAGTATGAAGAACAGACTTACACCTCAATTTAAAAGTTGATGAAAGATGAAGGAGAGGGGGAGAATTAATTAAGAGACGTTATAAAAATTATGAAGCTCCTATATTTCTGAAATTCCTTTGTCTATATTTTAATAAATGGTGAGAATACTGAACTACTTACCATAGAAAGAAAATACTAAGAAAATATGTACAAGATGGCTGCTGTTTCTTGCAGACTTGATCCTTCTTTCTCAGACAAAAGTTTCAAATCACAGCTTTGCCCACAGAGAGCTCCACTACATCCTGGGTTTCATCTTACCAAGGGACAATCTGATCTGCAAACACGGACAGGTATTTTTTGCACAATACAGGGTGAGACAGTGGTGGAACTCCCCAGCATAACACAGAACTTAAGGGTTGTCTACTGAGGCAAGAGGGTCATGCTACGTAGATTGTATCCCTGAACTCTTCTCACTTGCCAGGGCCTTTGGAGTGGTGCTCATCTACCCTGGAACAAATGAGGAGTGATTCCTACAAGATCAAAGACAATGAAGAAGAAATATAGTTTGCTCTTTTTTACACCACCAGCAAAATTTCAAGCTGTGTGACTCTTGTTTCCAAAGACAGGTCCAAGAATTCTAGGGCTGTTATCATTTGGAAAGTTAGCATACAAGAAATCTGCTTGAGTTACCACCACTGAACATATCCATTGCTTGGATCCAAAGAACACTGAAGTGAAAAAGTATCAAATAGAAGCTCAGACTGTTTGTTTATATTCCTTTTTGTTTATTATTCTTAATACTTTACTAGGAACTGCTTGTCAGTTGTCTATTTGTAAGAACATCCAAAAATAAACAGAAGCTGCTCATTTCTACAGTGGAGACTCAGGGGAGTCTTTTACTTTTCACAGAAGTGTCTGCAGTAGTCTTCCAAATCAGACACAGACAAGGTTTAACTAGCTACTGTCTCTTCTTGAGGTGCATGTAAAGATTACAGGCTGCTTGGGAGAAAATTAAAGCAGAATAAAATAGTTTACAGATTTAAAACAAAATCAGCTAGAACCAAAGAGATACTTCAATGTAAACAGAAGGCTTTCACTTCGTTAAGCAATTTTTCCTGGCAAGAATCTAAGACCATAGCAGGTACTTATGTTTTCTGCTCATGCCTCACATACACTAATGTTCATCACCAACTACAGCAATGTACAGAGATGGACAAAACCTTGGCTGGGGCTTTTTATTTCAAGGTGTAGTTTTTCCTTAGAGACGAACACAACGTAATTAAATTTCTTGATAGCCTATTTTTTGTTACAGTCATTTCACACATAAAAAAGATAAAAGCAGATAATGCTTTAGCTGAAAAGGCATAGTAGGTCAGACCAAAGAACAGTTCTTTGTAAAAGCCCGGCTGCAGCCCTGTCTCCAGCAATCACCAACAGCAATGCAATAGGCAGCTGCACAGAAATACTTACCAATATTTTCCCGTCCTTTAGAAATTGGTATCTTGAAGACTCCTAAGCCAGAGGTGGTGTCTCTTTTTAATAGCCCTTCATGGCAAGGTTATTCCCCTTTTTCATCCTGCCACGTTGCAAACTTTTCTGCAGCCAATGCAGTTGCACTATACAAGTGACCAGCTAAATATTTCAGCTTGCTGAGAGGTTGTGTGTACATTAGCCAGTACCATTCTTACCAAATGAACAGAGACCACATAAAAGCAAGACGTTTTTTTCTGGGGGCTAAAACTAATTCACTTGCAACACATAATGATTAGAAAGGAGGAAACTACAATTCCAATAACAATATGGGCAGTTTCTACTGCTTGTAGCACTGAGCTGCCTTAGCTATTTCCTGTCACAGGAACCAATTGCCAGTTGCTTGACACTGCTAACATCTCTGAGACAGGTCATCAACCATGACTTGAACTTTTTACTGCACGGAACTTCAGAAGACAAGACTGTTCTTTGTGCTCATCCTGATTTGAAGATTTTACAATGGCTTCATTATTCTGAAGCTAGTGAAGTATACTTGATTTCCACTGTCATGGAGTTTCAGGTGAGAACAGCATTTGTCTAAACACACAGATTATGCTTTCACATCATCTGAATCCTTCATTTGGAAGAAAAATACTTGAAATAAATATGAAAGGAATCTCCAAGCCACCATGAAGCAGTTAAATTCTTCTGGAAAACCACAAAGAATGGTGGTGACATGCTAAATGTTCAGACTTCTTGGTGAAAAACCAACCAAAAAAAAAAAACCCAAACCAGGAAAATCTGAATGAAGAGACTAATTAGTATTCCCTGAGCACATTGAACACAGGCTGTTATCTTGCCAGACAAGGACTTGCATTGCAAAGTCTTTTATTGAACAAGCTTGAAATACACCCTTATGTGAAGAAGTTGATGAAAACTTTCTTCAACTTCTTTGTTTTCAAGCACAACATGAGTCTGGTATTTCAAAGGGCTGGAGGAAAAAGAGTCACAGCACAACCCCCAAATCCAGCATTTCAGGATGAGATAATGGAAATCTTGTGCTTCTTAGAACTCCTCAATAGAGGGGCATAGCTGCTCAAATAGGACAGGTAACTTCCTCTCTACTCAACTAGGTCAAAAAGTCCTAAGCACAATCAGTCCCTCCTAAACTCTGCCAGACACAGCTCTTCACCAAAAGAAAGAAATTCACATTTGTCTCTCAGTGGTCCATCAGATGAAAGCTAGCATTTATCCCAAGAGCAAACCTCCTGAAAAAATCTAAACCTGGGTAAGAAATTCCTGAATATTCAAGAAGGAAAAAGGTCCCAAATAAATGTGGTTCAGTAACCTAGCCACTTAAATCCTGCACCTGAATTTTCTAAGTCTTTCTGTTGCCATACGATGGAGCTTTTAATGTCTAATTTTCCACCATAGTTTGAAAAGGAAGGCTACAAAATTATTTCCAACCAACAGCAAGCAGAAGCACAAAGTCATAGTATGCTTCTGGTAAACAATTTGATTACAACCAGGGCTGGCTGATTATTCAGCTTTAACTATCACAAGCCAGCTGTTAACTAGGAGACCACTAAAGACAGTTCAGAAATACCTCCATTTACAAAGCCAAAACAAACATCAATGTTTCCTAAAGTGATGAGGACAATAAATATTGCTTTGTTGGTGTCTACAACCACTGTTTTAAATATCACTTCAATGCAAAAAATGAAGACATAGCTTTAATTCATGATGGGAAAATCACAGTCCAACTAAGTGGCTGATTTCAACAAATAAAGATTTGCAAGGTACAAAACGATCAGTTGCAAGAATGCCAAGGTGAATGTAACTGTAAGGCATTTTTCACTGTTTGCATTTTAGTTTTTTGGTTTGAGTTTGAAAAGTAGTATTATAACAAGTAAGTTTGTACCTTATATTTTTTCCATTTTAATATATAAAATAAATTAATTTGAGTCTAAACCCTGTATTCCATCTTTGTGTGTATGTATTTTGCTTTTCCTGTTGGCAAATGAACATATCAGACAAATAAATGCCACACAATTAGGTTGCTCTGTCATATATGCTCCAGTGAATGTTTTTGAAGTCTAAATCATGGCACTAAGATTATAAAATTTTTACTCATTAATTTTGCTTAAAGAGTTTGGTTTGTTTAGTGCTTGAACATCTTAAGTGCACATTTCCATACCTCTTCTTGTTATTCAACACCAGTTCTAAAAATAATCCCTTTGAAATCAAGGGAATTTCTTCCAGAAAATGAAATTAATCAGTAGGAAGGAAATGGCAGATTCCAGCTAACCTCTGAATTTAAGAAACTGCAATTTCTCTCAAATTCCTGTTACTTCTGTAATGCAGAGTTGAATGGTTAAATTTTGTTGCCTCTGATGGAATTAGTATTGTTATCTATTTAATCCTCCCTTTCTTTTTGGTACCGTCATTCCAAAGTTTCATCTGGTTCAATCCTATCACAGAATTATTTACTTCATCACCCATTTCCTGAAAAGCAGGTAAAGAAGACAATGAGTTGTGGATTTGTGTCCATCAGCATTTTGAGAAAAGCATGGTAAAATATATCATACAATACTTATTCTATAACAAGTGTCAAAAACCAATTATAGACATGATAAACATTTTATTATATGCCATTGCTCAATGTGTTTTGAGTTCTACGAATTCACCAAACTGTGTAAAACCACAGCTGATCATATCAATTAAATCTCAGATTCCCTTTTCCCCACAAACACATATTTTACCATTGAAGTGAATCATGCCTAGCATTAAACTGCTGTCAGCAAACCTTTATTTTGATAAAACATTCTGATAATAAAGTTGGATTTTTACAGTTCAAAACCTTTCATACAAATCAGAAACCAGCAAATAGTTTATGTTGATTGGCAGCCTCTTTGAAAGCAATCTGGACAAACAAAACAATATTATGCAGCTCAGGTGAAGACAAAGTATGCCTGATGACACAGAGGAATCAGTAATTCAATTTTGCGATAATAAAATTTTCTGCAATTTTTTTGCCAACACTTAAAAATTAAACCTCATTCACCTTGATATAGCTCACTATAGCAAGTTTATTTTAAGGGAGTTATATTCATATATTAGTCACTTGTTTTAGAAAATAAGCACCGGCTGTATTTCTTTAATCGTTGTGTATTACACTGATGCTACCTGTCTGGTAGAAGGCAGCCATGCTACTGAACTCATGGCTTTTGTAGTCCACAGTCCATCCAAACTGCTGTCCTTGTGGCCTGTGAGACCATGGAAAACACCACTAATGTTTTCAAGTGAAGCTTAGATGACAAACCTGTTTGCAAAGAAACTGTGAAGTTTGACTGCAGGTCTGCTGATCTACATTTGGCAACCACTGCCCTTACAGGCTCAGGAACCTGCGGCAGCAACGGAGCTGCCACTACTGAGAGAGGTCACCATTCTCCCTCCTGGCAGAGGTGCTACAGGTGATTACAAATTCAGCTGAAGAGTGAAAATGGGTCATTCACTATGGAGGCGCATGTTGCATGTGAGAAACTTGCTGAACTCTCCAACTTAAGCCACATTATTTTAACCTTAGAACTTGAGGTTTTCCCCATTTAACTGTTGAATGCTTCACAGAATAGTTTGGTTTTGAAGGGATCTTTGAAGTTCTAGTCCACTCCCCTGCAATGAGCAGGGACATCTTCAACTAGATCAGGCCTATTAGAGCTCCATCCAACCTAGCCTTATATGTTTCCAGGGATGGGGCATCTTGCAAGGATGGAGAGAATTGGAGGATTGGATCAAGTGATGCAGGTTTTAAAATTAGCATGAGTTGCTCAGTTCTGGTCCCAGCACCAGATTGCTACATATTTTGCTGGATAAATACAACTCAATGCAAACCTGAAATAATGACTGTTGTAACACCAATTCTTCACAGGTGTCTGGAGGCAGTAACTTGGTTTGACTGAAAAAATGAGAGCCAAAGAAGGTGGGTATTGCTATACAGTCATGACTGTATCTTAAGGGGGTACTCTGCAAAACATTTTTGTATTTGTCTCCTCACCTCTCCTTGGCGGGATTTAGCTACAATATCAATTTCATAAATGTTCATCATTAGCACTTGGATGTGTATCTGGTGCATTACTGTAAGGAAATTCTGTCTTGAGTGAGTCCTTCTGGGAAGTTCTGCAGTGGATGAAAGCAAGAGTATATGGTCAATCATCTAGAAGTACCTGAGAATCATATAGGCAACTTAGATTTGTAAATAATTCCAACCTAGTTTAGTTTTGGTTTAGAAAAGTTCATTTACTCACAAGCCCCTAAAGAGAGACACAGAGGTCCCCAAAGCCTTCCATCCACTTTTAATATTATTCATAATGATTTCTAGGTGACTTTAACTGGGTTTCCAGCAGAAAATGGAATTTCATATACACTTATTTATACACCTATGAGCCAAAAAGGAAGGAAGCAGGTGAAAGACTGTGTCATGCAGTGCAAACTTAAACACACTAGGACCAGTGTTTGGATGGGGAGAAGAGCCCTAAACACTCTCATCTATCCCGTCCCAGCTCTATATCTGCACCCATACACCCAAAACACTGCACAGATTTCTTGATTTCACCACCAAGGGAAGCACAGGAAAAGCACCCCTGGGAAGCCAAGAGAAGGAAGGAAGGACAATCCCGCCCAGGGCTCTCAGGAGTGGGGCATGTACAGTCGGCACTGCATCACCAGTTCGAAACTGTACAGTCTGACACAAAGCCAGGATCTGTGGCTGCCTACAGTGGTGCCCACGGCCACTGCTGCCACTGCTGTTCTTGGCCCCACTGCCACCAGTGAGTGGTGCCTGACAATAGGAGCTGTGGAAACCCTTTGCTATATTCCACTGCAACTGCTGGCCAGTTCCAGAAAGCCGTACTGAAACTGAAATGTGGTAGGAAAATCACTGATCTCCCAACAGCTGCAACGGGCGAAAATCTCCAGTTTATGCCCCTGAATGGTACGACCCACTAATACTGTGCAGTGGCATTTGTTCAGCCCTGACTCATAGACAGAAGAATGCCACTGAATGAATCACCAGCAGCATTTTCCGCAGTATCTAACGAGGTAGCTCATCCAAATATTGATCACTCCCAAGTCTCTCTAGTTTTTCAGATCTGAGATACCATAGTCTAGTATGCTATTCCCCAGTAAAATTCTGCATTTGGGAAAGGGGGCCTATAGTGAGAAACCAGGAGATGACCAAACATTGGTTGGTGCATCTTTTGTTGATAGGATCTACCTTCCGCCTGCTGTGAAGCTGTAAAAACTGTATGAACACTGCTGAAATGCAAGAGAAATAGGAACTTAGTAAGTTAATAACAGAGAGCTTTAAGGCAAATTAACAAAACCACTTTATAAAACATCTCATTCTGTTTGGTCCACTGCTGCAGAAGATCATAAAGCCAAACACTATGGTAAAATAATTTTGATCCATAATGGCTGAAAGGACAAACATTAAGCAAAGGATAATCACAAATTAGCATTCAGGACACCAGCTGAACATTGCAGGTGTTGAGAGAAGATAGTTCCTCCCCGCAGAAGTTCCTGGAAAAGCACGTTTCTTGCCCCTTCCTCTCAGATGTTGGACACTGCGTGCTTCAGCAGTAGGCAGTGCCCACAGTCCTGCTCTGCTCAGCCTCCGTCCTTTGACTTTCACTGCGATAATGGCTGTATAGGAAAGAGGCAGCCCTTCCTACCTGTCACTCTACCCAGCAAGAGCACAGCCTGGGCAAGCAGGCTGCTTTGATTTGAGTTGCATGTTACAGGAATTACTACTGCAGAAACCACCCAAAACAGTGGAGGAGAAGCCTTACAAGAAGCAGCGCAAATGCATCAGTGAGGTGGCTTTGGCGCCCAGTACCTCCGCACAACACACCTCTCCTGTCCCAAGTGACTACCATAGCTGATGGAACCCAAAGGCATGGAATCCATGAACTCAAAGGACATTTTACGGACATTTTGCAAGGGTGGTCTGTTGACTAATGGAATAACATCTGTGTGTTACATCAAATTATTGGAAGAAGAGTGGTGGTTAGTACAGTTGTATTGAATAATGAGGGGCCTGGGCATGGTGTGGAATATGTGCTGGGTGTGGCTGGGGTAGAGTTAAACTTCTTCACAGTGGCTGGTACGGGGCTATGTTTTGGGTTTGCGCTGAAAACAGAGCTGATAACGTAGAGATGTTTTTGTTATTTCTAAGCAGGGCTTACACAAGCAAGCCCTGACCGCAGACCCCAGTACAGGGCTAAGGTCAAGGCCCCTGTGCAGCCGAGCCCCAAGCCCANGCAGGAAGAGGCGGCGGAGCGGCGGCAGCCGGAGCGCAGGTACCTCGAGTGGGCGGGCAAAGGGGTGGGGGAAGCGCCGCCCCTGCCCGAGCTGCGCCATCGGGAACTCCCCCCGGCGCTCCCCGCCCCGGCGCCGCTGCCCGCTGGCGGCGGAGCGCGGACCGTTAGCCGGGAGAGCCGCGGGGCCATGGCGGTGAGTAGGCGCTGATGGCGAACCGCCGCCTTCCCCTCCGCGGGGCGGCGAGAGGGGTGCGAGGGGACCGGGGCAGCGCCGCTACCTGCCCCCGGTGCCTGAGGAGCGGCGCTCCCCGCCGGGAAGGACCGGGAGCCGGCGCCTCCGACGGAGCCCCGCGAAAGAAACTTTGTGTCTCCCTCCCCTCCGTCGCTCGGAGGTGCCTCTGCCGGCCGGGGCGCGGGGATCCGCCCGCTGTCAGCGCCGGGCTGCGGCGCGGCGGCCGCGGGAGGAGGCGGTGGTTGAGCCGGAGAGAGAAGCAGATGCGGAGCGCGACCAGAACAGCTGAGCCGGCTGTGACAGGCGGGGAGGAGAAGGCAGTGGTGGTGTTCGACACCTCTTTCTCGTTGTTGTTGTTGTTGTTATTGTTGCCGTTGCTCTCCGCCTAAGCAGTAAAGGTTCCCTCGTAACGCCCAGCTAAAGGGATTGAGCTTCTCTATGTAGGTAAAATAATCTACCCGAAAACACGGTAATCATCTTGCCGACTGCCAGCAGAGGTCTTGTTCTTTCAGCCAGATTTACTCCCGATTCCCCCCTCCCAGAGTATCGCCCAACCTAAACAGAAACTTTTCGTTGCTTACAGGCAACTTAGAAAGTGAAACCAACTAAAAGCAAAAATGAAACTTTTCAGCTGATTTTTATTGTGCGAAGTAAAGAAAATAAGCAGTAGAAACAAGGGAAAATATATTTGATAGGAACAAATGTTATAAATGGCACCTCAAGACGTGTTAGTCATTTGTTTAACCCTGTCAAAGACAATTTATTAGCCACCTTGGATGTCAAGTGTTACTCTAGAACATTTCGTGTTATGAAGTAATTTCTGTGAAATGTTATTTGTTTTTAGAATTTAAGTCTGCATTTGATCAAATACGTACCTGATTAGAAATGCCTTAAATTTTCAAGGAGACTTAAAATCTATAAATTTTTTGCTGCTGGGTACTTGGCAGCTTCTGTCTCAGAGCCGTAGGACCCAGTCCTGCTAAGCTTTCTGCTTAAAAGAAGCTATTTTGTTGTTATGGCAATGGGAAACTTTATGCTTTACAAAGCGTAGAAATTTAACTGATGTGAATCTGCATCCATAGATGTGTTTATTTTCTATGTTGTGAAATAGCATGAGTCACAGCAAATCAGTGGTCCTTAAAATTCAGAGAGGATGGTCGGTTACATTCTTTCTGCCTCTTTTTCATTTCTTAAGGAAATGGTCTCAAAGAATTATGAAATTTAATGACGTGATGAATGGGGAAGTAGCAAGCTGCCAGGTAGGGAGAAAGATGTACACACATGTGAAAGTCAGAAGTAGCTGAGTATCTCTAGCACTCAGTGTTGGCAAATTGGATAGAATTCTTGACAGCCGGTGTTTCTACTAAGCATGAGGGAGCAGGAAAGGTGCTGGTCAAGTTTGAAAACACAGCACTCATGTATTGAATCTGGGAGTTGTTTTGGCAAACTACACCAGAATGATTTTTCTGGTGACTTTGGGGGAGAAAATTGATGTGCTGTATCAATTCCATTGGGGCACTGGACACTGATTTTTGGCAGATGAAGCCCTGGTTCAGAGAGACACAGATCCTCGTCCTCAGAAAGGCCAGGACTCAGTGATCTGTTGCTTAGGTCACTTGGTCAGGAGGTGAGCAATCTGCTTTGAGCAGAGTCACAGGCTGACTACTGTAGATGATAATATTAAAACAGAATTAGATGAGTGTCTCAGGGTTTTTTTCAGGGCAAATGGAGCTCTTCTGAGGCTTTTGCTGTATGACAAGCTCTAGGTGTATGAGTTACATGAGGCTCAGGTCATTACACCCAGCACTAAAGTTACCTGATTTCAGTCCATTAATGACATTTCTGCTTTTTTCAAGTTGGAGTTTCTACTAGTTTGTGAACTTAAAACTCAAAAGCTTTAGATTTTTATAGGCAATGATGTAATGGAGCTGCAGAAACTTGAATTATGATTTGGACTAATAACTCATTTGCTTTGGGCTGTGAGTCCTGTGGATCTTGGGATGCTTTTCTTTGTTATTCTTTGCCTTGTGGCCATTTAATTTTACTTGAATTTGGACCTCCATCGGCTAACTCAGTGTTATGCTGATGATCATTTTGGCTCAAGATCTCAAAGAGATCTTTTATAATTGTTCTTGCAGCTTTAACTGCTTAACTGAGCATGTTTCTGCAGTGTTCTGTCTCAGGACTTAAGAAAAACTCTTAAAGCCTGACTTTAGGAGAGATTCAGTTTTTCATCCTTTTCAGTACTTTCTCATAAATAGTTTTAACATCTAAATGTTTTTAGATGATGCCACAATTTACCCTGCTGGCAGGTCACTTCTGAAATAGTGTATGCTATTGTACACATGTTGGTCTGTAGAAATATTGAATGCTGGGACGGTGTTAAGTGCTGGTGTTCTGATTGTCTGTTGATGCCTCTGGCAGTGACAAATCCTGTAACCCAGCCCTGTCCCCCTTTTTGGGTGGATCTGGCAAACATGCAGTCTTGTTCATTCCCAGACAGACAGATACTAGAGAAGACAGTTTTTGTGAGGATGCAGGCCTGCTTCCTAGACAGTGTTGTCTGCATCCATTGATGTTCCTTGTCAGTGCCTTCTGAAACCTCAGGAATTCTTATCTTCCTCTAGCAACTTTGTATCTTTTTTTGACCTCCAGCATCTAATTGTTGTGGGGTTTCTAGTTCAGTCTCTGCCAAAATGTCTACAGATAATGTCATGTTCCATCAGTGCATTTCAGTTATCTAGAATATGAATTGGATTCTCTCTGTTATAGGTGTCAATAACACTTCTATATGTTATCATTGATTTCTTTAAGATTGTTGGCTTGGGGAAATTCCCAGGCAATTTGTAGTAAAATTCAACTTCACTGCAATTTAGAGTGCATGAGTTGAATTGAGAGCCATTGTTTTTCCTGTAGGACCAGATCTCAGTAAAAATGGATTTGCCTTGGACTGTCAAGTCTTTAGCTTAACTAAAAGATACAGTCTGTATCTCAGGAAAGCAATAATAGTTTGGAATGAGTACACTGCTGCTCTTTCTGTTCAGCAAACATGAACAATGTTTATTTTGCTCATGGGGCCTATGTTTCCTGAGCTACAGAAATGACTGGTTTTTTGCTTGTTCTTTGCCATATACAGTAAACTTTGGGCTTCCTTAATGCTGATGTTCACTTGATGTCAATAAAAAAAACACTAACAGCCTTTTTCTTAACCTTGTCTATTCATGAAGTTTAATGGTTGTGTTTATGTCCAGTAGTATTTTGGATTGTCATCCTGAGGTCTGTATTTGGTAGGGCTGATGAGGTAGCAGGGTGTTTAGGAAATATCTGTAACACTTAATACTATTATGTGTTTCTTGCAGGTTGTCATCTTTAATTGTTGCCATTAATTTACATTCAGTTTCAGATGGAACAAATATTTTCAAAGTCATTTTGTTGGCCCCCCAGAAATGTGGTCCCATTCCAGCTGCTGTCACACTCTTGAGCCTGTAACCACTGAAAATCTGCAGACTTTTTGTTAACCTGTCATAGATTACTTTAATGAAATGTAAATTAAAATAGAGTTTGCTATGCTCTTAAATAGAATTTTTTTATTTAAAGCTGTTCCTTTCATGGTGGACTCTTGATGTACTCACTTGCTAGGTTATGCACCTTTTCTTGGTTGTATTGATGATCTGTTTTGGTTACAAGACATGCTGCAGAAACTGTTGCTCTTCACTTTGATGGCACAGTTGTGTAGAGGACGATGTTATTACTCTTCTTGGATGTATTGGTTTAGAAGGCTTTTATAGTCAGAATTGCAGTACCTCAGGAACAGAGTATCCTTTTATTTTCTAAATTCTTTATTAAAACTTTAGCACCATGCTCATTAGTGATGACTTCACAGCACATTTCAAACTGAGTTAGACTGGACATGCTTAGCCCTCTTTGTTCATGGCTCCAAGTAAACTTTCACTGGTTTATGTCTAGGCAAGCACATTTATTGGCTTCAGTTTCACCAGACCTACCAATGTATCTACCAGTTTGCGTAACATAGTTTATATTTTTGTCTCCCTTTAAGTTTTTACTTTTTCAGGATATGTGGACCTTCTGCTCATGCTGTTCTGCAGTCAAAACATCACTTATGTTAACATTGGTACCCTCTCTTTCAGTTTAGTACCTTGGGTGTCAAACACCATCCCAACAGCAGTTCGCTGAAGTTAAATAGCAGCACTGAATATGCCTGTACTGTACCTCCCCCGAACTTTGCTGCCAGAGTTGTTCCAAAGCATTTAGGACAGATGAAAAGATATGCTGCAAAATTCTGCATTTATAGACAGTGGAAAATATTGTACCTTATTACATATTTAATTACTTGGGGCATAATGAGTTGTCAAAAATGAAATTATCTCCAAGTTTGCAATTCCACTTCGACCAGAAGAGGTAATTTTTATTAGCCATTAATAAGAGGAGCACAGCACTTTCTAAGATGTAATAAATCTTCAACAGGCTCCAAAAGTATTTATACTTTGACAGGTATGGATAGATAGTAAAATCTGTAACTGGGTGTGAAAAAGAATACGCAGCACACAAATGTTAACTTTACCTTCTGCATAACAGTTCTTTTTGAATTTGCTTTGGATTTTTTGTACCTTGGTTGAATTTAAATCTGTGAAGCTCATCTCTTATTTGCTTTTGATTTTGAATAACTTGAAGTGAAAATGCACTTAGCAAACCTAGAGCTTTACTGTTACCGGCAGTAAAAAGTAAAAAAACTCTGTAGTTCACAAGTATAAATACTCCCTTGTAAATGGGATTGAGTTTCCCCAGTGCATAGACCCAATGTCTGTGGTATACAGGATCCTACAAGCATGGGCTGCTGCCCAGCTGTTGTCTCATTTGCCCTTGCTAACATAGTATACTCCGTACCATATCTTACTCCTTTGATTATAAAATAAATCCTTCTTTTCTGACTTCCAGTTTTTAAAGTGCAGGGTTTTGCTTTTCATAGTTTGTTGTCCTTTTAACTGGAAGAACTGTATCTACTAGATGACTTCGCAGGAGGAAATGGGAGACAACAAAATAGCAGGTGGACTTATTTTACTCTGTGGCAGAGGAACACATTTTAGGTAGGGATAGCAAATGAAGTAATAATGATCTGAAAAAAGTGTGCATGTAGCTGGAAACTTATTTGTAAACAAAAATTGAATGGATAAGAAGGTTCAACACAAACTTCGGTGACCTGCAATGTCTTGGCAATGAGAGAGAGCCATGACTATAACTATGCATTAATATTTCAAAATACATATTGATAGGCTGTTAGGGGACTTTATGCGGTAAGAATAAATGTCATAAAACGCAAGAGTTACCAAGCCTCTGCAAATCTTGTAGAGTCTATTAAAAATGTAAATGGGGAAGACAACACTGTAAGACAAGTATTTACCCACTTAGTCTGGTATGAAAGTGGATTGAAGATGTTGAAATGAAGTGTTAAGAAGTTAGGACTAGATGAAGCTGTGGAAGTGAGTAGTGACTGTTGGCAATGTTAAGTCTTAGATGCAGCTGAAGTTTATATTGTTTTAATTTGTTTGTCTTGCTAATAACTTGGCTGCTCCCATTTAAGAATGTTAGTAGTATATATGCACATTCCACTCAGTGGCAGCATTTCAATGGTGAGGATAAATTACCATAAATTAAGCAATAGATCTTAAAAGTACCCCAGTACATTTAAGTATGTACATTGTGGCAATACAGCTCAAAACAAATCAGTTTCTGACTTTGTGACTGTATTGTTGTTAACAAATTGATAGCTATTCAGTGTTGCAACTTCATATGTAAAAGAGGAAGCTGAGAGCAGCTTTGTCCTCTTGACTTGATTAGGCAATTAAACTAGTTGGTCCCATAGTGTTTTGATTAACTAAAATTTTTCTAGGAGGATGGTGTGGAACTTGGGAAAAGGGAGTGCCAATATCATCTGAGAAACCCACTCTTGTTTTGCTGGTCTTCCCCTTCAGTAGTTGCAGACATTCCTCCATTGGAGAACTCTCACGAGGGGCTCATTCAGACTTCAAGAGTTGCATTCAGATTGAGATGCTGATTGACTGTTCTGCTTTTTTTTTTTTTTCTGTGGGGTACAAGTAACTGCTTCAGTACTATTGTGGCTGAGTTTAATATTAGGAAAGTGAAGCACCTAGCAGGGTGCCTCATGACCTTTCTTACTGTCATGGTCTATAACTTCATGAATGTCATGCATTGACACTAACAGAAGCAGTTCCTCTTGGAGCCCTTCCTCTCTGTTTATTCCTACACTTAGTATTCGTTTGTTTATTTGCAAAAGTGAAATTGATCAGGAAACTTCTGTGTTAAAACTGACAAATTCTTGTGACTAATTTTAAACTGCATCTGTTTGTTGACTAGTTGCTTGCAGTGGTGCAAGTGGGATCTGCTAGACCGATTTAGCAGAACTGACTTACAGCAGTTTAAGTTCTAGATAGTAGAATGCCCTTCAAATGTGTTTTTTAGGCCTCAAAAGACCTTATTTTTTTTGTGAATTTTTACTCTTGGGAGGTAGTTTTCATATGTCTGTCTTGATTTGTCATGTTCTGTTCTGTTGTCGTGTTCCTTATGGAGGCAGAGATCTACAGTTTTTCCAAAAAAATCAGTGGAGAGAAATTTTGAAGTCTTAGACTTGTAGCCTCATTGATCCTACGTCACCTTACATTTGGATAGCACAGTTTTCATTTTTCAGAATGGGCAGGAAAAAGCTGTTTCATAAGCGTTCTTTAAAAGCTGCTCATTTTGCTTGAGTCATGCACTCTTTGTAGCTCCAACACCAGCAGCTGTCTGTGCAATAAATCTATCTCACTGACCAGTTGCAGGCATTAATAAAAATATATCCATGTTTTTAGTTTGCCCTAAAGGTACCATATGAAAAATTGTTTTGGAAATTTGTACTTGCTACTCATAGCCTCTGAGAAAAGGGAGTCAATAACAAATGAGGAAGTAGCTTGATTCTTGGCATTGAATTTGCTTGTTTTCTCAAAAACTAAGCATGTTATTAAACAGAAATGAAGGCAAGAGTAACAGTTAAGTGGAAAAGGCCAAGTTGGTTTTGAAGCCATGTGATTTTCAGAAAACAAACTGAAGGAAATCCAGTCCTGGCAGAAGCTTAGAAGAATCTAATTTAGCTGGTATAAAAGTAAAACTAGGAGGGTTTAAGGAAATTCTTGAGAGTTACAAGAGTGTAAAACAAAACATAGTTAAGATCAATGTAGCATAAATAAAGAATTGCGCTGCAGATCTTTTACAAGTGGTGTAAAAAATACACTATGCAGTTCATTCTCCTCATTTCTCTTTGAGGATGATTCCTGTGAGAATCTAAATGGAAGTTGTTCTCCAAGACAAAGCAGGTCACAGTATTGCACCGTGTGTGTCAGTGCATTGGATTAATGTGCCTGCTGAAGACTAGGTATAGGTTTGCACCTGGCGGCTGACAGTTTGCTCATTGATTGTAAAATGCACACCATCAAATTAGTTCCAAATAAAATTAACAGATTAATTCCAATTTGTGTTAGGTTTGCACTTACCACTTACTAAAAGCTACAGAACCAGTTTAGATTTCTTTGAACGTATAAGAGGGAGGGGCAAATAGGTGGGAAGTACTGAATTCTTCATAGGCAACAGCTTCAAGTTATATATACTTCATCCAGATAAGGATTGTGGATGCTTTTTAATAATATAATAATAACAACAATATTTTAAACCGGAATGTGGTGTTTTGAAGTAGTCTCAGTTGCACTGGTCTTGCTGTGTACAGTCAAGCGTTCAGCACTTGTGCTGGGCAAGCTGAGGTCCTAAGTGTCCATGAACATATTGTGCCTTTATGGATGACTGGTTTATCACTGTCTGGTTTTTCCTCTATGCAGTCTTCACCTTCAAAAGTTTAGTTTCCTACATCAGTTACTGTTAAAAACTTAGCCTGTTTGGCTCAGATTCAAAAACTGCTGGCTCATAAATACAAATGCATTAAACTTGAACAGCTGGGGTATTTCCAATTATCTACTATGCATTCTCATATAGGTTATAGTACCCATGGCATGAATGCATGAACTGCATTTGAAACTGCTCCTAAATCATTGCGCTTTATAGTCTGGAGTATGAAGGTAACCTGAAATAAGTATTAATTTACTACAGCACACTAAACTCCTGCAATGCTAAGGTTTGCTGTTGTGGGGCTTGGCCATTCTCAGTCTGAGTAGATCAGGTGGTGACGATTGGGCGTGACTTAGATCTGGTAACTGCTTGGCTGTTGACATGCAACTTGCTTTTGCTCAGCAGTCAGTGTTTCCTTCATAAGAGTACTGCATTAATTTTACGCCTTTTAGTGTTCACCTTCTGGCGGTAACATAGTATGAACAGAGTTGTGTATCGTGTTTCTCAGACTTTGAGAATTACGTTGAGTGAGTGTCTGTGACAACACTTGAAGTATTTCCATATTCATGGTAGATGTTGTAGAGTCTTCTTTTTTGATAGGAATTTCCAGTGCTTATTAAAACCTTTAGCATATCTTCACTCTTAAGTGACTGTCAGACTTTGACTTTGTTGATTTACTTCATGAAGCGATACTGTTTTTATAGTTTTCCTGTATTGCCTATCTGTGACTTTAGTATTATGACCAGCACCGAAGGGAATAGCCATTTCATTTTCACTGTACGTAAAAGGAGACTGACAAATTAGTGAAAGAGAAATGTTCCACAGAACACCTTTCTTCTAACAAAAAATAACCCTTCTCTGTTTCATTGGAAAATGTTTTTATCAAGAAAATATTTTATCCCAGGAAAACATTTCTAAACCAGGAAAAATACTTTATCAGGAGCAAAGTGTGTATTTTAAATAAATTGCATATTAATTGAAATAATTAGTTCAAAACTGAAAAAGAAAAGCTGGTGTACTGTAATTGCCACATCTGAAACTCTTTGACTGGAAAATGTGGTAAATGTACAGGGAGGGGGAGAAATTAAAATCCTTCTGCTCAGTTCTGATTCTTAAAAACAAACACAAAACTCTTCAGCATGCTTCATGACTTTAATAGCTCAGCTACAACCTTATGGATCTCTGGGTAATTACATTCTAATACATTTCTACACCAGCTGCATCACTCTATCTGAGCTTTTTCCAGTAGTGCACTAAGTGATATTACTAACATCTGTTGTATATTCTTTGTTCTTTCATCTTCACCCTAGGGCTGCATTGGAATATTATAAAATTTTCCTCGTTTTAGCATATTTGTACATCATGGGCACTTCTATTTGTCCACTCTTGTCTCATAAATTCTGAACTGGATGGCTGATTTGACAGATTGGAAGGAATTAGTAATTTCTACAAGTATCTCCTGCCTGACAACTTCAGACATTTTAAGGACTGTAGAAAATAATAAAGAATAAATTTATCTCACAGTAGGCACTAAAGAACGGACATGGTGTGTATTTACTTATAAATGTCTCAATCACAGGAAAAGTTTAAATAGTAGCTTGCATCTTCTTGAAAAGAAGAGTCAGATGTGAGGCTCTAATCTATATAAAATAGGGATTTTTTGCTTCAGCCATTGGAAAGATGTTTGTTTTTCCAGTGCATCTGCTGTCTTCATGTTGGAGAAGGCAGAATCAAAGCATTTCATGCATTACGATTGGGTGATGGTTTTGTGCTCTTTTAGGTTCTGTAAATTCATTCCTTGGTTTTTGGCAAAACCTAAGAAGTGTTGTCTCCTGTTCAGAGAAGCTTTCCTTTCTTACTGAAAGTTATCTGGACTGGAGGATGAGCCTTGCCTGTGGTTCCTGGGGGAGTGTAGCTGCATGAAGACCCAGGTGAATAAGGAATGCATACCTGCTCCGCTGTGCTGAACCCACTGGGAAAACACACCTTATGGCAACCTTGAATTGGCAGCTGTAATATGATACTGGTTGAAGCATGTATGAAACTGCAGTACTGACAAAGAAATCATAGAAAAGCCCTGGGTTTTTTACTTCTTGTGTAAGAGCAATATGCAGTTTGGAAACATTTAGTATTGATTTCATTAAGCCAGTTTCTTACACTGTGCCCTTCTGTGTTAAATGCTTTTGTTTTGTCCCTGCTTAAACCGCTGTCCTTGTGTTGTAAAGAATCAACACAAGCAGCTCTTGTTAACAGCTCTCTGGAATAATAAAAGTTTGTGTCTGTTGTTCACTAGATTTGACAGAATTAGGATGTGAAAGAGTATTAAGTTACTGTAAGCATTGTGATGATAAGTGAGTAGGTAGAGAAGCAGTACTCTGTAAATTATAAAACTGAGGAGAAAAACAATGCAAGTTTCTCCTTCAGTAGGCACCAGCAATACCACTGTGGAGTGTGGCCTTCTAAGTCCTCTAGTTGTGGGAAAATCAATTAATTATATTTTGTATCAAACTCAGTAACCAGAAGCAGTGAATCTCTAGGAAAGGAGTGGTCCATATGTTTTTCTTGTACACAGCACTGTTATTAGCTATCACTACATTTATCATAGTAGTGCCTACATCCCAGCTGGACTGGAAAGCCTGTTTGTGTAGGATGTTTAATGCAGAAGTGTAACTTTTTAATTTGTAACTATCCTCTAATGCAGCTGTCATCTGCTTCTTAGGAGAAAGGCCAGATTATAAAGCAGTTCTGTTGTGGACAGAGTTATGGGTATGTCTTCCAAAGTCTGAGTCTTAAGTGTCCTAAGTTTGAGTTTTGATTAGCATTGTCATTGTTGCTTTGAAATTTTAATTGAGAATCTGACAGCTTTTAAGAGCTTGGAGGCAAGCTCTTAAAGAGCTCTTCTCTCTGGGTTCTGATCTACTGTAAATCATTTAACTTTGGCATTATGTGTTGTATTTTGTTTGACAAATATTCTGGAATTCATAAGAGAATTCTACTTGACAGAGCCTTTGGAGATTGCCTTCTTCAGCCCTTTGTTAGGACCTTGCATGGTCAGGTTTTGATGTTCTACAGCACCTGGTCTCCAAATTTTTTGGTCATGCACCCCATAAGTAAAGAGGTTTTGAGTGTGCACCTCCAATATATGTAATCTTTTTAGTTATATGCATATGCTACTCTATTAATATATGTATACTGTAAAGCATACGCAAAAATAAAAAAAAGAAAGGATAAGATAGAGATGAAACCCACTATTTAAAAGGGGGCTTTTGTCACTATTTAAAAGTGACAAAAAATATTATCTTCTCACATGCCAAGAGTTTGACTTGTGCTGGGGTGTGTTTACCCCTCTTTGGAGACTACTGATCTACAGCATTAAGAATTTTGCAGCCTCTCAGGGCAATGTATGCCAGTACTACACCACTCTCATTGTCAAGATAACATTTTTTTATATTTATGGACAGACAGAATTTCCAGTGGTGCAGTGCATGCCCATCACAGAATCATAGAATATGCTGAGTTAGAAGGCACCAGTCATGATCATAGAGTCCAACTGTTGGCACTGCCCAGGACACCCCAGGAGTCACGCCTTGCGTCTGAGAGCATTGTCCAAACATTTGTACTTTTGCAACACGCCTCCAGGAAGAGTTTGATTCAAGGCTCTCAACAAGCATCCTTCAGGTAGTGGTATCCAGCTAGTAGGTGACCCCTGGCTACTCTAGTGCTCCTAGCTTTTCCTTGTCTTTCATGGGCCTAAGCCCAGGAACAGTCTTTGCAGCATCTCTCTTATAGTGGGAGGAGGAGGTGGCCGAGAAGAGAAAACTGAACACTCGGTATTCCAGGTTCCACCTCATTACCACTGAGTAGCAGGGAGTAATTGCCTCCCTCAGCCCATTGGCTGTACTTCTCTACTAATACAGCCCCTTATGCCTTCGTTGCTACAGGACACATGCTGCTGACTCATGTTGTTTTACCTTGGAGATCCAGCTGATATAATGCTGATGTGTTTTTCAGAGACTATCCTTAAGATCAGCTGCTAGTCTCTTGGAGAGGAAAATGCTGATCCTTTGCATGAGCAGAGGAAATGCACTGAATGCACTGCCCAATGATCTCAGCCTTACAACACTCCCTTAACCCTTAGTGAACAACTGACTTGAGTAAAAAGCAGCATTGTATTGTGCTTTACAGCTTGAGGGTAGTGCCACAGAAACATCAAAGGATCAAATCTGAAGGCATTTAAGGATTGACTGAGTTCAATTGTCATTACAGTTCAGGAAGGCAAACTTGCTTACTGGACTATGGATTGGAACACAGTTCTTGAGCTTTAACATCATTTAGCCTTTTGCCTCATTAGTGTAATTCATTCCTTAAAGGTTCCTCAGGCATAAGCCCTGGAGTCTAAACGAATCATATCCAGTAAATTTAGATACCCTCACTTTTCAGCTTTGATAGGCTTCAGAAAACTCTTTCAAGATACTTTCAAATTCATATGATAATACGGAAAATTAATAGCAGTTCAGGTGGGGGTAGTGGGCAATAGGTAGTTTATAGTGTAAATCTTGTACAAAGTATTAATCTACACAATTTGGTGGTAATCTCAAGACACCCTGTACTTTCCTTGCATTGTAGAACAGACTCAGTGGAGATTCAGTGTAGACTGAGTTTGCAGTCTTGAATTCACTTTGAATGTCTGCTGCTAGTTCAGTACATGCAGTAGCAAGACAAGAAATGAAATAGCTGTTCGTGCAGCAGTTGCTGCTGTGCATGAAATAGTGTAGTTTTCTAAATAACCATGCATTTAATGCTCCACCAGTAGCAAATTACTTCTCAGCTGCTTCTGTGCTTAGCAACTGAGAATTACCTATCTATTCAACTAATGTGTCCGCTTCCTTGTCTGGTCCCTTCTAATATGCCCACAAGAATGGTGCAGTGAGTAGGCCTTAAATAAATCCTTTGGCTGATCCCACGTGTTATTTTACACCTTCTGAAGGCTGCTGCATCAAAGTTTTCAATGGTGCAGGAAATCTGACAGTAGGCTAGTGAATTGTTTGTAGTGGTTCTGCAGGCTGAACCTTTACCTGTTGTCCAAATGCAAGTTGTTTTTCTTGTGCCCTTTTCATTACCTCATTAAGTCCTGAGTATATCCAAAAGCTAGATGGAGTTGGAGGACAGTTACATCATCTGGAGCAGTTTTATGAGGATTAAGGCTGAAATTACTGGATGTACATACTTTGCTTTCTGTATTTTCAGTATGGAACCATATGTTCAAGAAGTTGTTGCTCACGCTTGGAACAGTTAGCAGCAATTTTTAAGTCAGAAGATTGGAGACAAAGCTTGTGAAGTTATTCCAGTAGAGATGGTTGGTATTTGCAGCCAGAGGCAGGACAAACACCTTCCCCTCCATGTTGCTAAGGGAGGTAGACCTGTTGATATAACTGATAATGCCTTTTGGCAAGCTTGTGTTTGACTGTCCAGTTTTATTATTCTGTCCTTGTCAGAATCAACCCTTCACGGGATTGAGTTCATTCTTTTTAGTTTTAGAAAGAGAAGCTTTACCTTTATGCATTAATACTTATTGCTATGCCTATCTTTTTAAGCTATTCATGCTATTTTAGTTTAGTGAAACAACTCAGTCTCTTATCACTCTCATGGCTTGTCATTTCCAGACTTCCTTTTGACTTCCTTTTTTTTATTTTTTCTGAGAGCCAAGTTAAAAACATGTTCTGTAATGAGAAGCCAAGAACTGATACCTTCCCTTCCTATTGGAAATTCACATGGCTCAACAACTCTGTATTTACTGTTAATATTTAAGTACTTTCCATCCAGTATTAATCCATGTAATATCAGTTCTGTTTTTCTATTGAAGAGAAATGCTCTCTAATGCCAAATAAGATTTTAAGATTGTTTTTCCAGTCCACTTATTAGTACCTTTTCCAGCAATATCCATCGCCAGAAGGTTTATATGAAGTTAATTGGACAAGGTTTTTCAATCAATCTTAATTGTATTTTAGTTCTTTACAAATAACATCCAGTGTTGACCATTTTTTTTTGGCCTCAGATTGTTGTTTGCTAACAGGACTAGACTGTCCCTTTTACAACACAGTATTTAATGCAAAACTTCTAGTTTTCTTCCAGACCTCTGAGACTCTCCTAGGACCCAAGTTATTTGCAAATCTTTTTCAAAGGTCTAGGTAGAGGTCTTCAAGAGGTCTTGAATGCAAGCTACTGGGATCTGCTGATCTAAAGGTTCTGGCTGGACACATTTGAGGTCCTTGCATTGAATGTGATATAATTTATTGCCAAGATATGTTTATTGAGCACTTCTGCTTATCTTGATGCCAACCTTTTGTCCATTTTAGCTGACTTCTCCTCCTGCCATACATTCTCTCTTTTCAAATTGGTATCTTCCTTTGTCCTCATAGCAAAAAAAAAGGCACCTGCAATGGGTGAACAGACCACATCTTACTGTGTGACCATATTATGTGCACTGACTTGTACGGATTGCTGCCTCTCAACTCCTGATGGGGAAAAGGCTTTTGATGAACGTGTAGTATAGACCCACATTGGTGTGAAGTTTAAACCTTTAGTCTTTGAGACTAGTTCAGTGACATTGCAGAGAAATCTAATATTGTATTGTCAAGAAAACATTTTTTTTTCCTAGATTGATTACACAGTCTGACAGGTAGCACTTTTATTATTGTTGTAGAGGGTGTCAGGAATAACATTCTACATAGTACCTCCAGTCAGGGTTTATCGACAAGCAGTATACTCTGTCTCCAGAATAAATCAAATGCTTGAATCCAGACATAGAATTTAGCTGTGTCCCAGTTAAGGCACTAAAGACCGGGTGCCAAAGGTGGACTAACAACCAAAGCACTTTACTGCCTGTGGACACTTGATTTTTGTACAAATCAAATCATTAAACACCTGTGCAAGTGAATGGAAAGCTGCCTGGTGGAAGAGAACGTGGGGGTGCTGGTCAACAGCAGCTGAACATGAGCCAGTGTGTGCCCAGGTGGCCAAGAATGCCAATGGCATCCTGGCCTGTATCAGCAACAGTGTGGCCAGCAGGACCAGGAAAGCGATTGTGCCCCTGTGCTTGGCACTGATGGGGCTGCACCTCAAATCCTGTGTCCAGTTCTTGGTCCCTCACTACAAGGACGTTGAGGTGCTAGAGCATGTCCAGAGAAGGGCAGCGGGGCTGGGTAAGGGTCTGGAGCACAAGTCTGGTGAGGGGCGGCTGGGGGAGCTGGGGGTGTTTAGCCTGAAGAAAAGGAGGCTCAGGGGAGACCTTATCACTCTCTACAATTGCCTGAAAGGAGGGTGGAGCCAGGTGGGGGTCAGTCTCTTCTCCCAGGTAACAAGTGATAGGACAAGAGGAAATGTCTTCAAGTTGCACCAGGAGAAGTTTAGATTGGATAGTAGGAAAAAATTTTTCACCAAAAAGGTTGTTAAGCATTGGCACAAGCTGTCCAGGGAAGTGGTGGAGTCACCATCCCTGGAGGTATTTAGGAGATATGTAGACGTGGTGCTTAGAGATATGCTTTAGTGCTGGGTTAATGGTTGGACTTGATAATCTTAAAGGTCTTTTTCAACCTAAATGGTTCTAGGAATGAATGAACCTGAGACCAGGTGTTAGACGTGTTCGGAGCTACTCCTGTCTTGGAAGACCTGAACAGGTTGTAGTGACATTTGTATTTGAGTCAGTTTAGGTTATGTTTAATTCTCACTGCTGTTCAATTTGATAGACATGTTTTGATTTGTGCCTAATAAATGATGATCACACTGAGTGCATCATAAGTTATGAATTCAGTCAAAAGTGTGTGATAAAGGCAATTAGTGCTTTCTGATACAAGAGTCTAGTCATTAGCATGGTGGCTTGGAAATAAAGAGCTGCATTCACCTTAAACCTGGGGAAGTTCAAGCCAGCTTAGTTCAGGAGTGTGTTGCATTATTGCTTGGGGTATTGAAATTACCTTTCTCTCTGTGACACTTAGATAATAGCACAAAACATTTGGAGCTGTAAGACCAAGAAATGGCACAACTTCAAGCCTGGTTGTAGCTGTTGTGGGAGGAGGGATGCCTTGGTTCTAACCTCCGCTTTCAGGCTGTGCATTCATTTTGCATTAAACAGTCATTGGAAAATATCCTGGGAAGCTTACCATCAAACTTGCTGGCTTGAAAGATGATCTAAGTAACTTTCATTAGCCCTCTGCCCACCTGCAGAACTGGTGGAGATTGACTGTAGCCTGGAGAATTTGTTTCATGATGAGGAAAGCTTTTAAAGTAAGGCAGGAATAAAAAACCCTGTCCTTATTGCTTGAGAGACCAATTAGTCTGGCTAAGCAGGTATAAATGACTTGGCATAGGCATTGATGAATTCGTAAGTAATCACAGATAGGTTTGAGTGTTTTAACCCAGAGATATTTTTCTTTTTCCCCAACTTAAACCTTTGCAGATTATACCATGAAAGGAAATGAATCATCTAAAATAATGCTGGAATGCTTTTTTTTGAAGTTCCTACTTTTGCAGTAGGACAACCATCAGTATGGGAATAGTTAAGCCGTCCTGTACATGTGTAGCTGTACAAGAGGCTTGTAGCACTTTGTTAATGTGTGAGTCCTCTTGTACTGAGAGCCCTGTACTACAGATTTCAACCCCCAGCAGAGCTACAACATCTGCCTTAGGGGCACAACCGAGTAAAACCAGTCCATTGGGTGGGGTGAAGTTCTAGAGAATGCCTCTGAGTAGTAAGCTGTACCAGCTAACCAAATATCTCTAGAGCTTGGTACTGTAATTGTCATGAAGCTGACTTTATCATCCTTCCATTTTATCGGGTACTTTTTCATTTAAAGTTAATGCTGTAACTAGGAAATATCTCTGTTTATGAGCAGACAGTATATCTGAACTAGAAGTTTGGAAGTCTTTGTAGGGAGTTTCATTAGCCAGATGATATCAAGGCAAAACTTGTAAAAGCCTGTAACACTACTGTCTGTCAGGCTGTATAACTCCAAAATTGTATTTACTTTTTTTCACCAGACTGCTCTAAGTACTGGCTAAGAGAGGCAGTTCTGCTTTGGAAATACTGTGTAAGTTTCTTCTCAGCCTAATCTTTATGTCTATGTTTGATGTAAAGCACTGTTTTCAGATGCAAAATGTGATTAACTTGTGGGAATTCTGAATGTGCTATTCACCCTTAGTGAATTCTTTGCATTTGTCTTTCTGTTCTTCTGAGGTTCAGCCGCTAGAGGGGGTGTAAACCGCCCTCTCTATATAACTAAGGCTTGTACTATCTGACAAAATACATCTTCAGGGTTGTGTGATTGCTGGGTTGTTGTGAAACGTACTTTCTTAAGGTGTCTAATTTCATAATCTTCTTTTGTTGTTGCTATTTCTAAAGTGAGGCAGGTTTTAAGGATAATTATTCGGAAATATTTATATAGTTTAACCATCTGAGTACCTTTTCTTTGCAGGTGATCTTGTGAATTAGTGTACTATCAATGATGGCAGAACATCCACCATTACTGGATACCACTTCAATTATAAGTAGTGAAATCCCTCTTCTGACTTCTCCTATTGTTAGTGGGGATGGAGCACAACAGGTAAGGAAACTTCAGTATATTTTTTTTTTCTTCTAACAGCATCACTGACGTGTTGACATTGTAAAAGATAGTAATCCTTCATCTGGAATATACTTGTGCAGCTTTGGGCATACACGTATATTAGAGATTGAGGTGAAGGCAGAACTGGTGCAGAGATGAGATTTGTAAGAAGTATGAAGCAGAAGACCTGTGTTGTGAAAGAACTTCTCCATAGAAGAATGGGACCAAACAGCTGCCAAGTTGTCAAGCCATGATTGTGTCTTAGTTTGGAAGTTATATATTTATATTACTGGATGATCTTATTAAGGTGAATAAACCTTTCCCTGTGGTAGAATATAGTAGCTCAGGAACAACATGTAACTGTGTAACTGTGATCCCCAGATTGATACTTGCTTACAACTGGGTAGCTTGAATGGTGGGACTTGATTGTGTATGTTAGTGTCTGCCTGGACGCTTCTTGAGTTTGTATTTCGCAATGGCAGTGCAACCATCTAGTGCATCAGCTGCTCCACTCAGATTTGTGTCACTTGTTCATGATGCACTTTGTCCCATCATCCAGGTCTTTAAAGAAGATTGTAGTCCTTGTCTGCCCCAGTGTCAGCCGCTGCAGTAGGTGACCAGAGGATGGCCTCCTGCTAGGAGGAGTGCTCCTTTGCACTGCTGATCACATTTCAAGACTGGCACTTGGTCCAGTTTTCGGTCTACCTTGGTGCCTATGCTCTGGGCTTCATCAGTTTCTGTGTTATTCAGAGGAGTGTCAAAAGCCTTGTTTAAGTCATGATAAACACTAGCTGTGCTCTCCCCTCATTCACCAAGCTAGTAATTTCACTGTAGAAAGCCATCCAGGTTTGTCTGGCATGATTTACCCTTTGTGAATCCATACTGACTACCCCAAATCACCTTTTTGTCTTTAATGCATTTGGAAATAGCTTATAGGAAGCTTTGTTCACTCATCTTACCAGAGCTGAAGGTGATCTTGACCAGCTTCTAGCTCCCTGGATCCTCCTTCTTGCCCTTTTTTGAGGATTGCACTGATATTTGCTTTATTCTAGTCCTTGGGAACTTCCCCTGTTCACCATGACCTTTCAAACATAGTTGAGACTGAGTTACTTGTTCTGCCCTCCATAAAAATAAGACTGTTAGGCTGTAATGTCAAGCTTACACTGTGATAATGCAAGATTTTGAGTCAGATATGAGTTTAAATGTTCTTTTGGATATACGTTTTCTTTAAAATGTTGTTTCTTTCTCCTGCCAAGTAAGGTTAAAACTGGAAAACAAGCAAGGTATTTCTTCAAAGAAATGAATCTGCAGGGGGTTGTGTCAATCTCCTTATGGAAAAAACAACATATATGATATTACTGTCCTTTTTTATTAAAAACAAAAGGCAGCTCATTACAACTACTGTCTAAAGTGGAACTGGTAGTAATAATGTATTTTATAAAAGTGAATTTTCATTGGGCTTTGGTCATCAATAAGGAAAGTCATTTTCTTTTCCCATTTCACAATAACTGGTGGTTATATACCACAATGTTGTCTCCTGTTCCGTGTTTCACAATGTCGAGTGAAAATTGGAACTTTAATTCTCTGTCCTTCCTTCACATCTGGTACAAGATTCATGAAGAGTCAGTGAGTGCATTTGTTCAGTGGCAGGAAACTTTAATGGAAACCCTTTTTGCATCTGGTGATTTGAAAGCCATCAGTAGGTAGAAAATACTTTGTGTATCTGAAATATGGGAAGTGCAGAATTGCAGGGACTCTATTCTCTGTCAAGGTTGCCCAGTTAAGACTTGGGCCACAAAAAGGTCAGGCAGTTGCTTATTTATTTATGACAGTCTTAAAATCATTTATGTTTGTTTTATATGGTACTCATGAAAGGGGTAGATACTGCATTTGAAAGTATGATGTATTCAAGTGCAAAACACTGTAGCATTGAGCCTTTTTCATATTTTTTTGAAAAATATTTTAAACTTGAGTATTAGTTCATTGTATTCTTTTGTTTTCCTTTGTAACTTTGAAACTATAGAAAGGGAGAAGACTTCTACCTTTATGATGGAGTTACTAAGTTTCCTGTAAGTCTTTTTACTTAGCTACAGTACACACATTTTGTAGAGATTACTTCCCTGATATATGAAAAGTACTTCTCCGGTTCCTTTCGTAACAGCATCGGTGTTGGATTGTGTAAACTTTAACTTAACCTGTAGAGCTGTCAAAATTTTTGTTCCTGCAGTCAAAATCTAGAGTTGTTTTGTCCATGTAAAGAAATGGATATTCTCTTCTATATTCATGGTGTATAAGTTGGTCTGTAGCTGAACTAATTAGTTTTAGTCAGTCCTGACTGAAAAGGTATTGAAAACCAGTACAAAATTCATTATTTAACTATTTTGTTTCTATATTGGTATTTTCTATGTTAGACTAGCTAACTGTGCACTAAACTTGCAAGTTTTTGTTCAGATGTAAAACATCCAAGGATTTTTTTTAATCAATTTGCCCCTTCTTGCATTTTACCAGAATTAACTTTTGTGTTTATGGTGACTTGGATTGTTTATGCTGCATAACTGAGTTGCCAGGTGGATACAGATTATTCAGTTCTTTTCTGGAACAGTTAATATCTTCAAGATAATCTATTTCAAATACTTGAAGTTCTGCTAGCAGTGTAAATGTGAAATAGTAGTACAAATATTTGAACATGTTAAGATGAAAGGTCATATGCTTCAAATAGTGGAAGTTTGTGATCAGGTTAAAGCTGTAACTTTCCACCATGTTTTAAAACAAAACAATCCACAAAGTTAGAGGAATGTGTGAGTGTTCAGTCAGAAAACATGGGGAATTTAAACTGTGTGGATGTTTGTATGTCACTCAGGGCTGTTGTGGGAGATTGCCTGGTTCTGTGTCCCACAGAACAAGGGACTACTGTTAGTTTCATAGGTGAAACCAGTGAAAAGAAAAAGCAAAGGCAAAGCCCGCTGGCTGCTCCTCCTCTGTTAAGCACAGCAGTATTGCTTTTACACCTTCCTATCACTGTGTTCAGCATGAGGGGATAATGTACTTCTTAGGTCTTGATGGTAAGGTTATAGACTGAGAATGGAGTAGATCTATAGTAGTTGATAGAAACCAACTGAAAGTGGGAAAGCATGGTATAAGGACAGAAGTGCTTGAGGGTTTTTCACATAAGTATAACTAGTGCATTGGTGCTTTAGTGATTATTGCTGAGGCTGGACAGGAAGGATGTGCTTGATTATGGGAGTCCTGATTTGGTGGAAGGAGAGGAAAAGAGGAGGCAAGAATTCAAAGTACTTTAATGCACTGATGGTAAATTGTTTTGGAAAGTTGCTACAGCACCCAGTGCTTTTCCGAAACAAATTAGTAAATTGCTGACACAAGTATGCAGCAGCCCTGGAGTTCTGGACCCTCAAGCACCTTCCCACCAAAGCTAGCAGCTGCAAAGTGAGACATTCCTATATCACCTATGTGTCCTTTATTACCAGAAAACATAGCTAGCACTCTCAAAGTAGCCCAGTACCTGTTAACCATTTCCTATTCTCAGGGAAATGGGACATAGTGTTTGACCTTTAGTTGACTTTATTTCTTGACAAGGTGTAGGGATAAAGTAACACTTCTAGCTGGGGAGGATGGTTGCTTATGCTCCAAATTTCATTGAGAAGTTTAGATGCTTGGTGGGTTTTCCAGAAATCCCACTCTGTGTGAATATATGAGTGTGTGTGTGTGTATTGTATGTGAGTTTAAATAGATATTTAACATCAAATCTACAAGTTAGTGTTCCTAAAACCATTTTCTTCTTTAAATATTTAAACCTGTGATATAAAAGTTGTTATTATTAACCTGTTATCATAGGAGGGTATTATCAGTCACCAGAGTAATAGATGGCTATAAAACAAATGAAGTAATCCCCTTTTTTTGGCTTTCACATTGTTTACATATGTGGCATTACAGCAGAAATATAATGGTGAAGATGGTGTTGGAAAATATAAATCTAGACTAGATGGCTAAATGAGTTTCCTCAGTTTTTGTTCTGGCACTTCTGCTTCTGAAAACCATATGGTACATTATCAAGTTCCAGCTTGCTTTGGTTTTGCCTTGTTGCTGAAAATCAAACCTAGAACTGCAATATGTTTCATGATCTTTTCCTCTACAAGAAAAAAAATCGGTGTTAAAAGTTGTTTAACAACATACAGTGTTCTAACTGTTCTCACTTTCCATATTGTGCTGTTTTCCTTTCTTTTATCCGTGCTTTGATTTCACAGAACACAGAGTATGTCCGTGGCTGCTTCTGTCCTTTTTGGCTGAGTTTTTTTGCCTTTTTTTTTTTTTTTTTTTGTACTTCCCCTTTGGCTCTATTGAATTAGCAGATACATCTAACTTCTCATTTTAGAGGTTCATTGAAGTTTGTTTTAGTTGACAATTATTCTTCCCTTCTTCAGTGACTTCATAGCATTGAAGCGCAGCAGAAGTGTGTTCACTGGAACCACTGGAACTCTCAGGCATGCAATGCTTCAGTGCCAGCTTATGGAAGCTCATTATCAAGCTGTATTTTTCCCCAGGATTGATTAGCACTTTTGTGTCACAACCATCACTGGAAAATACATAATCAAACTTGAATGAGACATTCCATATACAAAAAAATCTTTTCCATGGAAGTTTTAAACTGGTTCTTGGCTATGATTTTTTTAAATAATAGCATCAGAAAGAAAAGCTAAAAATATGTGAGTTTCACTGACTCAGGGTTAGTAGATCCTTCCTCTATCTGACTGAATAATATTTTTTTCTTAGGAAGGGTGAAGTTTTTTTCTTAGTTAAGTGTAAATTTTTTTTTTTACTTAGAGATCAGAATTTTTTTTAATTTATTTAAACTGTATCCTTGATAGCAGATGCATTGAAAACTTGCTTTAAATTTCCTAGAAGAAGCCATCATCCTCAGCAGAAAGTGAGGATTCAAAATTCTTTGATGTATAGTAATGTATGAATACTATGCTGCTTTTGGTGAGCAGAAGGTAGCTCCAGATTTATTGCACGATTTACTACCATTCAGATATGTTTATTTTAGTATTTTCTGTTTGAAAATAATGTAGAAACAAGAGTGAAGGCTGTGTAGTTCATAGCCTTTTCTACTTCTGTTTGGTGTGAAAATTCATGGAATGAAGCATCCTCATAAAACTTTTCAGTAATCCTCCTTTCTCTCTAAAATGTCTGTTTTCATGTGCATGATATGAATCCTAGATTAATTTGGTCTCTGATACAGAAGATTCCTCCCAAGATATTTGAGGCATTCAGCCCCTGTTGAATTAATCTGTTCAGAAACTGACATTTGGGAGAATTGGATGACATGTGAAAATTGAATTTCAAGTCAGTTAGTCACTGTAGGTTGCTAATACAGTCAGTGGGGAGAAATAAGCATGTCCAGAAGATGATCCCTTTCATGGTGTACGAAGGTGACTAAAGATCTGTACTTTTTTTCTCTCTCTCTTTTTTTATGAGGTGAGAAGGTGCAAATTGCCTGGAGCTGTAAGTATTGAGGTAGCTCAGTTCTCCTGTGCAGTCTGTTGCAAATGGGTCTGGTTCCTGAGTCTGTGTGTTCATCTATTAATAAGGTTTGGAAGGGTATAGTTATGCCTAAGCAGTGTCCTGGACTCAGGCATGTCCCCATCTCTCCCCTTCTCTGTGCCATGGGATGCTTAATGCTGAGTAAGCCATGACCTGAATGCCAGGCTCCAAGACCTACAAAGCCACCCCAAGTGCTTACCTGTGTTTCCTCAACAGACAGCTATTGTAATCTCTCTGTAACTTGTGACAAAAATGTAACTACTTTGCAAAGTCATATTTTTAGTTACAGAAACTCGACTCTTAAAATACATGAGAATTACGTACTTGGCAAATAATTTATCTGAGGTACATCATCTGCTAGCTGAAAACTGTTTTTTCCCTAGGAAGCATTTCTTTACTGAGAGGGTGGTCAAATGCTGGAACAGGCTTTCTAGAGTTGTGGCCAAAGGCCCAAACCTGTCAGCATTTTAAGAGGCATTGGGACAATGCCCTTAACAACAACTTGGTCAGCCCTCAATTAGTCAGGCAGTTAGACTAGATGATCGTCATAGGTCCCTTCCAACTAAAATAGTCTGTCATATTCTATTCTCTGGAGATTGAGACTTTGCCATAACTGAGTAAAGTCCATTAATCCTCTGCATGTAACAGAATACACTTTATACACTTTAAACAGAGGAGGCAGAATGACATTGTCCAGAAACAGATAGACTCAGACTATAGTTTACACACTATTGCAAAAAAATGGCCCTTGGCTTTATTTTTTCTCCCTTTCTCTTTGAAGTAGAGGAGAAAATACATAGGAAAGCATTGGGATTGTAGAGATTTCTTCCACCAAGCCTTGGCCCATTAAGTCTTTCCAATCTGATCTAATTGAGATGTACCTTTTAATTTCTCTTCTGGCTCAAGTTTGTATTGTCACAGTGTTTTGATATACAGTGATGCTCAGATTTACACAAAACTGGGTATATAGGGTACGTTTTCAGGATAAAACCGGCTATTTTAGAAGTGATACTGACATTTTTAACATTTGATTTTTTTTTTAATTAAATGCTCTTTTGAATAACTAGAAAACACTGTTCTTCCTTTGGCATTTCCTTTTATGCACTATTTAGAGTAAAAAAGTTAAACACATCTATCAGTCTTAAATATTACGGGCTTTTAACTTGCTATATCAGCAAACAGGAATCTGGGCTGTCAGAAGCAGTGTTGGGAAATATAAAATTCTCTTCTAGTCCATAATACATTTGGGCTGTTGCAAGCTGGCAGATTGATCAGGGAAAATGCCTGCTGAGGGGACTAGCCCCTGTGAAGTATTAGCTGAAACTTTAGTTAGCCCTTGCTACCCATTTGCTGTGCAGTGTGAGCTCTGTTTCTCATCCACTTTTGCTTAGCATCATGAAACTGAATTCCTGCAGACTTCAAACAACAAATCATGAAATGAGAGTGATCTCATTGAAGTCTTCCAGTTTTTATTTTTAGAGGTTGATGTGTCTAACCACTGGCCATGACCAGATGCCTCAGAAAGTTCCAGAGATCGGTGACTGCCCCTAACACTGCTTCTTTCTAATTCCATGTAAACATGGATTAGCTTTAAACTTTGAAGCCCAAATGTTTGTCTGTTGCATTGTCCAGATTCCTTGAAACACTGCTGTTATCCTTATGTTTATACTTTTGCTGATTTAAAGATACAACAGTGGTACTATTTTAAGTAGCAAATTTTCTGTGCACTATCTGCTAGCCACAGACTGTGTCAATGCTAATGAAACAGATTGAGTTTGCTGTAAATTAGGCAAATAAAACTTATCTTAGGCAAGCTGTGAGAACAGAGAATGCAGAAGAGAGGAGACAAACAAAGAAGAAGCAAGTAGATCAAAATTGTAAGTATTTCTAAATACTGAAAAATGAGACAGACTTGTGGAATGTATGCTGATTGGCACTGTTATATGTAGACACTAACAAGTCTTGAACATTTATCAGTGACATTCAACAGAGATTTCAAAATTTAACTTTTACTGGTTCTTCTCAGAAAACTTCATATTTTTACAAAACAAAGCTAGAAATCATCTTCGCCTGCACTTTTTCTCAGTGGTCAGCTTTTTCAGCTGATCATCTTCCTCATGAAGCGAAGGGGGAGAAACACAAGTACAGTAAAAATTTTAAAAACTTTTCATAAATAAATTTCTTTCCTAGGAAAAAAAAAAATCACCAGTTCTTGGATCTTCCCAACCTGCCTTTCTGCAAAAAGCAATGAAAGTTTATTGAGATCTATAGTTTTTGAATGCCAGTGCCAATGAACAATCTCATCGTCTTTCAAATCTCCCTGTTTCCAGTTGCTTCTAGAGATATTCTGTCGTCTTAGCTCAGTCAGTGGTGCTGACAGTATCTTGTAACAATGGTTAAAGATGAAGCATTTGCTGATTTTGTTATCTGTCAGCTGCCTTTTAGAAAAATGATGCAGAGTTGCTTGGTCTGTCCTCTGAAAATACAAGCCTTAGGAGCATGTCACTGAAAGATGGCTTCTTTCATTCGCTTTTTCCAAACATGCAGCTACTGTCCATGTAAGCTGAAATAGTTTGGATTGTGTTTGGTTTTTTCAAAATCCCAAACATGTAAATTGCTATTGCAACATCTTATGTAGCAATTAATTCTGTATGGATTTCCTCCCTGGTCCTGAAACACAAGATCTGTTAATGGCCTTTACTACCCATATCTTAACTATTCTTCACGAAGAAAGTTTTAAACTCCATATCTAGAGCAGTTAGATCCTTATAGTCAGTACTAGCAGATGCTAAGGTAGAGAATTTTGTAGTCATGGGAAACCTGTAAACTGGAATTTGCTCAAATAAACACAGTGGAAAATAGAAGATTTAGAACTTTGGTGTTTAAGAGTGTTGCATCAGGTTATTTGGACAAAGATTGAAGTCTATAGGACGCTTCTATAAATAATGGTGAGAAGTCTGTTTTCGTCTGTCATTGATACTAAAACCAGAAGATAATTTAAGGGGAAAAAAAATTCTAACATTTCTTTTCCTGTATAGATAACACAGAAATGTTGTGTGCTGAGTCTGCTATTGGTGCGGTACAAAGCTTACCCTAAAGTTTTCAAAACTCATTGTTGGTTAGTAGCCAATGTGCGTGTGGAGAGAGGAAGCTTTTATTAAGTTTAAAAGAAGATGGGAGACAGAAAGATCTTTTGAAAGATGACTTTAAGAAAAAAGTACTTGGAAGTAACACATCACGACCATGAAATTCATAAGCCTTTGGCAATTTAAAACAATTTAAGGTACTGTTTTAATTTAGCTTTTATTACTGATGTCAGGTGTTCCTATTTAATAATCATATACTCTCTGTAATACCTGTTACATAGATCTTTTGTATTTTTCCATTTACTGTGTTTTTTAAATGATAGTGGGCTTGATTATGAAAAAGAGTAGTTCATAGCCTCATTAGCCTTGTTATGATATAAGCAGCAGATTTTGAACACACTGTCAATGGAAAAACAACTTGTGCTGTGTTTGTAACTGACATCACCTTAGCTCGACCACAGATGTGATTCCATCTGGCAATTTCTGTGCTACTAATGAATAACAACACTGAAGTCTTGCAGTATTCTTTGATCTGAAGCATGTAGGAACTTACAAATTGTTGGACTAGTCCTACAAATGGGAACTCTGGGATAGGTGAGGTGACAAATCCACAAATCACAGTAAGTCCATGTGGGAGCCACAGCAGTGTTAGTATCTTGAGTCTGCATCTAGTTTTCCTTGTTCACTGGACCACACTCTGTGGAGCCAACATGGATGTAATAATGATTTTCCTTGTAACAAAAAACTTGTAACAAAAGATGGGTGGGAAAGATCTGCTTTGAAAACTAAAAATAGATGTTTTTTACTAATAAAATTATACTGGATATGAATAACTGATACTTTTTGCTTAGAAAGTTTTTACTTGGTAAATAATTACATGCTGATCAAATGTTATGAATATGACTTGAAGTTAAAAGAGCAGAAAGTTACTTTTTTTTGTTATAAATAGACTGTAGCTTTGAGTCCTTTTACGTAAAAGTGTGTGTGTTTGTACACTTACTTATTACCTTTGAAGACATTAGATGTTAGTAATGTTAGAATTTTTTATATCTTAGACAAGATTTGATCTGTAATCTCATGTGGTTGCATTCTGAATACCTAAACAATTTCAAAGCAGTTTCCTGTATCTTGTCTGCCTATGCATTAGGACTTAAACCAGTGATGCATAAGTGGTATTTCAAGTAATTTCTCACAAGAAGAGAGGGATGTGTGTTTTGCCCTGTGTAACTGTCTTTCTTCAGATGAGGGTGTGCCAGTGGTCCCTGGCTGTTGTTGGGATTAAAAACTACAGATGTGAGATTGCCAGAAAACAATACTGGATGTTTTCAGTTTAGCTCTTAAGTGGAGACTAACAGAGGGAAACCATCTTTGTAATCTATCTGAAATGTCTTTAATATTAGTATTTAATAAAAGGTATTTCTGTCTATAGTATTATTTAGGGCAGACATATGTAAATTATAAGGCGAAGTTCAGAAACATACATCTTTCTTTTCACATCTTTTAGTAAATGCATGGTATAAAGTAGCACAGTATTTGAGAGAGTGCATTAGAATCCAGATTGTTTCTTTGCTGTTTCTTTTTATTCTTTTACAAAGTATAATTTCCCTCTCTTTTTTCTGGCTTACTTGCAAAATGAAGTCTTAAATTGGATCACAGATTATAAAGTCAGAAGTTGGTTCACTCTGAGTTAGTATATGCTATCTGGGAATCAGGAGGCTAAATTAAAAATGCAGTTATAAAACGGCATATATTTGGAAGCTTTGTTCTCTTAAACCCGAACCTTCTGTTGACTGACGTTAGATGATCCAGAAGCAGATGCTGCAGCAGCTATTTGTTGATTTAGTTGCTATGGTGACATGATACATTCATGTACAGCAGGAAGCTCACTGTACGTTGGCTAATTTGATAGGAAGGAAGGCTTGAGGTAGGTATTGCTGACTATATTGTTAATTGATCCTACCTTTCACATCCTGCCTCCACATGCTTCGTGGATGCACAGCTATAGAGGAAGGTAAAGGGAGATCCTCCTGCGTGGCGTTCAGGTTAAGGTGCCCTGTTAACAGGAGGGGGGGCAGTGTTCAACACATCACCGAAGATTACCTCAGTATTAAGTGAATGGAACAGATTGGAGCAGCCGGAGTGGTGACTGTTGAATCTTCCTTCATCCTTTGTCACTGTGGTAGCACCAGTTGAATGAGAGAAATAAAAGGATGCGAGCAACAGTAAGTCAAAGTGCTAAGGCTTTTGAAATGGGTTATGAGATAAAGCATGTCACTAATTAACATCTTGATTGGAGCTATTAGTGGAGAAAAATGTAATTGTTCTGAGTATGTGCCCTAATGACAGAGCATAAACGTGGCTCTGCCTGGAAGTTGTGTGGTGTTATATTCGCCCTTTTCTAGAAATACACCTTTTTATAATCTTGTTGCAGACAGACTGTTAAAGATACAGTGTACATCTTACAAAGAGCTTGGCTGTACCACCTTCTTAACAGGTTCAGTGTTTTAAAATTATCTGAAGTCAGAATGACCAAGATTATTAGCTACGAGGTTTTCCTAAATATGAAAAATATTCAAAAATTAATCTACCTTTGTCCTTTTGGGAAAAAATCTTCTCATGAGTACTGCTGAGCTAATTTCAGTTGCAGTATTTTTTGACAAACCACTGCTGTCTTTTTTTTTTTTCCCATGTTGATGTGTATTAGTAGTGCATTTAGAAAAACGATTTTGGTGAAGTCTTTTCATTATTTGTGATTGTTGACAATCTTTTGCTACTGACTCAACACCTATAACCATATAATGCTAAATATAGATGTTTTAAGACTAATAATAAACAAAACCAAAAAAAAACCCCAAGCCTGAAACTCTCTTCTCTTTCCTAGTAAAACATCTCAGAAAATAGTATTGTTTCTGCTAGTGTAGAAATGGTTTGTGATTTGATTGTCTTGAAATTACAGTTTTAAAGATCCAAGCAAACATTTTGGAACACTTTACCCTCTTGCTTTTTAGGAAGTTTGTTTGTAGGAAAAAAACCCAAAACTCCCCATAACCCAAAAAAACACACACATCCCCCAAAACCATTCCAGGATGAGGGAAAAACAGAACTCTGCTTCTAGTAATATTGTTTTGCTCCAACTTGTAATCTTCCTTGTTGTACAGGAACAGTCTCTTACTATATAGTTACATTTAAGTGTGCTTTAACCACAGTTATAATGTAACATAGTCTTATTTCTTCATGTTAAATATTTAATATTAGCAATGACTAAAATTAATGTACCATGTTCTAGCTTCCTTCCCCTCTCCACTTTCTCCTTCACATCTTACTTCCCCACTTTTTTTGGTATTTTAATATGTACGCCAGGCTAGGAATCATCTTTGTTGGTAAAGGATTGCTTTTTTTTGTTTGTTTGTTATGATATGTTTAGTGGTAGATCTGTTAGCATTCTGGTTATATATATTCAGAGGCTTTTAACTTGGTTGGAAAATTTGCCCCAGATTTCACTCATTCTGGAAAAATTTGTAAATTTTCAAAGCATTGCTAACTTCTTTTAGAGGAAGATACCAAGTAACCCATTCAGTTCCTTTCCTCTTCAGAGTGAGCTGGTAGGTGGCTGGGGAGAGAAAAGGATTCAAAATGCCCCTTTACCCTGAAATTCAGTCTGATTCCTTTGGTTTTCTTGCCTTTATGGCTGTAGACAATGCTAACCTATGGAGAGAACAGAGTGCCAGTTCTCATGTGGGCTTATCCCACAACTTCACACATGGCACAAATGTTTAATGAAGTTTGGTTTCTTTAGCCTCAGTCAGGATTAAAAAACTTTAACCTTTTTCTTTTCCCCTTCAGGAGGCTGATAGTCCTTGGTACTGAAGGATGGCTTTGAGAGCTAAGATGTTCTGGAGACAGAACAAGCTTGATGATTTATTTTCCTTTATTGCAAATACAAAAACCTTTCTCCCATATCCGAGTAACTCTAAAATTATAGTTTCAGTCTTTCAGCTAACACTTAGCTGTTTTGGAATAAACCTGTGAGTATTAGGAAAGTTAAAATTTTTAAATTATGTTTTATATCTAGTAGCTAATAACTTCTTCTACAGACAGAGAAGCTTGTAGTTATGAAAACATGTATTTGGACAACACAGTTCGTTATGTACTAGAAAAGATTTTAAAATGTGGCTGTGAATACCGAACTTGTAAACAAAGTTTTGTTGTGTCTGACTTGATTCTCTTGATGTTTGTGCTGGCTTAGAAGAATCAGAAACTGTTTCAGTCAGTCCTGTCCTCTTAGAAATACAGGTATTACTTGACTCTAAAATGTGTAATACTTAAGATCATCATGACGTGGTAAGGGTAAGTTAAACTCTCTTCCATAAACCTTATTCAAATCTGATCTACAAAAAATTCACCAAATCAGGAAGATCCTCATAACTTTATAGAGAAGTGTGAAGGAGAAGGTAAACATATGTCTTCATTCTGGATTTGCTTTGTTTTGTGTCTGTGTGAAAGAGTATCTAGTATACTTCTAAACACAGTCATTTGTTGTTTGGATGTTGGGTTGTTTTGTTGTGGAGTGGTTTGGTTTTGGTTTTGTTTTTTTTTGTTTGTTTGTTTGTTTGTTTTTGTGGTTTGCTTTTTTTTTACTTTGGACTAAATTTTTAGGACCTAAACAATAAATTACAAGTATTAGTAATATTTTGAATATGTAGGGGTTTTTTATCAAATAAAATCTCTTTTTCTTTATAGGTCCACTGCATGTATGTAATTACATATATTTTGCCATAGAAATGGCAAAATAATTTTGAGGTACTAGTTTTTGACTGGCTGTATTGTGTGTGTTTATCTGGGGAGGAAGCTTTGTTCTTTAGCCTTCTAAATTTTATTTGAGACCTGCTTTTGCACATGTATAATTGTGAGCAAAAGAGAAATGTGTCAAACTTGATGTGAGAACTTTTGGAGTTAGCTTTTAGGGCTCTTTATTTCATTATTTCCTTACCAGCTTTTTGTTTTTCCCTCCATGGGGACAGAAATAGTTTAGACTTCTAATTGTATTTACAGTTTCTGCTATGGAAAGATGTTGCCTTAAAACAATGAAGATGTTAATGCTTAGGGATTAGTCCTAATCTGTTTTTGTTTTCCTTCTCTGCAAGTCTTTCACCTCATCTAGGGTCCTTTTCAGGATGAATCCAGTTTTGGTATTAGTATTTCACAATTATGTCCATAGGTTTATGTTTCCATCTTTCTTACTAACCACCTGACAGAGAACAGTTATTGATTGTGCAAGGCTGTTTATAGTTTGTCACTTTTTTTTCCACTGAAAGTACCGTGGAAGCTTTTTCCTTCATGTTGCAATGTAAATACACATTTGTGATGGTGCCACAAGTCTAATGCTGCCTTTCTTTTCTGTCAGGTAGCTGAAATAATTTTGAAACCTGTCAATCTCCTGGTACATCACTACTTCTGTTAGGAGGATGGACGTTCAAGTAGAGAAGCTTGTAGAAGTGCGTATCTTACAGAATGAAGGGTTGGTTTTAATTGTTCTTTCAGTGGAGTTAATGGGATTTTTGGCCTTAGTTGGTATGCAAACAAACATATCCAAAACAAGATTAGCTAACTCTGTGTTTTAAATTCCATTCTGCCCTCATTGTGCTCCAATGAAGAAATAGGTTAACTGTGTATTGATCTGGCACAAGCAAAATCTTAGGTTGCTTATGAAAGTATTCTGTGTACCTAAAGACAAAGGTTAGTAAGATACAAATCAGCTATATTTTGTATTGTTGCTGTTTTGCTTTTGAAAGACACTGTTGTGACCATATTGGCAGAGTGAAATACCTCTAAGGATCTTATTTTGGCTTCTGCAGCCTCTGCTTCTTGCTGATAAAAATTACTTCTAGACCTTTATGGAGATAAGTGTTAACATTTGGCCTTAAGTTTTTCCTTTCTTTGGAACAGCCTGCTGTGTCAATGTGGCTGCAGGTCTGCCTTGCACAGCTCTCCCTTCCACCTTTTGTTGCTTGCATTCTTAGTCTTACAGGGTTTTTTTATGACTCCAGCCATTTTTATCAAATTCACTTTTTTCATGTTAGAAATAAGCTGAAGACCTGAAAAAAACATTAAACTCCTTTCCTGGCTCAGTCTGCAGAAACATCCTGTATTTTCTCTTGCAGATAGTGAAGAGTTTTACTGAATAAAAATAAGTAACATTGAGCATTCTCCTCTTTGAACATTTGTACTTCCATTGATTCTTTAGATGCAAGATCAAAATACTTTCCATCCTGCTCACACTGATGTAGTAATAAATCCTATATGAGATGTTAAGATATAATAATTAAAAAGTAGTTGTATCTGTTAATGGTAGTATGTCCAAGTCAGTGTTGCATATCTCTGTAGGATGTGATTATACTACTTGAGTTGCAATAAAATTATATTTAATTTGGAATTCCTTAGGGAGAGAAATACTATAGAATAGTTTTATATAAGAATTTTATTCTAAAAATGTATTTGCCACATCTGACCAGCTCAAATTGTGATTTAAGGTGAAGAATAGATTTTCAAAACCACTCATGAGCGTGTCCCTTATTTAGTCCCTCAAGAAGGCAAAATATTGTAGTGCTTCCTCAGGATACTGTCAGTAATTGTTTATATATTAGTAATTTAAATGTGCTCCGAGTGTTAATGGAAACTGAGGCTAAGTGTCGTGAAACAAGTCGGTTTTAATAAATCTTTTCTTGCAAACTGCTTCGTAAGAGTGATGTCAGGAACAGTTTTCAGTTCTGTATGGATCTGTGTTATGCTCAGGACTACTACAGCATATTCATTATTGCAGGTGACTGTTCCAGCACCTGGGAATGTTCCTGAGTACTGCTCACTTTGCTAATATGGATGTGGCCTTAGGTATTACTGGTGTGGTCAAGGCAATGTAGCAGTTCTCCCAGGAGTGATCACAAATATTAAGACCCCTCAGTTTGCAGACTGGGTACAAGGAGATGGGAATTGCCAAGACTTAAAAAATATTGAAGGAGGTGGATGGACTTTATTCAGAACTTTTTTTTCAGTAAATCCCATAGCAGAGAAGCTAGGCAACATGTAATAAGTAGGAGATGGTTTTAAAATGTTTAGAAAGAAAATTTTGGGAACTTACTGCCATAGGAGGTTGTGGAGGCAGTTCAAATTGTAAGTGAACTCAAAGAGTTTAAGCAAATTTATAGACAATGAGAGAGGTGGACTGCAGAAAGTGGCCTGGCTCACATACTCTCCTTAAACAGCACCTCAATTGATACATTAGAGTCAAAGTGCTTGTCTAGATGGACTGCTGACCCAGACCATCAGGACATTTCCTGTGTTCTTACTTGGCTTCAGCTACGGCCTGCGTTCAAACAGCAGTTTCTGGAAATACATACCAAGCTTTCTAATATATGGCATTATTAGTTTTGTTAGAAGGCTTTTTGTTAGGAGGTCTTTGCCAATCCGGGCAATTAAATTTAACTACCACAAAGCTTAGTATGTTGCTCATTTGGTTTGGATTTATCTTCTAAAATAGCCTATGTAAAATAAATCAAGTACCATTGAAAAGCGTGAATTTCGCTTTTAAAACTGACATTCTTTGACAACTGATGTTTCAGGTATTTCAAACTTCAGCCATTCAGTGGTCACTTGGTTTTATTTATGCAAGAACTGCTTTTAACGTAAGCGTGTGTCTGCACTCTTGTATTGTCAACTTGTATGCTAATCTCTGGAAAGAGATTTTGTATTGTTTTTCGTCAGGAACTGTATTGAGATCATGTGGATCATTATCAAACAACAATTGTTTAAAGGAAACAATTTACAGTCACAGTGGAAATTATATAGAACTAGTTGACCTAATACTCCTGTTTCTTAATGGCAATGCCTTAACATGTTTTGAGACAAAAATACATTGAGTCAAAATTCCATTACCATTCAGAAATTACACTTTTAAATTTTATTAGTATTATCATTGGTTGTGCTTTAAAAGTGCTTGTATGATTCTGGAATTTGTACCAAGGCTTCAGTATCCTAAGTTCACATTATTTTGTTAAGATTGTGAAGTCCTCAATTAGTGTTTTGTTGACTTAGTAAGAGAAATAGCCCTTGAAAAGTGCCCAGGCTAAAGGTGCCTCCCACTGAGACTGACACATCACAAATGAGGGGTTTTTTTTAGTATCGTACTTATCTTAGAGGAGCAGGCAAAGGAAATCTGGATAGAATGCATGTCAGCCTTTGGGTAGCAGAACTTTATTCACAGCAGAACTGCTGTGAGTAAAACAACAGAATTTGTCACAAAAAGATTGAGGCACAGGAAGAGAGGCTGAACCATCAGATTTTTCCAAAGCTTTTCTCTTAGTTCAAGCCAATTTGAATGCTTTGCCCAGAAAAGGAAGGAGGTCAAGATCTTGAATATTCAGTGCGAAAGACTCAAAGACTCAGGCCCTGGTTTTCAGAAGTACTAATGTCAAGGTGATGAAGTAACGTTGGGTGATGGGGTGTGCAAGCCTGCACAAAGGCACCTCAAATGAGATGAAAGAGCTATAAATACTAAGCAACCCACATATATATTTTTCCTTTTTTTATCTAAAACATGATGCTGTGTAAAATCCATGTTACATTTTCCTTTAGAGAAATTTTCTTGCATCCTTGATTATGTGCTGCAGACTTTCATTAGATAAGGGGGAATTCCTGTGAGAGGCTGTCAGTCTTTTGTACTATCTCTTCTGACCAGAAAGGTACCGATCTCTCTCTATGAATAGCTTTAATTTTTCTTATTTCAAGTCATATCTACTGAGGTGCAAAGTGTCAGAAATGCCCTTCTCAAAGCTGTGATCACTCCATGGGATTCAACTGTGATAAGGTTGGTCCAGAAACCGCTGTTGGTCATACACTGCCCCAACACAAAGACAAAGTTGAAGCCAGCAGTTCTTGAAACTTCTGAAATTTCTTCAGCCCTGATTCAGAATCCCTTTTGGCACACTTGGCAACATATAGAGCCTACCTTGTAACAGTTGTAAAATACAAATGTGAATGCGTAACATAAAAGTAAGGCCGCAAGTGGGAGTCAGTGAAATACAGTCAGGCATCAGGTGGGCTAATAGTCCATTGACAAGAGACACTCTATTTCCTGTTTCTGGGAACTGAGATCTAATTAAACTATATTAAGTTGGTGAGTCTCCCCACCCTTTGGATTGGCAGTCAGATGTCATCAGAGATGTGAAAATCTGATGGCATCCTGAGTGTCAGAATGATGCTGGACTCCATCAGTTGACCTGTTGCTGCTGCTGCTGAACAGTGCTTGTCTCGCTGTGCTGCACCATGGCTGCCATGCTGAACCTTTACCTTCTCAGAGCAGCTGTGAAGTGAGCAACAAAGGTGCTCACACCAGGAGAAGCTGCTGTAACACAAAAACAGGAGGCGCCAGGCCCACTTGCTGCAGTTGGGCCAGTGCATGTATTCCCTTGCTCAAAACAGCTCTGCCAGCTGGAGCCGCAGGTTTGGATGGCCTGCAGCAAGAGGTCTGGGGGAGGAAAGCCAGCAAGTTCCCAAGACATCATTACCCAGATTACCAGCCTCAGACACTCACACAGAATAAATAGGAACAACTGGGAATACCAGTCAACCTACACTGCCTGCTGCTTTAAAAGCAGGAATCAAGGGCCAGCCATCACCCTAAAGCTTTTCTGCTTTTCACAGTTCATGTGATGGAGACCAAGAATATTGAGCTGAAAATGGTACAGATTGACATGTCAGCTGCAGCCAGAATGGCTCCTCCCAGGAGTTTGGGCATCTAAATCAGCAAAAAGAGACGGGCAAATGTAGCTATCCAGCCCACACATAACAGATGGAGAGGCATTCTCATGTACCATGAAGCTTTTAGGTACTTTTATTCCAGTCTAAATTTTGAGCTAAAACTTTCAATTGTAGCAGAGAAAAGAGTACATCAATGAAATATGTCTTCAAAAAGTTATGCCTGCTTGGGGAGTCTGGAAAAGAAATTGTAAGAACTCATCTATTCTTATTTCTCTCCTTCATCACATTCTGATGGTGATGATAGCCAGTTGTTAAAATGCTGCCTTCAAACACTTCAAAATAAACTGTGGCAATACAATATTTTCTGAAGACCTTTAAGTCTTCTTTGAAGTTCATTACCAAAATAATCTTGTTTAGATAATATTATGAATGCTAACTCTTAGTGAATTTTACTTTGAGCCTTACTTCAGACGATCTGGAAAATTTATTAGCTTGATAAAATGTAAATAGCGATACAGTTCATTGTTTTTTTCTCAAACAGCCTAAAGTTTCTAGAAATAACACATGAAACAAGATAGTATTTTTAAAATGCTTGCTCAAACTTGAGCCAATCAGCATGGACTCACACAACCCAAGCTTGAAAATGTGAATGTCTATTGTAGCTCAACAATATGTTAGTGTAGAACTTGTTGTCTTTTCATTAATTTGTGAAAGTGCTCCACCAGAAAGGGAGGAATTAATATGATTTCTGCCCTTTCCTTATCCTTTCCTTTCTCTCTGATATTCCTAAAATGAGTAACAATCGTTTTCTGTTCTGGGGGTTTGTGTTGGTTGGTTGTGTTTTTGTAAACATGAAATATTTTATTTTCTTTTAGCAATTTAGCAAAGTAAATTTTTGGTCATAATGCTCAAGAGTTTTGTTTATAAAGAATTCTTTCCCTCTGATTTGTAGAGGGAGGAGGACATAGGCTCTATGTAAATGTGTGCTAGCAAGACTGAAGAAAGTTGTGTCCAGAAAGGAAATTATAAAATGCACCTGCTCTTCTGCTTTTTTGGGGTCTTTTTGCCTTTGTTCGTAATTTTAGCTGGGTTTTTCATGTTTACAAACTTTTTTTCCTCACAGAAGGGCAGGTTTCAAATAAGAACACAGAAATCTAAAATGGTAACAGGCTTCTGCTTTGGTACAGACTTTCTCTGTTTATTTTGGCTGATGTGTGTTTTGCTATCATTTCTGCCTTGCTTGGGTTTACAAAATTAGGATAACCAGCTTTCCACAAATAAAATTATACATATTGTTTCATGCTGGGCATCTGGTGCACTTACTTTGTCATGACTTCTAATAATTTTTTATCATTAATGAATGTACAAATATGCTTGGGTCATGTAAAGAGGGACATGACACAATATTTCCCTTATGTTGAAAACTGTTTGTCAAGTGGTTGATGTCAAACACTGGGAATTCTAGGCTTCCTTCTGAAAGTTTACGTAATGGTTTGATTAATGTTGAAGTTAATGCAATTTGTTGAAATAATTTAAGCTGTACAAATAACTTCTTAATTATACCAGGCAGTTGAGAAAATAAAATTTGTACAGGTACTGTTTTACTTAGTTGTTATTTTCTCCTTAAGTCTTTGAAAAATGTTTAAAAATATCTCTGCCTGTTCTTGCTCTTATCTCTTTCTCTGTGGGATGAAGACAGCAAGAAGTGTGAAGTGAAAAATAATGTATTTACTAACCAGAAAAAAAAAATGTTTTTTTCCCAGTAAAACTTTATTTTTTGCACATACCAGACTTCTGTAACATATTCCTGTGTAATGGTTGTAAACACTTTTATTTTTAAGGTTATTCTTGTGCAAGTTAATCCAGGGGAAGCATTTACAATAAGAAGAGAGGATGGACAGTTTCAGTGCATTACAGGTAAAGTTGATACATTTACTTTAATATTTTCTGAGTCTGAATCAGGATTAATAAAAGGCAATTTGTGGTGAAAGTAAAAGAATGACAGAACTTATTTTAAATACGAGAGTTTAAATAAAAGATTATGTGCTAAGGAACATTGGGATTTAGATTTCACTACCATAAACCAAGTACTTTTTCTTACATTATATTAGATGAAATTAAATTTCTTGGGGAGGAGAAGAGGGGAACATTTTCAGATTGCAAAGCAAACACAGAAAGGCTGTTGTAGCAACTTTTGACTAACCTCATTTATTTCATAGACCTCAAATTAAAAGCTACAACTGTTAATATGTCTTGAGTTTAGGTTTTTTTATTATTTTCTGTCATGTGGACATTGTTCCCCTGTCAGTTATCCCACCTGGTTTCTCATTATCTCTAGGGGCCAAATTGCATTATTTCTGAGTTCCAGCAAGAGCAGCTTCAAAATACAAATGCTTCATCTAAGCATCGCATCCCCTTATGCAATAGTCACTTTGAATGTCGTTTTCTATTCTGAATGACCATAGCTACCAGTTAAGCATATCTAGAAGATACTGCAAGAAATGAGCAATTAACTATTGCTGCTGCTTAGAATACCATTTTACTGTGTTGTAAGAGAGTATCCACAGATTCAGCTATGGGGTCGCATTTTTGCTTGTCATCATCTGGGCCAATTAATCCTACCTTTTTTTTTTTTTTTTTCTGGATGTTGGCCCAGCTCCAACAGATACTTTCCTGGGAATTTGAAGCAAGTATTTTCCAGCTCCTTTCCCTCTTCTCTCCAGTCTGAGAAGAGCTGAAAGGCGTGGTTCCCAGTGTCATAGGCAGGTCCTCTGTCTGCAAAACAACTGATTCAAAGGAGGCCTTAGATGGTAATTAAGTTTCAATCGACAGTTCTTTAAGTTTACATGTCTGTTAGCACTGTATTTCAAAACTTTGTGCTGATTGCATGGTATTCTTGCATCCTTTGAGCCACAAATGGATCAGTGTTGCAGCTCACCATTCTATACAGCTTATTTGAAACATGATAGGTAATAATTACTTGACAATACCTGAGGGGAATGTAATGATTTTTGTCTTGCAATTCAAGAACAGATAAGATGTATTTTGCTTCTGTTGCACAAAATACTGAGGGGAGAGGCATGCATTGCGTGTTTGGTTCTAATTTTTGATTTACCAAATGTTCTTACTAGTGGAGAATGAATTGACACTTTCCTTGCATGATTGTCTTGAGAGCAGGAAGTGTTTAATGGATTGCAAAAATATTAAGATCATATCTTTATAGATATGGTTCTAACCTTCCACGGTACAGCTTTTATTCTTGCCTGGTTACTCTTGCTTTTGGAGTAGGCAGCTCGCTATTGTGATTTGATTCAGCTGTGGATTTCTTCATCCTTTAAATACGAAAGCAAGCATGAGCAAGTTAGTAGACAATTATTTCTGGGACTCACTAAGTGTAAGCTGAGGTACAGTCTTTACAACTTTCCTGAAAAATGGCACTGGCAATCTGGAAAACTACAGCCCGAATCAGTTCCATAGCTTTTGCAAACCTCCTGTCATATAGACATTCTTCTTGTCCTTCGCCCTTTCTGGAGATGAAATTGTGGATTATAGTTAGTAGTAAAGTAGGGGGCATAAACATTTTTTCATATCTGTGCATTCACTGATCTTAGTACAGAACCTGAGTTGCACATGATCTTTTGAATGTTGCTTTTCTGGTCTGTTCTTGCCACTTCTGAGACATTTCTGTGCTTTTGAGTGCTATGCCAATGGATCTGCCTTAAAGAAGAAATTCCCTTAGTAATTGATGCTGTTCTTTTTTCATTATATGTATTGCAATTTGTGAGGAGTGTCTACTGTTTGGTTTTCTGTGTAGAGATTTGTATAAAATAAAAAATTTTAGCTGGTGTAAACTGTAGAGAGTAATTTGGTATTGGTCCTTTCTGTTCTGCCACAACTTCTCAAACATTGTTTGCCCTTGACTTGTCTACAAAATGGATTACCAGTTTGCATAATGGGTTGCAGCTGCAGGAGTCTATTGCATTGTCTTGAAAGTTAGAAAGAAAGAAAACTCACATCAGTTCCTTGGTTTTTTCTTCACTGTACGCACTCAGTTGTTAGGTGAAATCATAGTTAAAGATGCGGAAATATATAATGAGAATGGTTTGAATAAATGTACAGAGATGTTTATTTTTAGAAAGGCATGAAGAAGGACAAGATGGCTGAAATTTAGTGGAAATGCAATCAGTGGGAAGTTAATTTAGTCACTGTAATGTTTCTTAATACTTTTTTTTTCAATCTTGGTTTCTCCTGTAAATATTTACCTGTTTTTATACTCTTTTCTGACTTAAAAGTCTCTGCAAAGAACACATATGCAGTTTTTTCAGTGATGTATGATAAAAAAAATTGAAATTATGTAAATATAGTACTAAAATGAAAGAGTGGAAGTTGAGAAGTAGTGAGCTGCTTATGGATCCCAGATAGCAGTGCAGATAGCCAGATACATTAATTTGAATGATTTAGTAAGTCACGCTTCCTTGGAAAATTCTAAATCTCTCTTGTGCTTTATTGCTGGTCAATTCACCTTGAGATTGTGCTGTCTGCAGAAGTCAATGTGGCTTGTTAATAAATCTAACCATAATGTTAACTGTGTTTTCTTGCACCAAATATTTGCCTGTTGGGAACACTGAGATGCTCTGTCCATCTCCGTGCTGCTCTTGTCATCTGTTCTGTTTTTAAAGAGAACTCTCCTTACTTTGGCAACACTGTACAGAGGGTAAAATTTCTCAACCTGAAAATGATGAGAGTTAGTGTCTCTCCAGGAGAAAGGAAAGGTTTGAATAAAGTGACTGTTTAGAGCTGTCTTTGAGTCAATGAAGTAATGAAAACTTAAAGCACTAATTAATGGAGAAGCACATGATGCATTTTCTGTGAACTACGTTTCTGAAGAAAATGCTGCTTTTACATGCAGGTCTTTTTACTGACCTACCATGTGTTTGCTCTCACAGGTCATCTGTAAAGCTTTGGCTGGTTTGGAACTACATTAAGTGAGAAGCAGCTTCTTAATGTGGGCCTCTTCTATGGCAGTTAATATTGAGTGAAAAGTCTCTTAAGTATAATTCCTGGTTTGAAATCTCCTAAGGATGGCAGAAGAGTTGGTTAAGGGACCCTTTATCCTTGATGAATTCCATTCCTTTATTTTGGTGACCTTCTAATGAATTAAAATAACAAGTATTTTATTCTTTATTTCTGTAGAATAAGAAGCATGGTTACTTTACAGTTCTGTAATTAGCAGTCTTGGATCATAGTTGTGTTTCTGTTGGCTATATTTTGGCTTAAATATAGCTTTGAATGAGCACTTCTGTGTGCCAATGGCCATATTTTTTGGATACCATAAAATATTTTCTTTGCCTACCTAGTGATTTGTCTGATAGTGACAAGTCGTGCTCGCCCTTGATGCAGCTTCAATTTAAACCATTTGTCAGTCTCTAACTTTACAAAAACACCATGCTTTTCTTGCTAGATAGATAGGAACTATCTGTCTGTGTATCCATGTGTTAGACCAAAATGTTTATTTTCAAAAGAGGTCTTTTAAATCTATGAAAATTTTGTCATATACTAGAAATACACAGATTTCTGTGGAAACTTTCCTTTAGCCTAAATTTTCTTCTGTTAATACAAAATAATCAGCTACATTACAGTGATTCAGAAAATCAGGTTTGAAATGTATGAATGGGTTCTCTTTGTAGCAGTGAATTACTGCAGATCACTCATTCATGAATTCTTCCTATTGCAGAATAAATGAATGAAGATGACTCATCTTGAGGACATTTTGTAACAGTCCCAAGTTACAGCTAAAGGCTATTAAATGTTACTTGACACAATAAGAGAGACCATGTTCTATATGTCTCTGCAAAGGAAAATTGCCATTTTCATAATAGAATAAGAAGACTTATGTAAATTAGAATGAGTCATAAATGCTTCATGCTTTGAAATTAAATGATGTATCAGTATCAAGGTTAGGCTCTGGGATAAAAGTTAAGCAAGCTTTACCTAATTTTTTCTCTTTGAAATAAGAAATAAAACACTTCTGAAAAGTGTTTTCAAGGAAGTGAAGAGGAAAAGAAGATACATCAATTCTGAGACTACAGTGATGAAACACAAACTTTAGTTCATTCTAAGATCAGCTTGAGCTTTGGTAAACCAAACCTGCCCATTACCCAGAATATTTTGTGAATAAAACTGTTACAGAATCACAGAATGGTTTGGGGTGGGGAGAGACCTTCAAAGGTCATCTATTTCCACCCCCTCTGCCATGGGCAGGGACATCTTTCACTAGACCAGGTTGCTCAGAGCCCCATCCAGCCTGGCCTGGAACACTTCCAGGGATGGGGCATCCACAGCTTCTTTGAGCAACCTGTGACAGTGCCTCACCACCCTCATGAAAATTTCTTTCTTACATCCAATCTAAACCTACTCTGTTTCGGTTTCAAATGTTGCCTCTTGGCCTGTAACAGCAGGCCCTGGTAAAAAGTCTTTCTCCATCTATTTTATGAACCCCTTTATATAATCAGAGTCTGCACCAAGGTATCCCCAACACTTTCTCTTCTTTAGACTGAACAACCCCAACTCTCTCAGCCTATCTTCACAGGAGAAATGCTCCATTTCTGACCATTTTTTTGGCCCTCCTCTGGACCCTCTGCGTGTCCATGTCTGTCTTGTGCCGAGGAACCCAGGACTCCAGGTAGGAGGCAGAATCACCTCCCTCACCGTGCTGGACATGCTGCTTTTGATGCAGCCCAAGATACCGTTGGCTGTCTGGGCTGCAAGTACACCTTGCCAGCTTGTGTCTAGTTTTTCATCCACCAGTATCCCCAAGTTTTCTGCAGGGCAGCTTTTACTCTGTTTTCTACTCTTTCCTGCTGTCAGGCTTTGCATGGTTTTGGTTGTTTACAGATACTGTTAGAGCAGCCAAACTGAGCATCTTAAAATCTGAAAGTAACTGCTATTTAAGTACATTTGAAGCAAAAAAACCCTAGATTTATCTTGTTCAAATATCATCTTGTGCTTTGGTGTTGGGTCTTATTTTAAAACAATTTATTAATGTTGGAATGGGTTAAAGACCCATCATAAATTCTGTACAAGTTGCCACAGACCCTGAGAAAGGACTTTGTTAGTTGCTAATGGTCATTGGGAGATGCTTCCCTCGCAAGACCACCATAGTTTATTATCAAATCCTAAACCATTGTGTTAAGTGGAGGAAGTGTGTGCTGTCATTCTGTGGTGCTTTTAGAATGTACAAGGATACCTGTCACTGCAGTAGTGATCACATTTATAGACTTAAAGGGTGGCATCACCTCTAGAAATACCATATCTTGTTTGTTAAATTACTTGGTATCCACATTAGCACTGGGCAAAGTTTAGGAATAAAAGAATGTTTATTTAAATACACAGCTCTCTAGTAATGGAACAAACTAGCAACGGCAATAGAACACTATTAGCAAGAGTTCTCTCCTAGAGCATATCTAGTCTTCTAGGTAGCTTAGTAGCCTGAGTAATGGAGCCCTTACAAGTAAACCCAGATGTGTATTACAAAGGTCTAGTGCTTTGGTTTTCCTGCTTCCATTAAGAACAGCTTACTGAAGCCAGCCAGAGAAGCTGCTCTGGGTCATCTTCTTCTTTCTGTAGCCTGAGGAGAAACTAATTCTTCATCCTTGTTTCCATTTACCTGTTTCTCATTTCTAAATACTGAAATGCTGCATGACAACATGTGTAAGTTTATTTGCTTTCCTTTTCATCTTCAGTGATGCTTTGGAGGTTTTCTCCATAGCAGCCTTCTGAAAACACAGATGTATAGTTTTATATATCATTTAAAAAAATTCTAAAAAACCCCTCAAAACAACCCCCCCCCTAAATGGTAAATGTTTTCAGTTGACATCTCCATTCTTTCTGTGTAGAAGACTTAACGTATTTTGTCAGTCTGAAACTGGATATGGATACTTAGATTAACATCCTTTTCTACATACTAATTTTAGGATCTCCTTTGGAAGTATTTAGAGGGCCTTCATAAAAGGCACTGAGGGAAGCTAAGACAAATCAACTGGAAGTATGGGGTCAGAGCAAGCTACAATGATTTGCAGCTAACTAACTCTTGGTTAAGGATGTCCATGTAGAGGGTCAGAGCTGAGTCTATAGGAGTAGCTTATGTACCTTAAGCTACCTCTGTTTGGGAATGACTTTCAATATACACAATTTTTTTTTAAATTAAAGGGGTTTTTTTATAGGTATCTGCACTCAAACTAAAAATAATATTAGTATTGGCCAGCTATGTGGGAGTATGACTGCAGAGGAGACATAATTCCATTTTGTGTTGGAACAAGATGATGAGGGAAAGTGGTCACAAAGCGTGGTTGTAGCAGCTTGATTTGGAGCTGTCTCATTCCAAAATAATTTTTAGTAGGAGCTGCTCTTTTTATAGCTTAGATTGATCAACAGGGTGCATGAATGCCCTTGCAAGTATTGTTGAAGACTTAACCCGTCTACCTTTTACAGGGTTAGCCTAAAAATTGGATTGAGATGTGGCAAATACCCTTCCAGGAAGGTAAAGAAATAATGATGAATTTAAGCCTTCACGGCAGTGCATGTAGAATGCTCATGTGTTGGCTTTGACACATAGCACAAGTCCAGTTCATAAGTCAAGTACTATTGGCAGGTAAAACTTGCCTGTAAGCCCTGCTGCTGCAGCTCTTCTAGTACAACTGCTGAATTAAAGCTGGATTCAGACACATCTTGATTCTGTAGTCCCTTTTGCAGGAGGGCAGAGGCAGTCTTCACTCTTGTCATGACCGTCTTTCAAATTTCTTGTGCTAACTCAATAAAAATTGCAAAGCAGTGCAAAACGAGGTCATTCTCCTGACAAGAATAAAACACAGCAATCCAGAATTCTGCTTTAGATTGGCTTCTCTGTGCTCTGAGAGTAACCATGAGAATTAACCTCCTAACAGAGCTCTCTCTGCCTTCTCTGGGAACTGTCTGACCTTGTCCTCCATTAATTCTGATGACTGACCAGGTCTTTGTGGTCCCAGTCTCATCAAGCCATTAAAGAAGCAGTCAGGGATGACACAAGAAGCTGTTACTGGAAAAACTTACTTTATCGTGCTGCTTTTCTGTAGCTCATATTACTGTTGTGCCTACTTTGTTAGTGTGATAAATACTAGACTTCTAAAACATTCTATTCCCAGAACAAATTGAATTTGGTAAAAGTTTGATTAAAAAGCAAACTAGACTTGGTTTATCCTCTTCTGCAGTAGCAAATTAAGGAAAAAAAACGAATGCATTAATTCATATCTCTCATGATGTTGATTGTAATGTGTCTTGGGAAAAATGTAGTTTTCTGCCATTGATTTCTGTTTAAAATGTGTTAAATAGAGTCAATATCTTTATATGGACAAAACATGTCTGTAACATTTTTTGCCTTGTTATTTTCTCATTCTTCTAATAGATACTTTTTTAACTCTTGTTCTATCTTATTTCATGCATTCTGAGATATGAGTTCATAATGTACTATATTCATTGTAAGGTGTTCATTCAGGTTCTCCTTTTCCTGTTTGATTTTCCTGTATATTCAGTTCAGTTAATCTTCCCTTGTGCCTTCTTTAATCTTCTCCTTTAGTCCCTCTTTTTAGTCCCTGCAATCTCCACACTGCAAACTGAGACTGACTGTAGGAAGGTTCTGGAGACATTTGTTTGAAATATCAGTGCTTCAGCTGCATACTGAAGTCATCTAATTTTAGGTGTCTAAATGTGTGTTTCTATATGTGGCCTTGGATCTAAGCTCCCATTGAAACTAGTGAAGATTTAGTCACTAGCTGTAGTACACTCAGTGCTTTTCAGCTGACATCAGTTTGCACTCAATAGCTCTCCAGGCTCCACTGTCTGTACCAGCTAGGTCTCCACTTGCTATAATGGGAGTTTAAAGTCCTAACTTGCAGGCAGACATATAATTTTAGATACCTAAATGAGATGCCTTCATTTTGGAACTAAAGCCTGACTATTATAAGCTGAAATAAATAAGGCTACATCCTGAAAGTGCCTCATTTAGGTGTGTTGATTCAGAGTTGAATGTCTTTGTCCTCAAGCACCTGAACTCTTTGAGCTCATCCATGTCCATGAGCACCTAATATCACATTTTACAAGGATGGTACTGGTTCTTGGAGGTGCATGTTGGGAATAAGTTACAGCCCTAAACTGCAGCTAGAGAATGCCCCTAAAACTTGGTTTCCATTACTCTAGTCAGACATGTCTAGCTCCCAAAATTGTGAAGTATTAACTCAAGCTGCTGAGATTCAGGTGCTATTATTGCCTGAGTCTGGAATCAGTTGGATGAGCCTTGTATGAATCATGCTAAGCTTGACAGGTTTGTGTCTGGCAATATTAGGATATTCCCATGGCACTGCAATCACTTAATCTGATTTCTTCTCTGACTATGCTGTTGATGGGAAAGAAATAGCCCTATATTACCTGCTTTATGGGGGGAAAAGAAGGGAAAGTAATTGGTAGGATCTCTTCTTGGTTTCTAGTGTAAGAAGAAAGTTTGTCTAATGTAACCAGTAAGCAGTTTGAATTAAATAAAAAAATTAGAGCTGTGGGCATTTTACTTAGTATTTTGACTTAATGTACAAACATTTAGCATGACTTAAACTGATAGCATTTTCTTTATCTTAATTGGATGCAATCTGATTAACTGAAATAATAAAGATTCATGAAGATTGCTAACATTAAAGAGTGGAAGAAGTTCCTTAATTTCATTTTCTGATTATTTAAGAACAAATGGTGCTTTTATTTTGTAGAAACACAAACAATGTTTTTAAATGGACTTTGTACTGGGTTTCATGAAAATGGAAAGGCTAGAACTTTGTGCATAAAGGACTTTTTCTGAATCCTCTTTCACAGCTAGGTACAGTATGAATACAGGCTGGTGTGTTGTCTGTTGGAAAATGCTGCACGTTGTTAGATGAGACCTCAGGAGAGTTCCTTATAGTTCTACCCTGTGCAATTCAAGTTGTATTGCTGCATTCTTGATGTATAGTTGTAGCTGTCAAACTATTCAGGCTTCTATCACAGAATTACTGTTAATAAGAAATAGCTTTGAATTAATTTTGGTTTACTCTTGTCCTATTTGTACTTCAAAAGTAGTCATGGCTGCCTTATCTTGTGCCACTGCCCCTGTCAGGCCTTTGGTAGTTGTGAAGGATTGCAGACACACTGGGAAGGAAAACAGTCTTCATGGTTGTGGAGCAGCTCTCGTGGCCGTTGTTTTTCCAGAATTCCTCAAAACAGAGCTAGTTCCTCATACATGGCCAGGCTGTCACAACCATGCCAGCAAGCTTACAGGGCCTGACATTGCTCTGCCTCTGTGCCTTCTCTGATGCCAAAAGTTATTGAGTACTCAGGAGGTTAGTCTTCCTTTCCTTCATTTTCACCTGTGCAAGGCTAATGTGCTGTTTGTTCTTTCAAGAATGTAATATCTAACTAAATGCTGCAACTTTGCATCCAGGAATTTTTAATTCTGTGCTTAGTTTTGCTTTTTTTGTGGTAGTAGTAGTAATAGATGAATCAGCAGCACATGGCTTGATAGATGTGGCTGTGCATGTGTTATTAATAGTAAATTAATAGCTGTCTTTTTTTTACTGTCTGTGAAATGACTGAGGTTTTGTCAGCTTGCATGACTCTACATGATCATGTCACTCTTCAATTTTATTTAAAATCATGGTAGTATAACTTCCCCTTCTTCCTTTTGCAGACATGCAGCAATCTGTTTTACATCTAAAGCAGTTTATTATCCAAATGAGGGAAAGGAAGAAGAGACAGAAGATAACAAGGTCATTAACATATAGGCTAGCTGTGCACAAATATAAACAGCTCCTGTGTAATGTGAGTTAAAGACCGGTTACGAGCATGTAAGTTCAGCCATTTAAAGCCATTAAGAAACAGTGTAATCATAAGGGGTTTCAAAGTTGGAAGGGCCAAATTCACTGGAAGTGGATACTGTTATCCACATTGCTGTTCTTATTTCCTTATGCCAAAGAGAAGCTCTTTCTCACACTGCAAAGGGCTTTCCTGTTGTCCTAGAAAACTCAGTTGTCTAGAGCAGGTGCTCTAGGACACCATCCAAAGAGACTCAGATTTTTTCAAGTGACTGTATATCATCCAGCAATTTGTAGATGGGTGTCAGGTTAATGGTACTGGAGCTACTAGAGAAGCTGATGACACCTGCCTTTCCTTTTGATTAATCAGCTATTCAGTGAGGGTGTGGTTTATCTCCTTTGCTTGTTCTCGCTTTATTTTTCCAGTAGCCCATTCCTCAAAAGTTTCACTTATCCTTTCACTTTGATGCTCTATATATGGGCCATTTTCATGAATACTGTGTATAATAGGTTTCCCTTGGATGATCTTCACAGTTCAAAGGTTGAATGGATGTGCCTTTCAAGGCAGCTGAAGAAAGAGCTGCAGAAAGGACTATAAATGCCAAACCAGTAGTATATATTATTGCTCATTAATAATTCTTAAAAGGAGTTAATATGAAATTGTAGTTTCAGTAAAATATGAGTAAATTACTATGAGAAGGAGAGTAGGTATTCCTCGTGACAACCTCTTCCTAATGAAGTCTGGCAACAATCCTAGGAAAATGTTATGAAATATAGGGAGATCATTTAACATAGATGGATTGTGCTAAACAATGACCACAACAGGACTGTAGGCTGAGACAAAGCCCCAAAGCAGGGAAAGCTCTACTCATAAAACACAGCTTTAGTAAGCTGGTTCCCAAAACAAACAATAGAACCAAAGCTAAGACAATCAAATTCCTGGGAAGAGGCAGGCAAAGAACTGTTAGGTCCAGGAGCTGTAAGGTGATGATACTGCAGCCTTCTCTTATAAGAAAGAAGTATGAGTCAGAATGAAAGTTGAAGATGACAGAAGGAGAAAAATATGTCTACAGAGAGTGGTCAGCCTTTCTCTTCTCTGTTTTTCCAACAAGTTGTCTTTCAGGTAGTCTCTTGAAAGATGGCATTTAAGTGAAGTGCTACTATGTTGCATCCTGAGCTGCTTTAGACCTGAAAAGTTTGTACTCTGAAAGGCACCAGTCTCTGGTCAGAGTTAACTCTTTTGGTTTTGCCAAGAGACATCTCAGTAAAGCTCTTAAGCAGTAGCTAGATTTGGAAAATTATATGAAACATACTTAAGTTTGCATTTATTCTTTTTGTTATGCTTTCCATATACTTTGTATTTTGTTTCTTGTTTTGTGATCAGGTAAAGATTTTGGATCAGATTATGCTAGATGTACCAAAAAAAAAAAAGGTACTTTGACTCTTACTTAGATTTAAAATCCAGTTAAATCTGGAATCTTATCTGACCGTTTATTTTTCCAAGGATAGCACATACAAATGAAGCTACTTTGCAGGCAGATCCTTGGGGTGCCTAAAGCCCAAGGTGAGTTTGGGAATTTGAGAAGCTAAACTTTGTTTTTTCTGAAAGACAATTTTTTTCTGAATTGGGGTGAAAAGCAGAGTGACTATCTCCCGTTAGAGTGTGACACTGCTGGCAACGCAGTTTTGGGGAGCATCTGGTGACTATGGAATGCATTAATGAGTGAAAATATTCGGTAAGTTCCAAGGGCAGTCTAAACAACTGGAACCAGTTAAAGTTCTTCCAACATGAATGAGTTTTAAAAACCACCTGCTAAGAGAGCTGAAAAATAAGAGTGAATATCAATAAATATTGATCAGAAGTGCAGAGGAGTGGCTAGTGTGAGTCTAACTTCCATTCATTTCCTTGATTTGTACTACAAATGGATACAAGAGGACTGTCAAGCATGAAGTTTTTGAGATTGATTATTGATGGTTTGATCACTTTTTCACTTCTGGCCCATGTGTTTTAGAACAGTGCAGTTCTACACAAGTTGTAAATCTGACATGGTATCTATGTAACATTTTCAATAAAACATTTGTAAAAGCTATGGTTTTATGCTTACTACACCCTTCTAATGCTTATGCAAAGGAAAATTGCATGAACAGGAGGAAAATGTACCTTGGAAATACCCTATCTTTTCTTTTAATTGCAGCTATATACACATCAAAGTTTCCTTGCATCACTTTCCAGCAAAGATATGACACATAGTAGATTATTAATATGCCCACACAGCTTTCTCCATTCATCCTCTGTCAGGTCTTTCAAATGCCATACAGAGCACCAATTTCTCCACAATAGCTTTCCAACTGTGCATTATGTTTATAGAATTTCAGTGTGTTGTCATTTTTTTTTAGTTACTGAGCCTTGTCCTCTCAACTGAAAAACAGATCCATTATTTTTGATGGGAAGGAATCTAGTTTCATGTTGGTGACAGTAGTTAAACAGAAGGGCAGTGCATTTGTAGTTCTTTTCAGAAGCACGTAAATGTATGTTGCTGCATCATCTTCTTGTATGGTGCTACTGTGCTGCTGGGTCTGGGCAAGTAGTACAGTAAACGTTTCTGTGCAGCTTCTGAGAGCTGGAAAAAAGGTCTGAAGTGCCTGGGAACATTGCACAGAGAAAAAGAGGCTTAATGTTGGGTAATGTTACATCTATTTAGGATGTAGTTTTGGTGCATATGAAGGCCAGTGGGAAGCAGATAGGACTAGAAAATGCACGTGTAAAGAATTACAGGTATGCAGTGGAGTCTTGAGGCCAGATACCTGCATGTTGCCTGTCTCCTTGAAAGCGTAGCACAGAATGTTTTTGATCACTATTTCCAAAGAACTTCAGCAGAGTCAGTGTAACCTTTTTTTTTTTTAAGTTCTAAATTGTGCATGAAATAGGAAAGGGTTGAATGCTAAAGCATGATGCACAGCTAGCCTAGGATGTAAATATATTCCTCCTTAATCACCCAGTAATCAATGCACTCGGGTATCTTTCAGCTAATGAGACATGCTAGAAATACTTGGCATTTCAGCAAAGCTGATCATTCAGGCAACTCTAATGGCACAGGAAACCCATATTCCAGAAACGGTAAAAGATTGACAAGAACATGCATTAGTTGTCTAAAGGAGTGTTGTTTGAATGGTACCACTGAACTGGGTGAAATGCAGTTATATACAATGCAAGGTTGTGCATAAGATTAATAAATTGTAGATGGGGATCTCCTCACTTGAAACTTGATGAGGAGGAGGAAGAAGCAGGCAAACTATTTGACTCACAAGATAATATTTATCTCCAGTATAATGTATCTGTAAAGCTTACTGTGATCATAAAATGCATCAGGACAGTTGTTAGTATAGCTTGGGATGTTTAGTAGCATTTTACAGGATTCTGCTGAGATTTCAACTGTAATTTGATAACCCATGTTTAAAAAAGATGAAATTAAGCTGATTCCAGGTGTTGTGGAAAAGAACTGTTAGGATATTCAGGAGAAAATATAAAAACGAAGTAGAAGAGCTTGATTTGCTTGGCTAAAAATGACTTTTGGTAGAAAACAATAGGGATTTAAAAAAAAAAAAATAATGCCAGAGCTAGTCTAGAGCCCAGTTGGCTATCAAATGGCTGTGGAATACTTTTATATAATTACAATAAACCTCCTGGCTACATAGGAGAGTGGTGCTCTAGAACAGCAGTCCAGTGGGGAGACATATGGGTAAAAGAACTGCTTTGGAACTGGTCTTCATGCTTCTACATAGAATCCATTTGTGGTGGATCTTCATGTATGATAATGGAGGAGAGGAATGAAATTGCAATTGCAGGTAAATAGACTTGATTCATGAGGTGTTTTTCAGGCCTTGAGCCCTCATGGTCCAACAACAGAAAATTTACATCTCCTGCATCCAGACAGTAATGAAGCAACAAAAAGGTTTCTGCACAAAGAGCACATTTACTTTACAGCTATTAGCAATTTTCTTGTCTCAGCTCCTTCGTGGAGGAATATATTGATCCATACATAATGTATGGTAAGGAACTCCACCATATGCACGTGTCTTTTTTCCTTTCTTCTGGTTTGGAATTACAGCCATTACATGTCTGAGCCAAGTTAGTTGTTTCATCCCTGGCCTCTAGTTTGGCACAGGTAAGTAGATTCCTTACATAGTTCTTTCTGGCTCCAGGTTTATTTTGAATGCCAAAGCGGTGGGTGTATTACTTTCTAAAACGTATTTGGTTACAAAGCAAATTGAATTTGAAGAGAACACTGCAGTGATATAGGCTTATCTTTGTTTCTCATCCCAGCTTACTGCTTTTCCAGATACTTCCTTTCTGATAATACATGTTTATTAACATTGCTGAAAGCTTTTTATCAAGAGAAGCCTTTGTCATAGATGCTCTTAGTATTTGAGCTTACATACTTCCCCTGTGTGGTAACTTGCTTGAGATTTGTAGAAAGTAATTCCTTGCTGAAGTGATCTGTAAAGAGTTCATTGTGGAGAATCAAGGAGTCTTAGTCACATAAAACACCAAAAAGACCAAATTTTAAACTTCAAATTCCGAAACAAGTTTAAAACACACCGACTTAAAAGTCTTTATTAGTTATTAGTTAGATTGCAGACCCTGAAAACCACTTTTATATAACTTTCAGCAATAAAATGTGAGGTTTGCAGTGCAAATTGGCTGATAGTGTTAAGTGATTTGTGTGATAGTAGAAACATTTCACTGCAGAAGAGGCTGCAGATGTTTGTAGCAAGCATGGCCCCTTTCCGTGTTGCTAAGTCTGACTGATAATATCAGGGCTTTTTTTATGTGTATCCTGATTTGGGGTTAATTAATTTGGGATCAAATTTCTGCAAAGCTTTTTGAATATGAAAATTCTTATTAAGGTGTGTGAACCTTAAGTCATTAGCAGAACCAGAAATCTTAATCTAAATGTTTAAGTATTTATCATATCAGTTGCAATGTCAACAATGTTTAAGATCAGTTTTTCAGTCAAACTTTTATTTCCGCTGTCTTCAGAGCATCCCCTATTGTAGCTGCATTCATATCATAGGCTTGTTAATAATGAAAAGACAGAGAAAAGTATGTCTGTGGGAAGAATTGTGATTGCAAGGGGTCATGTTTAAGATGCTTGGATTCCGCCTTGGTTGTAGCTTAGATTTAGCTGCAGGAATCTCAGATGCAGCCCAGGTCACCCACTAAATAATGATCTAATCGTAGCAAGCATGGTGGATCTATTGCTTCTCCTGTTTTGACCATGGAATTCCCTACATGCCTCTTAATTTTACAAACCATGAGGCTGCAGAGGACAGTCAGAAGCCAGACATCAGAGACAGAATAGAGACAGTATATAAATGTTGCCTCTCCGTCTCTCCAAAAAGAAAGGCAACTTGTTTACTTGGGCTATATTAAGTTTATCCTGACATACAAACAGTATCATCAGCAGGAAATTGTTTAAAGCACTTGCCCACAACCAAAAACATCTGGGCTCTGCAAGGAACACAGAATCAAAACCTCTAGTTCCCTGATTCCAGCTGTGTTCTTTAGCCATGAGATGCTGGGATATTCTGAGTTGGCCTTTTCTTTTGTTGTGTTTTGGAGATGGGCATCTTCACCTCAAAAAAATATTCTAGAGGGAAAATACATAGGAAAGCAAGTTGCCTTTTTCTGTTGATGTAATGGGGATTCCTCTATGATTTAGGTGACAACCTGGGCTCTGCTTCCTGTTTTAAAGGCTGGCTCTGAATTTTCCACTTAGAAGCTCTTGGATTAAAGGAGTTAAATATGTTCCATTCCAGTTTCTAGCGGTCCGTCTCCAGCAGAAGTGACCCAGGTTATTTCTTAGTTTGGTGTTCATAGGACTCTCCTAAATAGGAGCAAGCTGTGGTAAATGTGCAGAAGCAGAGACTTGTCCTCTGGAGGCAGCCAGTGAATCATGCTGCTGAAGCCAAGTGTTTGCTTTAGATGCTGCAAAGTGTAAGGTGTATGACATTAGATATTTTCAATTTGATCTTAGGTCTCTCTTTTGTCGTATGATTCTGTATAATTTGCCTGGGTCTTGTTCCCTACAGTCTGTGTCACGACAGAAGGATTTCTCATCACAAATGTCATCTTTTGAATTGTCAGCTTCAGGGATTGTTTTCTTCACTCATAATTTGAAACAAAACTGTGTAATGAAGTGTTGCTTCAAAATTTATTTCATGGTTAAGAAACCTACATCTGAACATTTGTTTGTGGAACTGCATTGTTGCCAGAAACTTTGTTGGTGGACTCAAGTGAACACCTCACATGGAGACATGAAAATAATTGTATGCAGTGAGTGTGAAGAGAGGTAGGCCTGTGGGACCAAACTCTTTCCATTGCTTAGTATTGTTACAAATAATCTTTTTATCTGATCAGAACAGCAGACTCACCTAATAGAAGAATCACATCTAAGAGAGTAAAATTTCAGTGAGACAGAGCTGTTGGGTGGGAGGGTTTTTAAAAATCAGCAGTTGACATTAACTTTTTACCTTATACAGAGAAAAAGATTTAGCCCTGTTTTTGCACCCTAGAACTCTAGTGGTGGAGCCAATGTCTTTCTAGATTTACCTATTTTTCCCTCTTCTGCTAAGTCATGTAGAATCCTGGATTATGGGTTTTCTGGAAAGCTGAAATACCCCACATCCTGCTAACTTAGTTTTATATCTTCTAGTTAGGAATGATCATTCCCAGACTGGTCCCTTTAAAGAAAAATGCGTTTTGTATTTTTTATACGTACTAGAAGGATTTCAGCTATTTATAATCATAATGATTTTTGTTTTGCTGTGGTTTTATTTTAAATGGACAATCTGAATCTGCATTGTATTCATTTATATAATTATATTGAAACCTAGACAACTCAAAGGTTTTCAAATGAAAGCACTTGTTATTAGTAGATTCCAGAGACTCAGAATGATACATCTTTAGAGATGTCTGCCTTGGATAGAAATAAAAATTAGAGTTGGGCACTGAATTTCCTCATGGCAGCCTTTTCTGATATGATTTTTTTCAGTGTAGATGATATAATAATCCCAGTTTGCTCAAACACTTTTGTTTTTTTTAATATATCCATGGAGTCTTCTCTCTTGTCTGCAATTTTAAAATACCTTACGTTAGAATCTGGTAAAATTGTTCCAGCATTTATATGAATGCTATTGATTTCCTTAATTAATACGTTAGATTTGTATAAATAATATTCAGTAAGTCATATTCAAGTCATTTTATATATATATATGTGTGTGTGTGTGTGTATATATATATGCATAGATACATGTGTGTGTGTGTGCGTGTGTGTGCATAATAATTTGGGGAGTGGTAATGTTAAGAAATTTCCACAAGGGAAAGGAGGCTTCTTTGAGTGGCAGCAGAATGTGCCGGATAATTTTGCATTCTAGTTTCGAGCCAATGTAGTCAGGTAAGTAAAAAAAAAACCTCATTAATATAATAAGTTGAGTATCAGGATGATGAAAAGGCTTTTACAAATAATTATGCTATGTAATACTATTCTTAGCACAATCAGGCAGGCAGATCTGTACTGCTCAGCATCAGTGCTAGGAAATTAAGCTCTCCTTGAAGAAAAAGCTAAGCAAATATGCAGTGCAGTTAGATTAAAATGAGTGCAGATTATTTTTCCTATTAAGAATAATAACATTTTTATCAAAGCCTCTTGGTATATCACATTTGACTCCCTTTGAAATGCAGCAATTTATGGTTCACCCAATATTTAAATTGGAACTCTGTGAGGGAGTGAACAGTTTTTTGACGTAACTCTTACACATAGTTAATAAATCATTGCTCTAAGCTGGCAAACTAAACAGAGTAATTTAACAGTCTGGGTTGCACAGTACAAAGTGTGTGTTGTATTTCCACATTAACATCTTTGTGGAATGTTTGTTACTTGTTTGTTCCGCTAATGTGGAATCGTTGTTACTTTTTTTATTACTGAAGTAGAATTCATCACTGTACCACACAGTTGCTTCAGAAAGTAAGTATAAAAAGTCTTATTATTGTAGTGTCTCAAGTGACTACAATTATTCTTCTGCAAATTCCCAAGTGTAACTTTGTGTTATGAAGTTTGTGCCATTCAAAGTCATGGACTTGCACTCTTTTTTTTAATCACAAATTGCACCGTGATCATTGTTTAGAAACAGGTGAAATAAAAGTACATTTAACATTTGAACATAGAAACCATTGTCACCTTTTTCCTTTGAAAGTGTATCAGGCCATTATAAAAGAAAACTGATAGCTGCATTCATGATGAAGTGCTATAGGAACCTGTCATCTCTGCATTTTGCCTGAGAAGGGATTTTCTTGTGAATATTTATGTGTGGTTTCATGGGAAAGATCAGGATCTCATTAGGATGTAATCTTTAGAAATACTCTAGTTAGGCTTCATAGCTTTCTGCTCTTTTATCCATTATTCCAAAGTCTCTGTAGATGAAACTGATGCTTCCCTCCCCCCCACCCCCACCACGATAATGTTTTACCTTCAGTTTTTCCTTTTGTTTGCCGGCCTGCTGTCTACCGATAGATTTCCCTTTTTTTTCTTAGTCAGTTAATACATTTCAATTGATGTTGCGGCTTTGTCAGCTGCTGTTCCCCAGCCTTGATGGCAAAAGTAGACAGATGGATGGGGGAAGGGAAGGGATTGTTTTGTCAGGATGAATTTAGAGCATAAGAGATACGTTAAATTGACAGCACTGCAAGCTGAAGTCTTCTGATCACCTGTCCTTGCAGCGATCCCAGTTCCTTCTTGTGCTGCTTCTCCAGCTTAGTTACAGTAAGTTCTGTGCTTGCTTTCCTTTTTTCTTATTACTTGCTTTTGCTATGTTGCACCTAATATGTGTAAAGCTGTTGAGGTTAACTTAAAGTATTCATTTGGAAGTATTTTCCAGGCATGGCTTACAAGAAAAATGTAGACCAATTGGTGGTGGTTGTTGTAACTGGGTTTTCTAATTAGTTGAAGCTGTTGGAAACCCAAAATAAAACTTTGAAGTCTTAGCCCTTATGTAAAAGACAGAGTGCTGCAACTGTTTGTGGCATCTGGGACTATTGATTTACTGCAGCCCATCAGTGTTAGAGGGGTGTGCTGCTACGTCAGCTGGCGCTCTATTGTTTCAGCTGCTGTGGCCTTTGTGTTTGATCCTGTCAGTGCTTGCGTCAGTGATGCATATCATCGCCTGTGTGATGTCAAAGTGTGGGTGTTCGGTTATAGAGCCATAGTTAACCTAATGTGCTGCAGTAAATACTGAATGCTATTTCCTCCTGGGGATAGCAGTGATTCATCACCGTTCACATTAGACTAATGCTAAGTATAGCAGTGTTCATGAGCCGCAGTATCCACATAGATTAGTATCAAAGTCATTGCAGCTCTCCAAACGCCGGGCCAGAAAGTGTTTGTTTGCAACCAGATCTGTTTGTGCACCCCCTTTCTTAGGTGTAAACTGATTAGCGGGTCAGCTCTAAGGAAAATCCTCTGGAAGGACTGGGCCTAAGTAATTCTTTAGCACTTCATTATGTTAATTAAGGTAAAAGCATTGATCTAAATGACTCGGATCACACCAGGCAATGACAGTCGGTAGATTACAGTACAAAGGGGAGCGGGGAGCCCCGCGGGCTGGCAGAGGATGTGGTTCTCTGCGGGGACACTGCCCCTTGAAGCGGCGGCGCGNGCGGTCCCGGGGGCCGCGGTGGCCCCGGAGCCGTGAGGGGAGCAGGACGCCCTGCACTGGGAGGCCGTAGGAGCCCGGGTGCTGAAGCGCAGGGCCGGGCGCTGAGTGCCCCGGAAGAGCATTCCCTGCCCCGGCGCTGGGAATCCGGTGTGTGCACCTTTGCCGGGGTTTTTATGAGCCACTTATAATGGAGCGATGCTTCACAGTTGAAATAAAAAGAAATGGTGTATCTGCTAGGCGAGCGGTGGCGGTATGCTCAGGTTTTCAGGTGTTACTATGTTTAGATCAGCTTGTCACGATCCTAGCGATGATGCAGCGCTAGGTAATTTTGCTACACGTTTATGGTGGCTGTAATGAGCATAATGAGGTTTTTATAGTCTGCTCAAATAGACACGTTGGAGAAGTTGACCAGCTATTGCTAGGGGAAGGAGGTATTCCTCCCATTGGTGGGGTTTTAGGACGATACTAAATTGAGAATGTAATGAAACATCTGTTTCTTGGGTTCAGTTCCATATGAGACATTTTTCAATAATAAGCAGCACTGTTATGTGTTTGTTTTCACTCCCACAATGTTTCTTTTCCACTTCCTATGTAAGAGAACTTGTATACCTGAAAATGTATCAAAGATTTGAGACCTCCCCTTACCAACAATCACGTCATCAACATTCATTATACAGTGATTTGGATGAAATAAATTCTATTTATGTGCAATATGGAAAAATAGATATTTCCTTAACATGAATTCCTGATGCTGTTGTTTGCTGATACTTTATAATAACTCTCACCTCATGGTAAAACACACTGGTTTTGTCATGCAGCAGTCCAGCCAATACCTAAAAACATGAAAATGCCTCTTGCAGTGTATTTCACCAAAGGAGAGCTGAGATCTTCACATTAGCAAAGAAAAAAATACACATTTTTATAGCATATTAGCATTTTATCTTCAGATAAAACTTTGCAGGTTGTAATATGCTTCCTGTCAAGAAATCAGTAGTCTTGCTGTAGAACACAATGTTCATTAAAAACCACCTGCGAAATATGCCAACTTTTTGTCCCATGCTTACCATTTTCTTGGATGCCCCTCTAGAAATTTCATTTCACAGCCACTTGGAAATCTAATCAGATATAAATTAGAGTTCTTGAATATTCAAAATATGTTTTCATTAATTCTGGTACTTTAAAGTGCAGAAGATGGGATGCAAGTTTTGGAACTACTGATTTGACTCTATTCTAGCACTGCAGTATTTTTTCAGGTTCATACATTCAGTTTATGCCTTTATTTTTGTGACTGCTAGATTATGGTATACTGCAAATGGCTTTGTGGATCAACCTTTGTACTGGATTGGAGATAACTGCTCTGTGTTTTTTAGAGAGATTAAAGTGCTAAATAAGTTAGCTTTAAAAAGGTTGTTAAGCAATATTCTCAGGATGCATAAAGCAAAACAAAGCAAAAAAGCCAAACACAGATAATCACCAGTTCTCAAAGAAACCGCTTCCTCATGTGAGTTTCGGACATTGTGTTCCATAAGAAGTTCAAGTAAACGTCGTCTTAGTTTTTCGTTTACTTGAAACTTACGTAGTTTAAAATTGTGAGTTTAATGGAAGTGTCAGTGTTTTGTACTCATTATAGAAAAAGTGCAGGTAAGCAATGCAAGATACAAGTTGTATAAAATCCACCTTCTTATGTAAGAATTTAAACCATTTGTTTCAATGGCAACTTACAATAAATGTGCTTCCATTATTTTTTACCTTTTTGAATTTATTGTAATAAGGTAATGCACTATTTGAAGTTTCTCTTGCTGCTTTTCTCTTCATTTCTTTTTAGCGCTTCATACACAGGAGAAACTTTTGTTGAAACATTTTTGAGTTTCAGATGAGCAAAAACACTGGAAGAATGTTCAGTTATATCTTACTGTAGTCCTTATATTTTTAGCTGTTGCACAGATCAGTGAATCATTCATTAAAGACCTTGTTCTTAAAAAGTCTCTTCACCCCCTCCCTCTGTTGTGGGTTAGCATTTGGTTGATAATAAAGCTGTGATTCTTTTTAGGTAACATATTTGCAAACTTCTGTGTCTTATTCTAAATAAGTTTCTGTAATACGTGTAATCAAGTTGGATTGCATGCTACTTTTCTAAGGAGTGCTTTTCATTCCTTTTCCCTGCTCTTGGCATTCAGACAGAGGTACCTTTATTTTTCTGTCAAGTTCATACTTATCAGAATGAGGTATGCTAATCTTATGTACTGTACTTTGCATTTACTTAGTACTTTCTATTTACAGATCCTAACAGAGTTTAAGGTGGAACTATGAATGCCCTTTCAGAAGTATTACTGAAACTGCACTGAGTTGGATTGGCACTTTTGGTAGCTTCAATAAACTGAATTGGAAATTTGGAGAATGCAGCCTGCAGTATTTGAATCCCAACCTTATGTCTTGTCACAAAACTTGTTCAAATTATATTGTGTTTCAATATTTCTTTCATTATTAAACTTCGGTGTTTGTTCCCTTGTGTATTTAAAACACGTAATGTAGGGATGTCCCCCTTGAACCTGTACCAATGTGCTTGCTCTGATAGAGGCCAGTATCAAATACTAAAGGGCACAGCATAAGGATAGGACAGGCACACAAAAAAAACTTCTTGTTCCTGAAACCAAAGTAATACTTACATCTTTTACAGCTCTTAATGGATTACCTCTCCCAATCTGAACCTAATCTTTAGTTTCTCCAGTGTTCCTAAAGCAAGGAGTTACACAATTTAGCTGTGCATTTTATGAGAAATCCCCTTATCCGTTTTAAAACTTATCTGGTGAATTAGTTTACTATCTCTGATTCTTGCAAATGAGAAACTGTAAATTATCTATCTTTCCATTTTTAGGTGTTTTTTAAATAGGTCTTTTACTGTTTCTCTGCTGCCAGCCTTTTTAACCATTTTCTGGTGGAAGAATCCTGGTCTCTGTAGTATTTCCTGATAAACAGGTGGAAAGCCACTGTAAACATTTTTTTTTGTCCTTTTCTAGTCCTGTGTGTTCTTTTTGAAAGGTGGAGTCAAACACATTGCTCAGGGATTTGAGGTACGGCATGAATTTATACCACAGCATAATGATGTTTTCTGCTTGTTCCCTGTTCCGTTAGTAATGATTTTTTAATGTTCTCTTTCTTTCTGCGAATGCCACTAAACAACACTTGGCGGGTATTTCTTTAGAAATCCATGTGGTAGCTGCTTATTTCCATCGGATTTATGACTTATCACTGTAAATAAACACTTCTGGTTTTGTCCAGGTGCATCACTTTGCACTTACCAACACGCTTCCTTCTGGGTTCTTGTCATCTGCTCCTTGAGCACTTTGATATCCTTTACAGCTCTCTGAGAACATAGCAACAATTAATCACCTTGCTGTTCATTTTCTTTCCTGGAAGCTTTGTTTAGTACACTGAACAGGTTCTTTGGGTGCCTGTGGGACTCTTTGTTTGGTCACTCGAAGCACTTCAAAAGCTGGTCATTTACTTCTCTTTGTTTCCTGTTCTCCAATCAGTTATTCCTGGAAAGACCTTTTCCCTTTTTAACCAAAGGCAGCATTACTTCTTTAAGAGTCTTTGAGAGACATTGTCAAAAGCTTTTTGAAAATCCAACTATGTGACCACATCCCTGGGCTCTTTGAAGATGCTTGATTTTCCAGGCAATACTTTATCTACAAATGCCACCTAAACACACTCCCGTTGTGTCGTATTTATCTAAGTGTGTGTGAACTCCTTTCTTTTTGGTTTGTATGGTACAAGGATCACCATGCTGTCGAGACTTTTCCCGTTAGCTGGAGCAGACTTACTAGTTGGTAATACACTGGCTTTTCCCTGGGACCTTAAGTTAGAGTCTCATTTGCCACCTCCCACTGCTGTGGTACTGAGACTACTTTAGTTGATAAGACCATAGTAAAAAACAGCAATATTGTAAGTAATTTTCTTTATAACTCTTAACTGAATACTGTCTGGTTTCAGCAGTTTGTTTCAAATATTTTTGTTTGTTTGCTTCTGTTTCATAGTCTCTTTATTGTCTTTTCGTCTTGGGGCACTTCTTTTGATTTGTCATCTGTTGAGTTTTGACATGAGCTCTTTTGTGAGCTTATTGACAGAGATGGGAGAAATATCTGCTGGGGACTTTTTTTTAGCTTGTTTCTGGTTTTGTTCAACTGTTATTTAGATTTCAAAGAGTGCCCTTTGCTATAATTTTATCTGTACAGTTCATTGCCTTTGTTTATCCATGTTATCTTGTATATTTTTCACAGAGATTTTGCAGTTCAGTATGTTCTTTCAGCTTTCTCACATTATTAAATGGTGCTGTACTGAATATTTCTATAACCCACTTAGGTCCTGCTCAGGTTCCAATGATGTCCCCAAATGGTTCAGTGCCTACTATTTATGTGCCTCCTGGATATGCCCCACAGGTATGTCACTTTGCTTCTTATTTTATTTCTTTTCATGCAGATTTTGGAATTGGAACCATAATTGCTAATTCAGTAAAATAATTTGTTAGGTTTCAGTCACTGTCATCAAGGAAATAAGAGGAGATGTCCCCCGGTATCTCTGAGATGGGAGACTTCTCATGCAGTGTGTGTGCCTGTTCAGTTATATTTTAGCTATGTACATGACAGTAACAAGCACAGTTCCTTGCTGAGATCAGAATCCTAATGTACTAGATGCCTTCTGAATATAAAATGCAATCATGACCCAAATAGCTGCTTGTGCAGGACCTGTACCGATTCCTGTGTTAGTGGATCTTTTCTCTTGGCAGCAATACAATTTATACATGTACATAGTTCATGTCTGGGAAGTTCCCTGCAGATAAGGAGCAAAACAGGTCAGTTGAAAAAGTACAGCAACCAACATGGAAAAAATGTCAGCTGTCTATCGGGACTAAGTTATCATATAATAGGTGTTTCCACCACTTATCTTAAAATGGGGCTCTCATTTTTTCACTGCTGTGTGATTCCTAATTTAGATGCCTGAAAATTAAATGTGAGCTAGATAACCTGGACATCCTTCAAAGTAGATTAAAAAGATGATTTCTGTTGGCTATTTCTGACATGTGTAGTATAATGAGATGTGTGGCCTTTTAGATGGTGCCTCTTTCTTTCCCTCACCTGTAGAACAAGTTTAGGGCTTAGTAGGTCAGATCTGGAAGTTAGAGCAGATGAATACCATTCCCCATGATGTAAGTCTCTTTCAAGACATTCTGTTGTTGTGACCAGTCTGCCTCTGACTTAGTGGGCATCCAGTGGTGTACACCAAGAAGGGGCTACAATGCATAAAATACAACAAAAAAGCCCACAGTGTCAGCAGATGTTGGACAAATTACCTGAACAACATTTTAAAAAATTGTCCTCTAGCAAAAGAAAAGGCTATTAGGGCAGGCAGACTACTACTCTGATTTTATCTTTCATCTCTTGGAAGTTGGCTGATAAGTTGATTCTACGCATCCTTTGTAGTTGAGTTCCCAAACAGTCAGAAGAAAAATTACTTATAAATAATCACCAAAGTCCATGTGTCTTCAGGTCATAGTAAAAAAGTCCTGATTCCTATTAGAATTCATTTTTAAAGAAGTGAAAGAAGTTTAGAGCTAAATGAAAATCGGAATTTTACCATATTTCTTACTTGTTTTCAGTTGATGAAGTACGTATTTTAAAAGTTGTGTAACATGTGCCCGTCTGAAAAATATTTTTTTAATTGGTTTATCCTTCCTTTGGGGACAATTGGAATCAAAGATGCTGAAGGGCTGGGCCTTGCTGAGGCCCATTCGTTAGCCTTTCACTGGAGTTTGTTAGTCCAAGCAGGTGTTGTTTTAGCACAGCGCTCTGACCTTTGAACTGAAGGTGCCTCACATCCATCCAGCTCAGAGTACACGTGGAATGAGCTCATCTGCTGGTTTCATCTGAGTAGAAGTACCATAGTCCAGGAAAACCTGTAGTTTATAAGCCTTCTGAAGTGTTAATTACTGACAAAACATAGCAGACTTTGAGGTCTGTGATGGGAGTTCCTCTTACAAGCCAGAAGATTTGATAGTAGTCTTGCAAACAAGAAAGTCTAACATGATCGAGCTAAGAGTTTTCCCAGACTTACTGCAGTCCTAGCAAACTTCCATGGTACCTTCAAGCATAGTATATTTTTAAATGTCAGCAGCTGCAGCTATGTTTTGAGTTGAATAGGAAACAAGCTAAATGTCCTAAGCTGCCAGCCTGGAAGAACTTCAACATAACCATCTTTTGTCTCTCCATTTTCATTTAGTTGTATTATGCCTCTGCTTGCTTCAGTTCCTGTTTGGCAGTGATAGAGTGTACTGTCCTCTGTTAGAAGTTGGGGATAACCACTGAATAAAAGATTCACTTTTCTTATATCACATAACTAAAAAGCAATTCATCAGCTGATTTCCTTTTCCCTTCCTCTTCTTTTGGAACTGTAGTTGTAAAACTGAAAGAAAGCACATCTTTATTCTCTTAAGCCATCTATATTCACTGTCTGCAGTGAGTTTTACAGTGACATTTACACTCAACCAAACAGGCCTATGCCAGAACCATGTTTTACTAGCACAACTGGAATAATAGAGAGCTTGTTTACTTTTTAAACTTATAATTATAGACTTAGCATGGTGTTCTGACTGCTTTTTGGAGCGTTTTTAGCTGTGTAGTTGTCTGCTAGAGGCCTACCATTGAGCAGATGTTAGATCTGGAAACACAGTTACAGACTTGTTAAACATAAGGTGCCTGCTGTTATGAATTGGGTGACTATTTCCAAGTTACTTAGGCTATTAGCAGACCCAAGGAAACAAGTTATAAACTAAGTAGGTTGTTTGTTTTTTAATGGAAGCTGCTTCCTACATAATCAGAGTCTACTTATAAAATCATAAATTGCAGTATTTTGGAGGTTTTGTAACCAAAAGGGACTTAAATAATTAAAACTACATTTCAGTGTTTAGAGAATTTCATTGGGCAGCAGAAGTTCTAGTTGTATTTACTGCTAATGTATTCTGCCTTTAGGATATTACACAGCTATGGTTACACAGATTTAAATAGTATTGTCTTTAATTACTCTTTCCCAATAAGGGACAATTTCTGTGTACTGAAAATAACCCATTTTTTAAAGTCATATGGTATGCATGTTTTTTAAAGCTGTGTTCACTTAAGTAACATATTAATTTCCAACTGTCTATTTATGTAAGTAAAGTGGGATCAGCTCCATTGCATACACACTTCTATGTCTTATGAATGTTGTTGTATATGCATTTTCTACCATACCAGAAGCATGCAGCTCTATCTACAGCACTGTTTCTCTCAGCAGAGTGGTGAAGTTTTGGAACAATTTCCTGTACCAATCTCACTTACCTTGCATTGGTTCAGCTAGCAGGATAATTTGGGGCTGTACAAATTAGATTGCTGGCAGAGAAAACAAAAGCAGAAGCTCTGTTCCAGATGTACCAGATGCACACCAACCCCTAATGGAGACATGGTAAAACCAATGATCCTCCAAGTAGCTTTCTGCCATGGACTTGATGGAAGCATTAACTATAAGGCACAGGGCTAAATCTAGCCAAGCATGATTCCATTAACCTTAAACAATGGAGCTGAAAGCAGCTTGGCACCAAGTGTTTTGATCTATTGATCTGTTCTTGTTGCACCAGGACTTTTATTGGTGTATGTATACGTGTCCCCATCTCATTTCAAATGTCAGTGAAAACTTATGTCATAGGGTTGCTTTGTCCCCTGCTATTGAATGTAGTCATGATATTCCATTCTTCTTCTCCCCCTTTTCTGGATAAGTGTTTCATCTAAAACCTTACATTGCAGTTTCTGCTGTGACTTCATTCTACAGCATTTTACTAGGAAATGAAGAACAGTTTATTCATTGGCATCCCTTACACTAAAGTTACTGACACTACGATACGCACAACTCAAATTACGCCAAGGTCATCTCTCACCAACAGTCATGTATTTATGTGAATATACAAACATTTAGAGAGGGTAATGATGTGAGGTGCGTTAGGGACAGACCCTTGTTTCTGGTCTAGTTGATGACCCACCCTTGTTTACTGAGGAGCATTTTCTGCTTCAGTACTTTGTGTGGTTTGTGCCCTTGTGCCTGCTGTCCACCAGAGCCCCACATGGTGCACAGCCCAGATGTGCTACAAGTGCCGTGCTCAGCACTCCTTAGCTCCATGCATCTTACAGATTTTCACCACGGGATTGCATATGCTCCTGCCATTGCTTGGCACTTCTGGCAGCATTGCTAAGGGCCACACTCGGGTACCTCACACAAGGGCTGTCCTGTCACATCTCCCATTTGCTAATTTTTCACAAGCCCCTGCTCTACAGAGTCTGCCAGAAGCTGCCACAAAGGCCCCCATGTTCTCAGTAGCATGTGGCTTCCTTCAGGGTTCAAGACCTCTTAACAGGTAGAGGGATAGGGGGAGGAGAAGGAAAAAAAATTTAGAAGTACTTGACTTGTGAAGGAGTTTTGAGAGGGCTGGTGCCATCCTGGTAGTTTGTTTGCTAACAGCTTGATGCAGATGATGGCTGCTGCAGGGCCAATGTGGCAAGTGTCTCCTGGGTTAGTGTTGGTGGGCCGAGTTGGGGACAGAGCAAAAACCAGACACTTCTTGCCTTTTCTCTCACTATTGATGAAGAGTGAGGTTTGTCAGTTCACCAGTTAATTTCTAGGGAGCAATCTAGTTGTTCTGCTGTAGAACAAATCCTACAGCAGTGAGGCATACAAGCAGTGCAAATGAGGGTGGAAACAGGACCCTTAGGAGAAGCTAGGCTCGTGCCATAAATCTACCAGGTTGTTTGTTAGTTACTCTTACTCTTACAGTCAGATTTTTTTAACAGTTTTCTTCCCCACCACATTGAGAAATTAATGGCATAGCTGCAGTTAATACACTAAATATAGATAGCCCTTTAATGTCCCTTTCTTTTTTCTTGCTATTTCCTGTTTTCCTTTCATCAGATTTAAGGGGTTTACTATTCCTGATTTTGTTTTAGGATCTATAGAAACATGTTTTTCAGACTGTCATTTCTCTTTTGGTGCGTGGTGTCTCTCACTGTACAGGTTATTGAGGATAACGGTGTTCGAAGGGTTGTGGTGGTTCCCCAGGCTCCAGAATTCCATCCTGGTGGTCATACAGTGATACACCGGCCTCCACATCCCCCATTGCCCGGCTTCCTTCCACTTCCAGCCATGATACCCCCTCCACCCCGTCACATATACTCACCTGTGACTGGAGCCGGTGACATGGCAACGCAGTACATTCCACAGTATCACACTTCACAAGTCTATGGGGATGTGGGTAAGTAGCTCATCAAATATTGCAAGTTTTGTCAAAGAAGATAATGTTCTGCTTGTTTCCAGCATCTGTTACATTGTTGTGTGGGCTTTGTCGAGCAAGACTGATAGCTTGAATGGGAGTCATACACAAAAAATTTTATGTGGATACCAGCCTTGATTTGGCTGAAGCTTATTATACCAGAAGTTCTTTTAATTAATTTGGTTGTCTGTTCAGTGATCCACTAAACATAGAGATTGCTTCTTATATGGATCAGTTACAGATTTTCCCAGGAAAGCAATACAGAAAGTGTTTGTAGTGATTCAGCATTTAAATCCATGCCTGAGCACTGTTCTGAGATCTCATGTCTTGCAAACGTCCTGTTTGAAGCATGAAATAGGAATTCTTAGTATTGATTAAGGAAAAAAGTGGTCCATTTTTCATAAAACTATGTATTTAATTGAATGTCCCTTTGAAGTCCAATTGGAGTAATGAAGTGCCACTAACCTAAACTTAATAAAGTAGTTGAAGCTGTCTTTGGTAGTGCTATTGACATCTGCTTTTACTATGGTTTGGTGGCAAAGTGTTTTTGTGTTCTAGCTCAGGGCTGGGTTGTTAGATCAATATTTACATGTCCGGTAGCCTTGCTTTTCTTTAGATAAGTCAGGTGCCAACCTTGAAAAACTTTCAGAGAGCAATTCTAGGTTGCTGTTTTTAGAAAAAGCTATGGAGAAGAAGGCTAAACACAACTTCTCAACATTCTATGACACCACTAAAATAATCTAAAAATGGCCTTCATCTAATTTGTGAGCTTAAATAGTCAGGATGTATAAAGCAGTCAGATAAGAATATACCAATGTCTTGATCTTCTTGGAATTCTTAGTGTTTCTATATTCTTATATTGTACTTTATTTCTTCTTGCACTACTTTGATAACAGTACATTACTAGATGCTCTTTGGGTGCTTATTTGTAGTTTTATTAATTTCCTGATTTCTCGTAGATGGCAGTTCTTTGCTTTTAGTTTGCTAAATTAAGAAACTGGAGTATGATAATTAAATGCATAAAAGATAAATGATACTTCTTAATAGAATAATATTTTTTTAGATTTCTGCTGCCAGGTTATATCACTTTAAGTATGAATTCAATAATAATTTGCTAAACTGCTAATGTAAAAAAATTGATAAAGAGGGATTCTTTATGTTTGCTTTATTTTCAATATATATGTAAAATGCCCTTGCATTTATTTATTTACTACAGATCTGGTATTTAATTCTGGATATCTGACTTTGGCTATAGCTTTCAAAGTCAAAACCCACTGTTAGGCTCCCATTTCAGGAATCTAAATTTAAGGAAAAACAAACAAACAAAAAACCCACAAAAAACCCCCCCCAAAAAGCCTCAGAAAACAACCAGATGCTCATAGAGCACAGTAGTTCCCTGACAGGAGCACTGAACTCTCTAAAGGTAGTGAAAATCACATTTCTAAATAGACACAGCTTATCTAGAAGTCCTCTGTCAAACTTTCTGGGAATTAAGGTGACTTAAAGAAAACCCCAGAAATTGAGAAGTTCTCTAATTTTTTATTTTTATCCTTGCAAGGAAGTTCTTATTTGATCGTATTTTCAGTACTTCCTGTCTCATAAGGAATAACAAATAATGTATTCTTTGGACTGACTGATCTGACTTACCTGAAAATGAGCAAATTCTATGCTGATTTTGAAGGATGTATTTTGTTTTAAAGCTTTCAGCATTTATCATAGGCAGGGTTACACTGAGGAAAGACCTGGTATATAAAGTCTTGAGTCAGTAAATTGTTTCTAAGCATAAAGGTGAAATGAATACAAATGTTAGAACTGGACAGAAGAGTTCACCAGTTGGCAGTTTAATGCTATCAGTAGTCTGGTACTGACTTTTTTCCAAAGCCAATTCTGACTTACAGATGAGACTTTGGTGCTACTGCAGCAATGCCTCGGGTTACTGTGTACAGGTGTAGTGCCCTTACAAGGCCTAGCCATACTGCCTTCAGTGTTTTAGTGTCTCCCCGTTGCCCTGTAGATCATAGGTTCTATGCTTTTATGGGTGTTTTCCCTTTTGATTCCTGCTGAAGCATCATTAAAGTATTAGAGCTCCAGTTGCATTCCAAAACTTAAATTAATGGATTTTTTCATTTACCATTAGATTGAACCCCCTCCAGTGTAATAAAGTAGCACATTTTTTCTGTACAGACTTTATCCTGTACCTTACAGCTCAAGGAAGATTATAGAAACACTTCAAGAATAATTTTTAAGTGGAGAAAAGATGGGGGAAGGAAAGATTACACTTTCTTCCCTAACATATTGTTAATGTCCATTTAGTGTGTATCAGTTTACCTGCTGGGCACTTCAGTTTTCAAATAGGAGTAGAGATACAGTTTTACACACAGGTGCACATTTAACTCACATAGCAGTTTTAGGTAGATTTTTAATTAGTTTCTGTTCTTAATGGTTTTTTTGGTCCTTCCTTCATGTAGATACTCTGCCTGCTCACGGAAGATCCAACTTTAGAGATGAAAGGTCTAGTAAAACATATGAACGGTTACAAAAAAAGTTAAAAGATCGACATGGAACTCAGAAAGATAGGTTAAACAGTCCTCCATCATCTCCTCAGAAATGTCCTTCTCCTACAAGTGAACCTAATGGACTTACAAAAGGACAAGATGCAGCTGGTACAAGCACAGGTTCTACCAAATGCAAGTCTTTGGGTAAAGGAAAAAGCAATTCTCAGACAGACACAGAAGTAGAAGGTAAGTGTTCTCAAAAATACTACATATACACACGTATTAATATATGATGCAAGTCCAGTGTCTGGCTGAGCATAACATTTGTAAATAGAATACCACACTTTCACAGTCTTGGAGTTGAGTAGCAGCCTGTAACTGCCCTGACTTACGTAGAGCGGAGTTAAGGGTGATCGACCTGCTCATCACATGGGAATGTGGGCTTAAGAGAACAAAAACTGCTGGTATGGAAGTCTCCGTGTAAATTTGAGAAAATATTATGAGTCATACTTTATGACACTGTTTGAACAAAAATCTGTTTTGTTCGGAGAAAGCTTGAGTTTTACGGAATCACTGAATATTGATGGCCTGCTTGATATTGTAGAAAACATGGAAGGAATCAAGTGTCTGAATCAGGAAACATACATTCAACTTGATAAAGAATATTTTGTAAAAGAGATACTGCCATTACATAAAATTGACCTATCCCTACCCGCTCATTGTTGAAAGGCCCTTGTAGAAAAAGGCTGGTCCTCACATTAGTCCCTGTGAGTTCATGTGTTCTAAGACACTACCATAAGGGGTGTGCTTATTATTAATATCTTTATCTCACTGGAAGGCTTATGATCTCATAGATGGACTGAACTCACTCAGTCATACAGTCATTGTCAAATCTGATGATGTGTTACTATCCAACTTTGAAGTCTCTGGCATAGTCTCTCAGATTCTGAACATAATAGAGTTGTCATCAGCCAAGATCAGTGTTTTCAGAATAAGGAAATGTAACTAGTGATGCTAAGGGAAATAAACAATTCTCTGAAGTTTGCTTTGAGATAATAATTTTGTGCCAATAGATTGCTGTAAACCAAAAAAATTGTGAAGGAAGTACATCTAAGCAAAAGCAGGAAATCTCAACCTATGAGAGCTGTTTAAAAACTTTGTGTAGATGATACCCTGTGAAAGCTTGGTACCAAGGGTCATATTTGAGATACAACCAAAAGTCAGAAGCTGGAAACTATTGCTCCAAACTTGAGTACTTGTTACTGTAGTTCCAGAGTGGCCTTTTGTCTTGGCTTCGGTTTACTTTCTGTTGGTTGGTGTTTATCTGTGAGCTAACTTTAACAAGGCACAAGTGATAAAATGTACTGTTGTTTACACGTTACAAAAGTTATGGTGATGTTTCCTTAGAAGTATTTTATATGAAAGATGGGAAAGTCCACTTTTCAAAATTATTTCGGGAGACATTGGGGAAAATGATGTACTGAGACTTACACTTGTCAAACAGAAGTCAATGAGTTGTCATACAAGTCAGAAAAGCATTTGATTTGTTTCAACAGCATAAACCACCTTAGAAACAAAGTTGTAAATAGATTTGATTTGGGTTTTTTTAAGAATTTTGTCAGCCTTTGTTTTTCTTTTATGTTTAGTCTATGGCAGGTTAAATGAATTAAAAATGCCTAGCCACACATTCAAAACTGAGTAGCCTGTTCAATCACACTATAGAGATAATAAAATTTAAATATTGTGTTAGAACAGCAAATAAAGCACTTTCTGTAAACTCTAAATCCTTTATAAAGCTCAGCTATAGCTTCAGCTGACACAAAACACCTTAGATTATTTCCCTTGCAATTGAGGGAGGCCAGCAGTGTTACCAGTAGGCTTCCAGCTTATGTGCAGTAACATATTTAAACTACTGTAACTTGACTCCATCTACATCCAAAGAGAAATCTGTGGGAAATAACCAGGATCTTAAGTTCTCCAGAGCAGCAGTTGGTTTAAAGTTATACATTAATAAATGATAACCAGGCTTTCTGTATTCCATAAAGCACAGAAGGGCTTTAGAAATAGTTTTATATTAACAACTTCTTCAGAAGCTTTTTTGCATTTATGTTGCCCTAGATGAATGCAAGTTAGCAAGATGTTCTACTGTATAAAAGCTTTCTACTTTGTGCAATTGTTGAATTTTAGGAGTTATTTCACTGTAAAGTTACTGCACAATATTCATGGGTACTTCTCTTTTGCTTTGATTTTTTTTTTAAGAAAAGGATGAAGAAACAAAAGCACTGGAAGCACTGCTTTCTAATATAGCCAAGCCAGTGGTAAGTAACAAAAGCTTTTCATAAATTCCCAATATATCTGTTGCTATTTAACACAGTTACACCTCCTTTTCTCTCTCCCAAGTTTAAAGGGTCTTTAACTTTCCATACTAAAGCAAATTCGCTTAACTTCCAGTCACTGTACTGTAAACAACCAAAGTAATTTTTAGTGTATTAACATTTGTGAAACTAAAACTGTCTTGATACTTACTATGCAGAATTCTTCCTGGCTACTCTGTGAATCTCAGTATTAACAGAATTATTTAAAAAACGTAGAGAGAGATTGTAACATTGCCAGTAGCATAATGCTGCTCTTTAATGGAATATGATGCTTAACATAATATTTTACTGCAGAATCTGTTCTCAATTTCCTGTAACTTTGTTTAGTCTTAACTGTTCAGGAAACAATTTTACACACCACATATCTCTAGGCATGAGAGATACCTGGCAAGGTCTTGGAAACATCACCAAAAATGAGGTTTTGTAAAACCTTATTTGCAAAGGTGAGAAAAAAATATGACCCATTTCTCTTTAAGCGTTTTTTGCACTTCCAGGGAAGAGAGACGTAAAATGAAGGTGACTGTCAGCAGTGGACTTGTGACCTACCTGCTTGAAAATCTACCAATTTCTTTTCAGTTTGTAAAACTAATGCATATTTTTGTGTAGATACTCTTTAAAGCGTTGTTGCCAAACTCAGTAGTTTCTTACATTTTAGAGCAGGCCTGTGTTTTTTTTCCGTTCATCATCTGGTCCCAACCTTTCTGTGAAGATTTGCACATCTTTTCTAAAAATCTTCACCACTATCCTGAGTCCACCATCTTGCCTGAGTAAAAACAGACTGTATTCCCCATTGTAGCATAGTCCATACAACTGAAACTTCCAAACATGGAAGAGCTTGCCATGAGTTTGTCCAGTCAGTCAGCTACTTCCTCCATTTATCAGCTATGTATCTTCTTCCCTTCACTTTCAAGGTAACCTCCCCCCAGTTTAGTGCCCTAGTCTTGATTCTTCTTTCATATGTTTCTTTACAGCCTGATGAGGAGAGGCCAAGAGAGCTGGGGCTGTTTAGCCTGGAGAAGTGAAGGCTCAGAGGGGGTCTTATCAATGTGTATAGATATCTGCAAGGCAAGTGCACAGAGGATGGAGCCAGGCTCTTTTCAGTGTGCCCAGCAGCAGAGCCAGAGGCAATGGGCCTAAACTGAAACACAGGAGGTTCCCTCTGAACATCAGGAAACACTTTTTTGCTGCGAATATGACAGCTCTGGCACAACTTCCCCAGAGAGTTTGTGGAGTCTGCTTCTTTGGAGATACTGAAAAGCTGTCTGGACATAGTTCCGGGCAGCTGGCTTTACGTGGCCCTGCTTAAACAAGGGAGTTGGACCAGATGACCTCCAGGGGTCCCTTCCAACTTCAACCATTCTGTGATTCTGTGGTTCTCCAAGTGCTGAGCAGGGATTGTATAGAGGAAGTCCTAAACAGTTGGTGTCCTGCTGTGTCCAGGCATCAGAATGGGTTGACATGTCTTCAGTGCTTCTGTGTCTTTGGTGGCTAAGCAGCATGGAGGTGGGAGCTGTCTGAAATTGGGGTGTTACCAGTGGCTGCATTGCCAAGGGGAGTTCTGAACTCTCTCTGAATGAGACTATGAGAAGAATGGATCAACAGGTGGGGTCCTGTGCTGTGTTGCTAATGACATAGGGAAAAGCAATGTAGTGCCAGTACTATCGTGTTTTCTTTATGTTCTTTCTGCCCTCAACATTCAACCATCCGTGCCTTTTAGGCAAGCGCGCTATTTCCCCTCCCCACCGTGTCCTTGCTTGAAAACATCATTGCACATAGCTGTGTGCAACAAGTGATCTCTACAGGCCTCAGAAGACATCCTAAGTGTCTTAAGCATAAGCAGGGGTAGTCTGCTACAGATATATGGTGTACACGAGGCAAAAAGCCAGACTTCAAGCACTCGGAGAGGCTTATGCTTTATGAAGGCAAGGGACTGTCAGGGCTGTGAGGGGGTTGAAGACTAGCTGATGTTGCAGCTTGGGGTAGTGTGGTGTGATGTGAAAGGAGTCTGTGTTACCTACTTGGGCCTTGCAGGATCACAAGCAACCCTCCCACAGTTTCATCAAGGAAATGTTTTCCTTACTTACCCACAAGTGAACCAGGACATTGTTTTATCACACCTTCTCTTTGTGGTTCTTATCAGAAATATACCTGCAGGTTTTTAATTGATGTTTTGGTTGAAGCACTTACTATGAGGACTGTGGTTTCTGATGGATCATCAGTACTCTGTTCCCTCGGTGAACAGTGCTGGCACAGGCAGTACTGGCTGTGGTGGTGGCCGTACAATCAGATGATCGTACAGGGTGCTGTCCAGTAGAATGTCCATTGCACAATATTCTGCTCCAGAAAGCCTGGAGGAATGCTGAAGGCTATAACCTGTCCTGGGCTGTCCCATGTCTCAATGCCTGGGTTCAGGGCATGCACATCTAAATCAGGTGGTGGTCTCCATCATGTTCATTCATTCAAAAGTACCTTTCAGTTCTATGCAGTATGGGTTACATCAATTTTGCTACCTCCAAACTCCTGTTGGATTTCGATTTCCTTGAACTTTTACCCGTATGGGTCCCTCATCCTTTCATACATGGCAGTATCAAGTTGATAACATGATACTGGCACCAGATGATCCTTCTACTTAGGGACGTCTTGAACTATTTATACCCAGATGTAAATTGGAGTGGTTCTGCAGATTGCACCTCAGTGTTTGAGCAAAGTCTTCACCAACTGTCATGTATGTTAACCAAATAACAAAGCAAGCAGAAGAGAAGACCTGAAAAGGCAAAACCAAAATGAAGAATGATGCAGAAGGCTGAGTATTTAATAAGAAGAGGCAATAAGAGTTCAGAATTTGAGGGTTGGTTATGTAGCATGTAAATCCCTTTGGAGAACATCATACTTTCTGGTTCTGTGTATGTTTGCAGACTTCTGGCATGTGATGCACCTCGCTCACAGTTAAGTATCTTGGGTTACTGTGAATGCAATCCAGATTGCACATGCTAAAACTGCTCTTTTGTTTGACCCAAATGGCACGTGGAACATACTTAATGAGGAGATTCACTTTGGCGAGCTGGATTGCTAATGAGGACATGCTCACCTCTTGTTTCCACAGTGCTAGAGCCTGACCCAGGTATTATACTCTGCTTTGCAGAAGTACATAGTGCTCAGATTTGCAACCAGAATCAATTGCAGCTGCTTGCATAAGCATACAAAGTAATAAGTAATGCCAAGTTTTTGAAAAAGCCACTCCCAAGTGTCTCAGAGCACATAATAGTAGTGGATTCTTCTGATCTTAAATTTTGGTTCTTCAAAAATACTTTTTCATTATGTCACAGAGGTTTTTTTGAAAATATCCTGTGTATGAAGGAAATGTAATCTGTCAGGTGGCAGTTTGGCATTAGCAAAGTGTTAGATGGGGTGTTCTGTGTAGTTCTGGGCAAAGCACTAAAAATCAGTAGGAGGTAAGGAGAACAGTGAGAATGATCAGATTTGATAGGTGAGAGGAAACTCAAATGCTAATAGTCTTCAAATGCGTAAGAAACAACTGCAAAAGGAAGGGAAGATCTAATGTTCAACTCCATGATGTCTAGGACTAGTAGGCGTAGCTGGTAATGAGAGAGACACTGCCTGGACACTAGTGAAAAAAATGCAACTGTTGAAGTAGCTAAACCTAGGAACAGATCCTCTTAAAATGGATCTACTAGTCCTGAAGTACAGTAGGGCCTTGAGGAACCTACATTTCTTTCCCTCAGGATCTTCTGCCGCTTGCTGCAATTCAGGAGGGTGGGGTAAAGATTGTCCAGGAGGGAACTTTTGTCAGATGCTTCCCACAACTCCAAAGACTAACAGAAATGCTAGAATTGTACTTGGTGGTGGTTATAGATAGTGTTAGTCTAGTTTGTGATTGCATCAAGATAGTAGTGGATTTTTTCTTACTAGATTTTAAGAGAAAGTTCAGTGTGTAGTCCTACCAGCATTTGATCCCTTTTAGGATATGATGTACAGTCCTGTTAGTGCATAGCGGTTTAGTGACATTATTTCCAAGACATTGAGGCTCACATAGTGTGATTTTTATTCCTTTCTGTTTGTTGTCAGTAAGTCATGTGTTGTCTACTTCATTCTTGAAGCTGACCTATTCAGTTTTCTAGTTCAGTAGATTATAGCAATTTGAGAGCACCAGTTGTGAAGATACCTTTTTTGATTCTGATACTCAAGTAATAGATTTTCAAAAGCAATTATTCCCAACTAGACATATATTGATTCCCAAAATAGACATATATTATGGTCATATTGTAAAACTAGTCATTTCATATAATGAAATGTGTTTTGAGTTCTCTTATAAATGGTTGGAAACAGTAGGTGGGTGCAACATATAAACCACAATAGCAGATGTGCAATACTTATGAACAGCCACGAATTTCTAGGCATTCTTCTATAACAGATCCTTAAAATGTGTAATCATCTGCATGCACCTGTGCACTTAACTACAAGAACATGAGCATCCTCAACCCCTTGCAGCACGTGTGGGTTTCAGGCAGCACCCGCTGGTTTGGGAGTGTGGGCGCCCCTAGTCACACGTCTCCTTTGGAAGACGTGGCTGCTTCAGTAGCTTTGTGTGTAACTACATTATTCCCTAGAGTCTGTTGTTCCTTACAATCTGCTAATCCAGAGGCCATTGAGAAAGCTCTCCACCAGGTCACATGCACTCACCTGAGCTGTGAGTCCGTGCCTGCTGCAGCCCAAACTGCTGTTGCTCCAGCTAGGGTGCAGCTACTCACGGCATCCATCAGGCCTGGATGGAGGCAGCAGTGGTTGGCAGGGCAATTTCTCACACTGTCAGGCTAGTTTTTGATCATTGCTTTGTTCCACTCCAGCATCTCTTACCCCCCGACCCCATTACAAATTTTCATGCTACCTCTACACTTTGAAGCTGATGACCTCTGTGTTTCAGGAGTCTCCTTGTGTCCTCCATTTCCATTTGACCCACCCGAGGGTTACTGCCTTTAGCATGATTAGTCTGCTGGGGCCAGCACTTGTTGGATAGCTGGAGATGTTGCATTCACACCCACTGGTTATACTCTTGTTTCTATCACACCAACTGTTCTTATCCAGGCCTTCCTGCAACAGCTGGGGTGTGCAGGCAAACACCACCACAGAAATTCTTCAGGATATTGTCTCTATGTGTATTTACAGGGACCTTGTAAGCATGCCTTCATCTCTATATATTTCATAAGAAACAAGAAGTTATTAAAAAAGTCATAGTCCCTGTGGTTTCAGAGAAAAAGGTGCCAGAAGCACGGTTTAGTGAAGTCCCTGGTGTCCCAGGATGTGCTTTGCCGTCTCCTGTGCCTTGCCAAAGCTCTGGTCCATGTTTCAGCAGCCCACTGGGTGGCGTTTGGTACTGACAGGCATCTCTGCCCTCAGGCCGGCATTGCATTTCTCTCATGGCAATCCTTGCACTTCCAGCCTGATTTCATCTGTAAAAACTAGTTAGTAGCAAGCGTATCAGTATAACTACTCTGATTTGATAATGGTATGTGATTTTCTTTTCTCTTCTTGATCCTTTGTGGCAAAGTAACATTTATATACAATAGCATTTAAATGGCAGAGATCTCAAAACTTTGTGTTTCTACAGGTATCGGATATTCAGGCAAGAACAGCACTGCTGATGTGGTCCCCTCCATCCAGTGATACCGGAGAAGACACAGACAAGAATGACATACCAGAGGTTTATACTTACGAAGTGATGATTTCCAGTACTGGAAAAGATGGAAAGTACAGAACTGTGTACATGTAGGTGTTGGCTGTTTTTATTTAATCACTGCTGGATTGAAATATGTGGCTTAAAACCTCATTAAAAATCTGCTTGTTGTCCAGAAAGTTAAACAATTAGCAGTTTTGGGTAACTTGTATTTTGAAATGAGCTACCTTTTTTTTGCAGTAGAATTTGTTTCATTTTATTACTGAAGTCTCTGCCATCAACTGGAATGTAAAGACTTTGTTCTTACATGTTGGAGGCATATTTTAATACCACTTTTTCCGTATTTCAACCAGCTGCACTAGACACCGTGGATTCTCAAATAGTGAGACATGCAAGTAATGAGAAAAATTAATTGTATTTATTATTTTTCATGTCAGCACATGCTCCTGCTCCCAGTAAGGTTATCCCTCCCTTCCCTAGAATTTCTCTTTGTAAGAGACAGTCCTATGATATGAAAAAAAAAAAAAAAGGCAAATGCACACAGAACACAACTCATAGCAGCAGCAAAGGAAACAAAACTCTCCAATTGTTTCATTCCTAACACTGTGGTTTTCAGTCAGTTTTTTGCAATTTGGAGAGATATGACAGTAAAATTTAGAATTAAGGGTATAGAACTCTCTAATAGTTATAAACCTTTGTATATAGCTAGTTTATCTTAGTTACCTTCCATGAATTTCATGTAATTACAAGTTGAGTATCCCTATCCAAGAAACTAGAGGAAGAGAAATGACCTTTGCTAAGATAAACTGATGTCAGCAAACGCAGACTAATAGATGTTATTTTGGTGCCTTTTCTGTCTCCTAGGCTCTAACAAGTAGGTATGTGCAGTCAGGTACAGTTTTAGATAATTGTTTTTGCAAGGCTGGACTGAGCTTCTGTGGGCTCCAGTACTTCAGTGTTTTTTTTGAGTAATAACATACATGCATACACATGCAGCTTGTGCTACTAAGTAAAGAAGAAAATAATTGCTACTTTTTAGAAAGCACCAAACAAAAAAGTACCCCAAAACCACCAGGGCAGAAGAACAGGAGTAACACAAGAAGCTTCTAAAATTCAAAGATAAATGCATTTACATATTGCTGTATTTAGCAAAAGACAAATTGTTAGCAAAGACATTTCATAGAAGGTGTATTGACTGAGTTAGATGATACATGTCTTTTTCATAAATGTATGGAATTCTGAAAGAGTCTTTATAACAAACTTATATCTCTTTCCAGTGGAGAAGAAAATAAAGTCACTGTAAATGATCTCAGGCCAGCAACTGATTACCATGCAAAGTGAGTATCTCACTTTCTCTTCGTTAAATTCAGTGGAAGTGTTTTAAAAGTTTTGTTGTGTATTTGCCTAAGTCTTCAGAGATGGTCTTCACCACTTCTCACCCTCTTTGGAGTCACAAATCAACATTTTTGGCTTAGCTGACCACTCAGTCCATCTTGGACAACATAAGATTGGTGCATCTCCATCCTACATCCATGCTCTTTTCCTTTATGCCAGCACAGTGACCTTTTTCTGTCCTTGGAGCCAGGCACAGATGCTACTTTTCAATTTTCCACAAGCAGCAGAGGAAAGTACCTTGCCCTGGAAGATGCTTCCTGCTTGGCCACCTGAAGGTCACATTATGCTGCTTTCGCTTTGCTCCAGTAGATCAGTGAACCTGACCCCATATGCACAACAAAGTGTGCGCCCAGCTCAGTGTAGTTCGACCCTTCTAGCAGAATTGACTACTTCAGTAGGTCAGGAGAAATAGCATAGGGTTGGGAAGGTGTGGTTAGGTGTTGTTCTTCCCTCTTTTTTAAAAATATTAGAGGGTCATCTGGAGCTGAACTTGGCAAGGGATGCAAAGAGTAAGGGCTTCTATAGCTTTGTCGGTCAGAAACAAAGGTCAGAGAAAGCGTATCCTCCCGAACAAACACAACTGGCAAACTGGTAACTATGGATGAGGAAGAGGCTGAGGTACTTGATGACCTTTTTGCCTCAGTCTTCACTGGCAGCCTCTCTTCTCACACCTCTCCAGTGGATGGACAGCAGGATGGGGACTGGGGGAGGAAAGTCCCTCCCACAGTAAGAGAACAGGTTTGAGACCACCTGAGGAACCTGTACATAAGTATATGGGACCTGATCAGATGCATCCCAAAGTCCTGAGGGAATTAGCTAGTGTTGCCAAACCACTCTCCATCATATTTGAAAAGTAATGGCAACCTGGTGAAGTCCTGTGTGAGTGGAAAAAGAAAAACACTGCACCCATTTTTTTAAAGGGTAGGAAGGAAGACTGTGGGAACTACCAACCTGTCAGCCTTACTTCTGCGCCTGGGAAGATCATGGAACAGATCCTTCTAAAAGCCATGCTAAGGCATATGAAGGACCGGGAGGTGATTCGGGACAGCCAGCACAGCTTCACCAAGGACAAGTCCTGCGTGAAGAACCAAGTGGCCTATGATCAAGTGACTTGTATCGGTGGACATGGGGACTGCAGGTGTTACCTGTCTGGACTTCCATAAGACTTTTGAGATAGTCCCCCACAGTATCCTTCTTGGAAAATGAGGAATTGGTTGGATGGTCACATTCACAGAATAGTGATCAATGGCTCAATGTCTGATGGAGATTAGTGACAAGTTGTGTCCCGCAGGGGCCTGTATTGGACCATTACTGTCAAATATCTTCATCAGTGACATAGACGAGTGAGCTTCTAGCAGAAAACACCAAGCAGCTGCAGTGTCAACCACCAAGTGGTGCAGTTGACACACCTGAAGATGGGATGCCGTCCAGAGGGGCCTGGACAAGCTTGAGCAGTGAGACCATGGAAATCTCATGAGGTTCAACAAGGCCAAGTGCAAAGTGCTGCCTTTGGGTCAGGGCAACCCTGGTATCGACACAGGCTGCAGGATGAAGGGATTGAGAGCAGCCCTGCCAAGAAGGATGGGTGGTCCTGGTGGATGGAGAGCTGGGCATGACCTACCAATGTGCACTTGCAGTCCAAAAAGCCAACTGTGTTCTGGGCAGCATCAAAAGCAATGTGGCCAGCAGGGTGAGGGAGGTGGTTCTGTCCTTCTGCTCTGCTCTGGTGAGACCCCACCTGGAGTGCTGTGTCCAACTCTGAGGTCCCCATCATGAGAAGGACAGTGACCTGTTAAGAGTAGCTCTAGAGGAGGGCCACAAAAGTTGTTCAGCCTGCAGAAAACTCGGTACTTAAAGGGGGCTTATAAGAAAGATGGAGACATACTTTTTAGTAGGGCCTGTTGTGATAGGACAAGAGATAATGGTTTGAAACTAAAAGAGGGTAGATTTAGGCTAGATATATGGAAGAAGGTTTTTGCACTGAGGGTGGTGAAACACTGGAACAGGTTGCCCAGAGAGATGGTGGATGCCCCATCCCTGGAAACCATTCAAGGAGAGGTTGGGCAGGGCTCTAAGCAGCCTGATCTAGTTGAAGATGTCTCTGCTTATTGCAGAAGAGTTTGGACAAGTTGACCTTTAAAGGTCTCTTCCAACCCAAACTATTCTGTGATTCTTGGTTTAAAAAAAAATAGTGTGAATACAGCAGTTTACAAATAAAGAACATCGTGAAGGCAGAAATGAAGGCCTCCTTATAAGAACTGCCTTTTCAGGAGATAATGCCATGTGGAAAGTACCTTCTTAGACATGACTGAATGTCCAGCATGTGAAGGATTTACCTCTCTTGACTGTGTGGAGAACCCCAAAATCCCTGTGTACTGACCAAGAGATCAATTTAGATCAAGGGAAGCTATTTGGAGGCAGCTGGTAAGAAGGGAACAGAAGTGTGTCATAGTAGGGGTCTAAGTTAACTATGTTCTGCCTCCTTTCACATCAGGTTTAGGATAGGATTTGCCTTGTACAGTAGCCTTTTTGATGTTTGCTCCAGTGGGAGAGCTAGGTTCTCAGTCCTTGGTGTGAAGGGGTCTACACCTCCCAGAGTTTTTTCTGGAGTATTGTCCTGGTTGCCAAACTGAAAGCAGAAGAGAGTTGGTCTGTTCTTATCACAGCCCTCATTTAACGTGAGCCCCTGTATTGCCTGGAGCACAAGGTCAGGAGAAGGTACATTGGCTCAAAGCTCTTTCATATGGAAGTATTTCCCTGTGATTTTGTTCCTATTTTTAGTAGCATATATATATTTTATCCAACAAGGTTGAAGTTGAAAATACAGGGAGTATAAGGGTCAGTGCCTAGAAATATTTTTTCTGTTAAGTCCTCTTCTATCAGGCTACATTCAGATTTTTTCTTGCTTAATTCTGGTTGTTGTAGGCAATACATGGGAATCGGTGGCTTGGCCATCCAAGCTCTTCCTAAACAGGATTCTGCCAGTATGAACACTGCGCAAAATCAACAAAGACTGGAACGACTCAACCACAAAGACAACTGACACATATTTGCAACTGCATGTAGATTTCACAGACAACTTTGTGTTCTACTTTTGTCACTGTTTGAATGTCTCCTCGCTGTCTGTGAAATCTATAGAGCCAAATTTCCTGTGATTTGCTGTTCATGCATCAAAAATGTATCAGGATTTTTGTATCGGCAACCCAGATCTTATATTGGTGATCAGAGGAAAGAGTTTTTTGAAGAGTTTTGGTTTTGGGGTTCTTTTCTAAGGAACAGATGAATCAGAAGAAGGTAGTGTGCCATTGACCCAAAAAAGAGGCACGGTGCAGCTGCACAGCTTAGGGGGCAGGGGGAGGCCAGATGATTATCATGTAGTTCCTTTTGGAGACAAGCTTTTTGAAAAACAAGCCATTTCTCTTTGAGACAGAAGCAGGAATTCACTCTTTTGAAGTATGTGGAGAGTTAATTCACAGCCTTACTAAAGGAAAGGACAAGGTGAACACACTCAGCAGGACACTTAAAGTGCGGAGGATACTCTGAAAATATATCAGCAGTTTTGTTGTGCTCATTTGACGAAAGCACTTGCAGAAGAATTATTCATAATATCCGTTAATATCTCTACAACCGATAATGAGCCTGCAAAATGCTACCATTATTTTTGAGCCAAAGTACAGCTAATAACAGACATATTTCGAATATAATTGTGAGACTAAAGTCGACTGATGGTAATGATGTACATCCGAAGTAAAGGACTCTTTTCTTTCCTTCTTATTGCTTCTATTGACCGAGATGTTTCCCCCAGTTATTTATTTATAACAGTGATATTTTAATAATGAATCAGCAAGGCAGTAACTTAATTCCAAATGCTCGGTTTTCATTGGAAACTATACAGATTTTGAAGCAAAATGTTATTGACTCTTCCACTTTAGAGTCCAAGTAGAATGCAACTGTGTAAAGGGGAGCCCTTCAGAAGCAGAGAGTTTTACCACAGCAAGTTGTGAACCTGATACTCCAAATCTTCCCAGGATAACTAATCGGACCAAAAATTCTCTTACTCTTCAGTGGAAGGTAAGAATTGCTTCACAGCCTTTAAAATAAATATTTTAAACTGTTCAGAATTGTTGTGGATTTACCAATAAAATACCAGTTCATTGAAGCTGACAATTTTTGTCAAACTTCATTTCAATCACAGTTCCCCAACTGGAAATAGATTTACTGTGTTAAATGTGGGCTTGAGTAAAAAGAGAAGGATTCACAGAAAAGCAAGGAGTCTTTGAAGATAAAGTTACCGAGCTCAGTCCCCAATGCCTTTCAAGATCTAAGTTAGAAAAAAACCCCATAAACATGAAACAAGCATTCATTGAATGGAGACTGAACTGGGACTGTCTTGACAAGTGAAACAGTCATATAATGGGAGCATCATTTGCCTTCCGCTGTTCTTCTTGTGGTTTGGCCCACACATGCATTTTTTAAGTGGTCTTGTATCCAGTTAGAATTCTAATTTTCTTGTTTTCCTGTTACAGGCATCTTGTGATAATGGTTCCAAAATCCACAGTTACCTTTTAGAATGGGATGAAGTAAGCAAGTTATTCTTGTTTTTAGTCTTGTAGTTTTTTCAAGTAGTCGTATGTGACTGTGCATGTCAAATTGTGTGAAAATTAAGACTTCTGTTTAGAGGTGTGTGACAAATATGTAATTCCTGAAGCAATTATTAAAATACAGTTACTGCTCAATTCTTCTTCTCAAGGGATATAAGATAAGAGGATCTTAATTGCATGATTCTGCCACTCTTAATAGTGGCTTTCTCACTTGTAGTCTAGTATTGTGTTCAAGAGCTGACACAGAAGGATCATTTTTCTATAACAGTCTTTCTTTTTTAATAAGTGGGTGGATCAGCTATGGCTCTGCAAACATCTTGCAGTCTCTACCTGGACAGCTATCCTGAAATGGCAGAGCTGCAGAATCTTCATGGCCTTTATTCTGTCAGCCCTGAGGAACTGGGAAATAGAAAGGAAGGAAAAAAGATGCTAATTTAATACAAATACAAAGTTTCATATGCTACTGTCTCACTATATGGAGATTCTTGAGTTATATTTAATTTCAAAAATTATTTTACTTCATGCTTGTGTGTACTTTAATTGATAGATGCATAAGTAATAAGGTGAATAATATGATTAACCTATTCCTTTTTAGGGAAAAGGAAATGGAGAGTTTTGCCAGTGTTATTACGGTCAACAGAAGCAGTATAGGATCACTAAACTATCACCAGCAATGGGGTACACCTTTAGGCTAGCAGCCAAAAATGACATGGGAATGAGGTAAATACTATTACATGCATAGATATGGAATGCATATGCATGCGTGTGTTTTTTTAGGAAGAACATATGGTGGCATTTAAAGAAAAATGTCTTTTGTCCAAATGGTCTGAAATGGAATATAGAATATATATTTCTGTTGGAAGGGAACTACAGTGATCATCTAGTACAACTGCTTAGTTAACTCACAGTATGTGATTGGATTATTCTTTTTGCAGATAGCCTGTGTGCTGGGGTATTGTCCCTTCATCTAAGGTGTCTGTTAGTCTCCTGTTACCCTTGGAATTCTTTCAAAGTTCTAGAGCTTACTATAAATGCTAAGGATATGTGGTTCATGCTTTTAATTGCTACTTTTCAGAAGTTATAGAGCACCAAACTTTGTCTTGAATTTTTGAATGAATGACATCTGACTTCAGTGGAGAATATAAGTAAGAACTTGGAAAAAAAAATGTTTCCTCGAGTTATGCTTGCACTACTGGGTGTGTTAGTTCTTGAGTGTGCTTCTTGGTCATCAGGCAAAGCAGATGCACCTGGCTAACAATCACACCACCAGAGCTCATCTGCTCTAGAGCAGACTCCTGGTGTCCACGCTACCTAGTAGTACTTGGACCCTGAGGTCCTGTGGGGCATAAAAATAGGGTTTCCCTCACCATCAGCCTAAAATTGCTGTTTTCTGTTTGTTTTTTAATTCAAATATTGTGAATATTGTGCTGCAGCTCACTAGTGTGGTGATTTTATAGCATGAAATAGAGGATGTGTGTTGTGTGTCCTTCAGCTGGCAGAAGGTGCTTGAAGCAACAGTGGCTGCTTGGGCAGTGTTGAAGAACAGTGTAAAGAGTAGGGAGCCAGACCCAGGGTCATAATTCATGCTGGGCAGAAGGAATCTTCTGCAGACTGTGAAGTATGTGAAAAATACAGCTGGCTCAGGAGATCTGAGGCATGTGTTGGAGGCTTTGGAGAGTACTCAGGGAATGCATTGCATAAAGTGCCTGTTCCTTTGTCTTTCCTTAACCACCTGCTTTATGCTACTGTCAGAGGACACTATAGTGGACTAGAATGACTTTTGGTATGCTCCAATAGTCTTTATTACATTACTGCCTTCTGGATGATGTTCCTGGAATTAATTATTCTCTTGAGTTACTCCTGGACTTTGTCTTGATGAGATTTAGTTGGAACTGTTAAAAATAAAGACAGGGAGGGAGCCGGCAGTTAAGCAGGGTCCAATGCTTGGGCTCTCTTCCTGTTCCCCTTTTACATCTGAGTGTAAATGTACCCTCTAGGAATAGCTGCACATATTACAGATTCCTCCAGCGTAAGCTTTGAAGACACTAATCAGTTAAGTACCCTTCTTAAACTAATCACACTGAATAGATTTTTAAATCAATATTTCATAGCCTTGTGAAGATGTGCTTTATTGTCTTCATGGTATTATTTAATTAAGAAGTCTCTTGAAATAATATTTATTAGTGTAGAGTGCCTGTTTATCCCTTATGAAGAACGTTGAGAACATTAGGCATCTGGAGACAGAATTTTGTCTAAATAATTTTACCAACAAGAACAGATATTTTTTCTCTGAGTTACTAGTTTTTAAATTTAATTCTAACCTACATGAAACAGTGGTTAAAGAAAACTGGAAAAATAAAATCTATTTTCAAAAATAGATAGTATTGTACTTCTGAGGGAATTGTTTAATAGTCATTCAAATATGGCTATGGCTGGAACTCTTTTAGTTTATTTCGGTGTATTTTGGAGTGGTTCAATCAAGTTTAGAGATTACATTTTTTAAGATGTGGGGGTTTTTACCTTATATCTACTTGTAAGGTGACTCCTTCAATAGTTTGTTTTGAATAGATTTAGACAAACTACTTGTATCTAGCTTCTCTTCATGCTTTCTCCAGGCTACCTATAAAATGCTTTTCTTTTTTTAGTAAATGTATTGTAGTATCACATAATCTCTATTCCAGAAATTTTTCTGCTTGTGACTTCTTTCAAGAAAAAAATTACTATTCTCACAAATTTAAGAGTTTTCTCTTGTTTTGTACTTTTTCCCTTCTTGCTTCACATCTCTGTCCTCACAGCATGTCTATGTGCTATCAACACTCTTGATAATGTGTTGTCTGTAAGATTTTTTTCCTTTAAATGCCAAAAATACCTCAATGCAGACCAAAGTTTATAACATGTGCATCACTATAATATAGGTTGAGTAAGAGAGAAAGTGAAATTATCCGTTGATTGAGATTTTTCAAGCAAGTCGGGTTCAAAATGCATGAGATATTTAACTGGTAACTTTGTTTAAGCTATACAGAGGATTTGTGTTCAGGGCTTCCTGATGCTCACTTAGGTAATCCTTAGCTTTTAGATTAAAATCACATCTTTGTCATTAGTTTAATATGGTTAAAAAAACTAGACTGGCTTTAGGCTTGTAAGTGATTCTTCAGACCTGATGTAGAAGCAGCAAAGCCAGCTGAGAGCAGGTGGGGCTTTTTAGTCTAGCTGCATGCGTGTCACACCATCTGTGCAAGCATAGTACCTGTTTACTGACTCTTGCATCCCTCTGTTTCACAGGAGGTCTTTTTATGTAGTTTATTTTTATTTTCACTGCAATGTGTATCTAATCTAAATCAGATAAGGATAACAGTTGTGTTAGGAGATTCACTGGAATACACTCTACTTCTTTTTCTGCAATAAGACTTTCATTTTATCAACTCTCAAAGTAGCTCACCATTGAATGAGACTATTACTCTATTATTTTCTGAATCACTAGAGAAACTAGTACTTCAAAGTAAACTCAGAACACATAAGCAAAGTTTGTTTTGAGGTCTTGCCATAAATGTTTTTATGCCTTTATGTGTTCACTTTGAAAAGGAAGGACACTGTCTTATTAGTATATTATTGCATATAGAGCTTTAGTGTTTTAGAATACTGAGTTAATATGAAAAAGCAAAACATTTTGGTTAGCAAAACATTGTAATTATATCATGCAAAGGAGTCTTTCAATTATGAACATTTTAACCTTGTTCAGATGTTTTGTTACTGACAGACTCATGGGCAAGTTAACTTGTTTGCATGTAACAGCTTGCAATTTCCCATTGTGCATATGTCCAAGAAACTGTCATAGCTGTGTTTAGTAAGAATTTTGGGTTTTAGATATTAATTATTGTGTCTAGTTAGTTTACATACTGTCTGTTTTAAACAGTGATTTTAGTGAAGAAGTCCTGTATCATACCTCAGGCACTGCCCCAACCACACCAGCAAGTCCTTTGCTGATTAATGCTGGAGTTACTTGGTTATCCCTTCAGTGGACAAAACCCTCAGGAACACCATCAGATGAAGGAATCTCATATATATTAGAGATGGAGGATGAGAACTCAGTAAGTTTAGAACACTTATTCTCAATATGTTTGATACATTATTGTATTAAGTGTAGCAATGATTATTTTTGCTAGAATATTCTACAAGGAACTGTATTTTCTGAAATTAAGCTAATGACTTGTCATTGCTGTGACCAGGCCACCTAGATTTCTTCTTTTAATTGTGTTTAGTATTATTAAGCCCCATTCCTGCAAAGACTTTTTAATTGCTTATAAGTTTGTGAATTTGTGCGTGAAAGTTAAGCCTTATAAGAGCTGGATCAAAGCAATTCCATCATGAAGTGTGGTCCCTCCAAATGTCATTTCAGACTAACAACATTTGTTTTAGAATCAATACTGCTCTATCCTTTGAAAGTGTTAGGTAAAATTTCCAGTGACACTGTATATGTCTTTCTTACTGTTCTTTTCTCCTGTCCTGATTGGAAAATGGTTAATGAATTCACACCTCTTCAAAAAAACATTTTGTGTTTACACAATGAAGGTGCACTTATTACTTTGTCAGAGAAGCATAACAATTACAGTTTGAAACAGTAATTTATTTGTGTGAAGTATGTTAGATCCTTTGGTCTGCAAAGATAATGTTTCAAATAATCCTATTTAATTCTGCAGGGATATGGTTTCAAGCCAAAATATGATGGTGACGATCTTACCTACACGGTGAAGAATTTGAGGCGTAGTACAAAATATAAATTTAGGGTAAGATTTTTTTCATATGTTTGGGCACCAGATTAGCTTGAGATTGACTCAGAAGTGGGGAAGGCCTTTTTTAAGGAAGACTGAATTTTTGATGCCAGTTTCTTAAAATTTCAATCTCTTAAAACTGTTGGCTGGACACCTGCATTATTGTTTCTGCAGAAAAATTAAGAACCTCTGCAAGGGCGTAACACAGTTGCAGGTATCTTGAAATTCCAAGTCATAAGTACGTGTTCTTAATAGCTGGGGTTTTTTATTTGGCTGGTTTGTTTCGTATACATGGGTGATATTACTTAGTGTAGCTATGGGTTCTTTGATAGTAAACACAATAAAGATGTTGGGGTAAGGAGCAGCCTTGATAAAAAAAAATTGTTAGTAAGCCATCCATATTACCATGGTGCTGAGCTCGTTCTAATAAGTCTTGAGGGCTGAACTTTTAGTTCAGGAAGAAGTTTGCCCTAACTATGAGCTTTTGGGTGTGGTTAAAACCTGAACAGAAGCATACTGGCCATGGGAAGGTGATCAAATAGCCATCGAGGACTACAAGAACTTTGCCAGGAAGTCAGGAAGGCTAGGATCAGCTAGAACTGAAATTTCCAAAGATAACAAGAATGACATAAGAGGCCTCTTCAGATATGTGAGAAGTAGAAGCACAGGGAAGAAATACAGAGGCCATTCCTAAACAGGGCAAAGAAGCAAGTTACTAAATAATGCAAATAAAGCAGAGATTCTCAATACCTTCTTTGCCTCTGCCTTTACCAGCATAACTGGACCCTAGATCACAGGATAAGGTAGCTGTGACAAGGCTGGGGTTTGGTCTCTTAGAAGGGCCCAGTCCACTTCTGGATGTTAAGAGGAGTGGCTGACATTGCTGCAGGACCCCTATCTATAACATTTGAAAAGTGATGCAGTCAGGGGATATCCCTGATGTCTGGTAGAGGGTGAATGTAATACCCCCCGTCTACAAAAGGGACCCAGGGAACTACAGGCCTATTAATCTTACTTCAGTCCCTGGAAAATAAATTGAAGTCTTCCTAGGAAATATTACAAGCCAAACAAAGCAGGCAATTGGGAAAAGCCTACACCAAAAGTAAATTATGCCTGACTAGCCTGATCATGTCCTACATCAAGGTAACACTTTGTTGGCCCGAGGAGATCAGTGGATGTTCTTTACCTGAACTTCAGCAAGCATTCAACAGTTTCTCACAGCCTTCTCCCTGGCCAAATTGTCAAGGCACAAACTGGATAAGGTAGTATGTGAGCTGAGTAGAGAACTGGCCAACAGGCCCCACTCAAAAGGTGGTGATCAATGGCTTCTAATCAGGCTGGCAGCCTGCCTGAATTAGGAACTCCTAGGGATGGGAGGCCCCATGCTGTTCATTTTCACAACTGAACTTGACAGTGGGATTGAAAGCACCCTCACCAAGTTTTCTGGTGACACCACACTGAGTGGTCAGATGAATACATTGGAAGGCATAACTATCTTACAGAAACACCTGGACAGGCTAGAAGAGTGAGGTAGCAAAAACAGTATGAAGTTTAACAGAGACAAGTGCAGAGTTCTGCACCTGGGCTGGAATAACCAAGGAGTCCACTATAGTCTAGGAGCAGCCTTGCTGAAAGGGACCTTCAGGCAAACTGGATCCTGCGCTGACTCTGCAGTGGCATTGCTAGCAGAGATAAAGAGATCTTCCTTGTATTCAGCTTGTGTCAGGTCATACTTGGAGAACTGTGTCCAGTTCTGATCCACACAATTCACAAAAGACAGGCAGACTGGGAGATGGTCCAAAGGAGGGTCATAAAAATTATAAAAGGGCTGGAGAACCTGCCCTGTAATGAAAGCTTAAAGGAATTACATGTTTTCTCCTTTGAGAGGGCTCAGAGGGACATCATCACCGTTTGCCAGTACTTAAAGCCTGACGACAGAGAGGAGGGAGGTTCTCCCTTCACAGGGAGCCACCTGGAGATGACATGGGGCAAGAGTTGCAAGTTGCACTGGAAGGGGTTTCATCTTGGTATAGGAAAGAAATTTTCCGCAGTGAGATCAAGTAATGACTGGAAGAACCTCCCCAAAAATGTGGTGTGGTCCTCATCACTAGATGATTTCAAGATATGACTGCAGAGGGTGTTAGATAATCTCATCTAGGCTTGCTTTTCCCTGAAGGGTTGGACCAGATGATCTTTCAGGTCCCTTCCAACCTGGGCTATTCTATGTTTTAAGTCAGTCCTGAATAGTTGCTTGGGTTTTGGAACAAAGCTAAAGACATGTCCCACAGTATGAATCACAGTATCATTTAGGTTGGAAAAGACCAATAAGATCAAGTCCAACTGTTAACTGAGCACTAAACCATGTCCCTAAGCAACCCATCTGCACATCTTTGAAATACCTACAGGGGTGGTGACTCAAACATTTCCCTGGGCAACTTTGCCAATGCTTGACTGCTCTTTCTGTGAAGGAACTTCTAATATTCAATTTAAACTTCCCCTGGTGCAACTTGAGGCACAGTCAGAGTGACCTCATCTGTCTGCAAGTGAAAAATGTTGATAGCTGTTGTCACGCATACACCTAAAATACTATTTCTTAAGGAACAGTTGGGAACTGTTGAAGAACAGCTTCTCGTTGCAATATGAAAGGTAATAGTTCAAGGGTTGGTTGATTTGTTTTGAGTTAACACTAAAGCATGTAAGTACTTCTTTTCGGATGTTATTTTGCACTTCTAAATATGTTTTTGTTGGGGTTTTTGCATAACTTAGTATTTAAATAAAATATACAGTATGTTTCTAGCACTATTACGGCTACACATGAACTAAAGAATAGCTAATTGCCTTGAAACTAGCTTCTGCAGGACTTGATCATAGTCTTCCTTTGAAGGTAATATTACAGATTAATAGTCATTACTAGTAAATGTATAGTTACTTAACATCCTAAGTTTCTCATTAAAATAAAAAACCCCAATGTTTATACCCTATTTTTATTAGCAAAACAATAAACAGAAGTCTCTGTTCGCTCATTCATGGGGCGTAAAGGAGAAACAAATGTTATGTTAATCAGGTCTTTAATTTTTATTATACAGGGGAAAGACTTAATTAGTAGTAATATTCCTTAAGGCTTTTGAAAGAAGCTTTATAACCATTCGAAACCTTAATATGTAAATGCTAACTGCCTGTTTAACTTCATTTGTAAGGGCACAAAGACAACCAGATGATTATTAATCTTGTAAACTGTATCGGGAGACCTAATGTCTGAGAGACATGTTAGCTTGCATTTCCTCTTCTCAGTCTGTAATAACTGCTGTCATTTAGATTCTGCTCATTTTTAAAACAGATCTAAAAGCCAAAAAACCTCTTCCTTTTTTTTTTTTTTAGGTGGTTTAGCTTTTTGCTAAACTAAACTAAAAAGAGAAAAATAAAGAATAGCAGGAATTTGTTTTCCCAGAATCACAGAAAAGTCTAGGTTGGAAGGGACTTTTAGTGATCATCTGGGTCAAATTTGTGTAGAAAGCAGGGCCTTAGCTTAGGCAATTCAACCCTGTCCCAGCCCTGTTGAGCTGAGATTCCAGCATTTCCAGCAAGGGCGATTCAACCACTTCTTTGGGAAGTTTGTTCTAATGGTAATCAATATCTTTTTTTATATCCAGCTAGAATTTCCCCTAACACACTTTGTGTCTACTGGCTCTTGTCCTGTCATCGTAGATCCTTTGGAAGGCAATGTCTTCATCTCTTCTGTAACTATCTCTTAAGTATTGGGAGGCTGTGATTAGATGCTTCCCAATGAAACTTCTTCTTACTCAGGCAGATTAAAACAAAACTTTTTTTCCTATGTCAAGTTCTTTAATCCTCTGATCATCATGCTGGCCCTCTTCTGAACTCTTTCCAGTTTCCCAGTGTCTCTTGAACTGGAAGGACCAAAACTGGATGCAGTATTCCAAGCATGGTTTTAAAAGTGCTGAGTAAAGTGATGTAATTAAATCCTTTGTTCTGCTGGGTAAATTCTTGCTGATGCAGCCCATGAACCAGTTTGGTTTTGCTACTGCCAAGATGCTTTGCTGATTCATTTGGCTTGCTCCTACTAGAATCCCAATGTCCTTCTCAGCAGAGCTGAAAAAAGAAAAGCTGGCTAGAGTTAGACCCCAGACTGCACTGGTGCTGGGATTATTCCATCCCAGGTGCAAGACTGTATCTTTGTCCAAAGCTCATACAGTTCTTGTTCATGCAATATTTCAGCCTATCAAGGTCTGTATGGTGGCTCTTCCCTCCAGCATGTGTCTGTCTTCTCCTAGTTTGATGCAAATCTGGGACCATCACTCACTCCTGTCATCCAGATCACTTCTAAAGATATTGAATAGAATCTGCTGAGGAAATCCACTCATGAGCAGCTGCTAATTTGCCTTCACACCATTAGCCAACACCCTTTGAGGCTGGTGTTCTGTCAGGTTTTCTTGTGGTCCATCTGTTCTGTCCCTATCTTAACCAGCTTGTCTATGTAGATGTTGTGGAGATCAAACTAAAATTAGGGTAGATGATGTCCACAGCTCTCCCCCATTTGCTGAGCAAGTAGTTCATCATGGAAGGCACTCAGGTTGGTTAAACACAATTTACCCTTGACAAATCTAATTTCTTGTCCTTCACAGGACTTTCATGACAACCTTTGCCATAGTTATTATTGGGACTGAAGAGTTGATATTCCCTTTGCTGTTGTTAATACAACTTTCCCATATAAACACTTTTTTTATCTCTGAATATATTTCTGTAAAAGAGGGTACTATGCTAGGATGGGAGGGATTTTTTTTTTAAGGAATTGGGTTCTTTTGGCAATTTGCATGCATTTATATTTTCAGTATAGTGATTGTCTTAACTATGGGACTAATGAAAATGTAAAGTGAATGGATATAATAATTTTAGTTCTTGTGCTAATTTATTATGTATCTATCTGTCTAAATGTACATATAAATTAATTACCATAAAGTGAATAGCATACCACTATCCAATGCATTCACAGTATTTTATATATATTTGCAGGTCATTGCCTATAACTCAGAAGGGAAAAGCAGTCCAAGTGAGACAGTGGAATACATTACTTGTCCAGACAAACCTGGAGTACCTTCAAAACCCACAGTGAAAGGAAAAATTCATGCACAGAGTTTTAAAATAATCTGGGGTAAGAATGTTATCCAGCTTTATTTAGAGTATGTCTTCTGTATTTTATATATATATATGTATGATATTTTTTATACAGAAGGTCAGGTTTTACTTCATTAATACTTCAGTCAATTGAGCCATTATGATGTATTTTCATGGAAAAATACAGATTCAAAATACTTAGTGTGGCAGTATAACTAATTATGTGGGAAGAACACTGTGCTAATTGTCATAGGGACTGTTATTGCTATGTAGGGACTGTTAAGGACTACAACACTTTGAAAAGTGTGGTTAATTGATGTACTGAGAAGTTCTGTTTCTCTGGCACAAAAAGTAGGTGTCATGACATTCAGGGCTCTTATCGAAAGAGAAGATTGAAGTTCAACATATATCTTCAAACTATTTGATTTTGGTAGATAAATTTTTATTTGCTAATGATCTTGAGAAACTTTTCCGTAAGCTCAGGAATTTTTAGCCTTAGGCTGTAAAATAGGAGAAGGTTAAACAGTACTGTGCGATGCAGTTTTTTAGCAGAAAATCAAACACTTATTACACTTATTGTCACTCCTTACCTATTTTCATTTAATAGTGTGTTTAATTCTTTAGCATCACTAATAAGAAATTTACTTGTAGAGTATAAATAGCACTCAGCAGGTCCAGTCTTGCATCTTCCCAGAGTCCTTTGCTACATCAGGACCTGATACTTGATCTTTTATGTATGATGCATAATGTATGAAGTTACTAAAAATACCTGATTTGTATATCAAAAGCTACCTAAAATATCTATTTATATCTAAAGCTTTTAATAGTCTTTATTTGGAACAGTGATACTCTCTCTATGCAATAATTAATGTGACAATTTTATTTTTCCTTTGGAGTCATTTCCTTCCAACCAAAGAAGTGCTATCTGCCATATAAGTCTCATTTTATTTAGCTTGTGTTTTATGATACGTAACCCTTGCCTAAGAACCAACATAATTTCATTCAGCACATCCATAATGTGATGTTTAGGCAGGAGTACCCTTCTGTGCTGAAGTATAATGCTGTCTTTATATTTGTTCAAAATGTTGTTTCACATTATTTTAATTTTGATGTTTTCTAAATCATCTTTGAGAAACAGTATTAGGATTATATGTCAAAGAAAGGTCTGTAGATTTGTATCTTGTACATGAATACTGTACCAGGGAGGATAGTGCACTCAATTTCTAGTAATATATTAGAAGTTAAGAGATAAGTTTTCAGTGTAGAGCTCCCAACTTCTATTCTGTCCCAAAATATTTAGGTTTTTGAAATTCTTTCCTAAAATAATTTTGAAATATTCTTACATACAAATCAGTATGATAATTTTTCCTCTCTGCAGTCCAAATTACAGGACCATTAGAGTCTGTGTCCCTGAATCCATAATCAAGCAGCCTTCCACAGCACTTGAGATTGAAATGTTTGCTGTGGCATCTCCCAGGGGCAATTCCCTTGTCCCTTTTCCTGTGTAGAGTGTACAGAAGGGCTGAGAGCTGGCTTTCACATAGCAGGACTTGGAGTGATTTGCTGCTGCCCTGGACAAGGATGCCCTTCGTCTAAATAAGCACCCATCTCCAGCTGTCTGTTGATTTTGCCTTTGGGAAATCCTCCCCAAAAACTATAAAGCCATTTAACTTCCCTCGCTTAGTTGGAATACTGCTGTTTGTTATAGATCCACCAAAAGACAATGGGGGAGCAGCAATAAATACATACGTTGTGGAAATGTCTGAAGGCTTAAGTGGTAAGTATTAGGATCATACATTGGCATTTAGTTGTGTGGGGTTTTTTTTCCTGTCTCTGTGTGCATGTGGGAAGAATAAAATGTATATTATGACAGGGAAAGTTTTTGCCAGGGACTGACATCAAAAAGAAAATAGAGGCACATTTATGCTTGTGTACAAGAAGTTCTTTTTCTCTGATTTAGAAAAGAAAGATGCCACAAAATTCTGTGACGCAAGAGATGCTTTTTGTTTAACTTACTAATTAGGTGTATTCAGTTTTGGAAATGAAATGACACTTTTCAGACATTTTAGGGCAAGAAAACAGGGACATGTAGCTTTGTTGTCTGCATGGCAGATGAAAGAAAACCTAATACTCCATTTATCAGTATTAAAAGAGAACAATGATGCAGCTGGGATAACTTTGTTATTTCCTTTTCTGTTCTTTCATACAGAAAGGAAACTGACAGTATTTCTAAATTGGACATAAACCTATCTTGCTAAATTATTTAAAAACCTAGACCTCTTAAGTAGCCTTATTGAGTTCAGAAACACAGTCACATTTAGAATGAAAGTTTAAACTTCTCCAGTGCTGTGTCAAATTAAGACAGAGCACTGTCCCCAGATATGATGGGAGCCCTCTCAGGGCTCTCAGCTGCGGTTCTTTTGATACTTAGTCTGTTGCTTTCCTCTCTCTGTCACATGTCCACATTAAGTCACTTTTGGAATGGTGCACCCAAGCCTTTTATGCAAATTTAGTGAGCTGTGCATTACCTTTCATTCCCAGCCCTCTGAACTCTGGGGTGTATTGAGTTGTTGGAGATTTAATTAAAAGTCCCCAGGTTCCCTGCTTAATCTCTTAAAAAGAGAGAGAATGGTAAAGAGTTTCTGATTTAAGAGTAGCAAATAATGGAATCAGTATTTCAGATGCTGCTGGGCTATTCAGGAACACAGGGACCAACTTCATCAATTGTAAACTATAGTTACAGCCTGAAGAATGATAATGTAATTTGAAGTTTCTTTTCTGTGAAAAATTTTACTTTTGTATCTTCCCTGTTTATTTGGTTATGATGTTGAATGGGGTGGCTGACATAGTAAGTTCTATTCTAGTTAAGGTAAATACCAAATAAAAAAGCTATTTAACTTCAACAGATTTACACCTGGGGAACTATCTTTATGAAATTACAGGATCTTCGGAAATTCAAAGCAGTCTCAATTTCTGTTTTTTTAATAAACATCAGGCACACTTACTTAGGGAAGTTAGGATACCTGCTGTGGCTGGTACTGAAGTGTGGAAAATTACACTTTGGTTCATTGCACACTTATTCCTAACCTTTCAGGAAACAAATGGGATACAATATACAGCGGAGCCGCTAGGGAACATGTGTGTGACCGACTAAATCCGGGCTCTTCCTATCGGTTACGTGTATATTGCGTTGGGGAAGGAGGACAAAGCACGGTAATATCAGCTAATATTTTTATTAAATACAATTCCTCTCTGTAAGAAAAGCTGGTCCAGTAGCTATTTAAGCAAATACTCTGCAGAAGTGCCTAACAAAATAGCCATAAATAGAACCTCAGAGAAGTTCCAGTGTTGATGCACAGTGGATCAAGTTTCTGCTCATTTGTTAAAGAAATATATTTGAATATTCTTTTCTGATATTATATTTTGTTTAACATGATTGTCTTATTTACAGAAACAGATACTTTTCCTATGTGATACACTGATACAATGTCATTTATTACGGCCTGGCCCAATGCAGCAGTTTAAGCAGGGTACTTGAACAGGCTCCCCATGGAAGTGGTCACAGCACCAAGCACAACAGAGTTCAGGAAGCATTTGGACAACGGTCTCTCACATAGTGTGATCCTTGGGGCTGTCTTGGAGCCAGGAGTTGGAATTTGATGATCCTTGTGGATTCCTTCCAACTCAGAAGATTCTGTGATTCTATGAATTTAGTGTATTTCCTGTAGCCAGTGGAGTACCTTGTCTGAGTAGCCAAGTCGACTCAGCAGGCAGGGGAGGAAGTCTTCACTTAGGCTTTACAGGGTTATGTTATGCTCTGTAGTCTCTTCCCATGCTGTCTCAAGCACAATGAAAATGTTTACATTGCCCTACTTTTCAGTATTCCCAAACAATTTGCTGTGCCATACTAAGCTCCTTTATACATGCACATTACATACACACACATTCACTGTCAATTCTGTGGTGTAGTTCAGCTGCCAGTGCCCAAATGTCATGCTGTATTTCCTCTCCCTTCTCAGCAACGACTGTAACAAAGCCAGCCCTGGCTCTCTGCAGACTTCCAGCAAGGCTTCACTGTCAAGCTGCTCTCACAAAAATCTTAAAGCCTTGCATTCTTGGTGTTTGCCATTTCTACCCAGCCCCACCTTACAACATGAAATGTTTGTGCTTTTCCTGCACATAGGAGTCTCCTGCAAAGATAACCTTGACTACAGCCACCTTGTTTTAAGAATAAATCTGGACTCCTTCAATGCCGGCTCGGCTGCACTGCTTTCCCAGTCACCAAACCACAAGTCTTTGGAGACTTTTACTCTGCCAACCTACTTCCCCACAGCCCCATGATTTTAGAATAAACATTGAGTACCCAAGAGAAAATAACTTCCAGAAAGTCCTGATACTTTCTGAAGGTGTCAGAAATCAACAGAAGAACTGTAAAGATGTACTTAACTCTACTGCAGCTGCTCGTGAACATCTGTGTCCTGAGAAACTTTCTGCTTTTTAAGTAGCAGCGGTTGATCAGTGCAACAATATATTCAAAGGAACTGAAGAGCAGCAGATTGTCCAGTCCACTCTTTCTTGAACATACGTAGAAACCTGTTGTGAAATGAGACTCTGAGATTCATTTATTCTGTAAACATAAAGGCTTTCCAACTTCCTATTTTTTCTGTATCACACTAAAGCTAATAACCCCTCATTGTCTCTGCTCACTTCTGTCTGCCTCCAGAACAGTCAATGCCATCTGCTGCATGTTATGTTCTTAGGCTATTTTTGCCCAAACTTCAAATCTGAGGTGGAAACCTGTTGCACATTAAGTATTGCTAAGCAATGAAAAAGTTGAAATCTCTTTTTTTTTAAATCTTTTCTGATTGACACTTCTGCCCACTTTAGCTTTCTGAAAGATTCTTCCACAGAAAGTATGCAACCCTTAGAGTAAGGGTTTAGAACTCATTAAACTGCAATCTGATGCAAAAGAGAATGAGTTTACGTTGAATAAGTCACATTTCAAGCATCTGTACTAGGTTTGTACTGATAATTAACCACTGTTTTTAATTCTACTCCTTGCATATGTACCAAAATACAAAAGCAAATTTTGCATATTGTGTGATTATTTTGGCATGGTTTATATTATGAGAAATACATACCAGATCACTTCAGCATCTTTGCATATTTGAAGGTGTCATTAAAAAAGGGGAAGATCTTTGTTTCTGACTCAGGTATTTGCTTTTACTTGTGACATAACTGATAGTTCTTGTTTTGGCCTGGATAATTTCATTAATCTATCTTTCTTTTGTAGGTATCTGATTCCTTACTGGTGCAGACACCAGCAGTGGTTCCTGGTCCATGCCAGCCACCAAGGCTACAGGGTAGACCAAGAGCAAGAGAAATTCAGCTGCGTTGGGGTAATTCTATTACAAGTGTTAGAGATTGTAAGGGATCCAAATGTGGTATGTGTTAAAATTAAATAAGCTTTTCTTTCTTTCTTATTTTTAGGACCACCCCAGGTAGATGGTGGTTCACCCATTACCTGTTATGGTCTGGAAATGTTTCAGGCAGAAACCGATGAGCACAGAGAGGTTTACCAGGGTTCTGATGTTGAATGCACAGTGGGCAGCCTTCTTCCAGGGAGGATGTACAGCTTCAGACTGAGAGCAGCTAACAAGGCTGGGGTAAGGAGAAAGTCTGAAATGAAATTCATTCCAGAAACTGCAATCACTATTAAGGATTTTTTATTTCAAAAAAAGCATTTAACAGTAATTTTAAAATTAGGATTTCCTAATGTAGAGTCATTTGAGTCACATAGCTTATTGTTGTGTGGGAACAGACTGTTAAACATTAGTTTATAATGAAGGGGATTTTTAGATGAAGGGAAGAGAAAATAGCTAATTATATATTTTATCTGAATAGTAGTATTGGGAAATCATTAGGAAATGCTAAGTACTTTATTAAAGCACTGTTACAACTTCAGTATTCTCGTGTGAAGTAAGGTAGCAAATTGTTTTCTGTATACAGCTTTGTAATTGATTGACCTTTATTTGTACAACTGTTGGTGTTCAGAACATAATAATTAGTGTTTCCTGGCTCTCCATTTTTATATTTAGTTTAACTTCTGAGTACATGTTCTATTAGATACAGGACTATTTTCCCTCTGAGTATTAAATGTGTTTAAATCAATCGTTGCTGTAGAACAAGCTTTATTTAGTTATGTACCCAAAGTCCTGATTTGTTCAATAATGTGCATTTCATAAAAAACTGTCAGGATGAGTTGACACTGTTTGTGGAGAGGTCTGCAGCTTCAGGCTTTAAAGCACTATCCTAACTTTTATCTTCCCTCCATCCTGCAAAGAATGGTTCATAGCTCAGCAGTTTTTGAATCCTTTGTTTCTTTTAGATAGGTATAAATAGGCAGTACAAATTAGTTTATGTTCCAGTGCAGCCATCGTGTAACTTCAAAATAAGACTTTGGGTAGTACTTCCCTGGTTTTCCCAAGAGTTTGAACTGTCAAATTTATTCACATTGCATTTGCTGGAGTGAAGAAAAATTTACAGCTCTTCTGGAGAATAGTCAGATACTGGAAATAAATCCCGAATCCACAGTCCACAGAAATTTATTTTATAAAGAAGTAATACAAAGTTTCAGGTTGCTGTTACATGTCCCTACTATGGTAAACTGTTATTTTAAAAGTAGTAATTTTATTTTTACAATTCAGTTGTAACAACTCCCTTTTTAATAGTTTGGACCTTACTCGGAAAAATGTGAAATAACTACAGCACCTGGACCCCCAGATCAGTGCAAGCCCCCTCAAGTGGCATGCAGATCTGCTGCGTGTGCTCAGGTGTCATGGGAGGTAAGAATGCCTTAACATGATGGTCTTATGCATTTTTAAGCTCAGCTTGAAAAGCCTAATACTGTATTTTAATCACTTTATTTGTAAGCATACTTACCTGATTATCCAGTAGGTAAAACCTTAGTCGTTCATCATGCCATTATAAGGCAGCTGTAAGTTGGCAGGCTGCAGGTACTGGATCTTACTGTGTTCTTTTGTTTAAAAGTTTTGCCACAGCTGCTGCTCTGCATTTCTGAGTGATGCAGTCTCATCTTAAAATTTTTCTTTAACGTAGTTATAGTTCCTCAGAGACAATGTATCCACATAATACAATAGATTATTGTGTGTTTCTTGGTTTTATAATCTGATTTAATTTTATATAATTACATCAGTAATAATGTAGCAAAAGCCTCACAGACTTCCTATAAACCCATAGTATTTAGATATCTGTTTTTAAAAAATGCAGTAGATAAAAATTAAGCTTGTAAAAAGAAAGATTCTCTCTGGGAATACTGTTTAAACACAGCTTTCTAGTGGCTTAGAGATGGGGTGAAGTATCTGAGTTACAGAACTGTACAGAAAAAAAAAGTGAAACTGTTTTTACCTGGAAGGTAGTGTTCATGCTTCCTACTGGAGGAATGTCAGAGGAGCACTTCTTAAATATCTACAAGGCAAAGCCTTTATAAAAAAATCTCGTAAAACATTCAGGTAAAGTTAATTTGAGTGATGTTAGATGTCTGTTTTACAAAGTCACACATTAATTAAGGCACAAGTAGACCTCTAGATGTCATTTAATTCAGCCTTCTATTCAAATAGGTGAGGTTTCTCAGGGCCTTTCCCAGTGAACTTTTATTTATCTCCAAGAATAAAGATGTTGCAGCCTAATAAAACTGTCTGGGTAAACCCTCACTCTGTAGGATTTTTTTTTTGTTTATTTCTAGTCAAAATACCCTTTAATGCAAGTCATTGCTCTTGTCTTGGCACTGTGCCATCTTCAAGAAAAATTTTGTCATAATCTTTGTACCCTCCCAGTAAGTAATTTAAGGCAGCAGTAAGATCTCCCCATAGCTGTTTCACCTTGCTATCAAGTAAGCTTTACCTTTTTGTTGTGCGTTGCACTCCTGCCTCATGACCCTTCGGTGGACTTACTCCATTACGGCAATGTCCATCTCCTTTTGGGGATCCCAGGACAGGACATGGTACTGGAGATGCGGCCTCACAAGAGCTGAGTAGAGGGGAATCATTATTCCTTTTACCCTTCTTGCTGCTCATTTGCTGATACAACCAATATGTAGTTCACCTTCATCAGACATACACTCCTGATTCTTATTCAGCTTTCTCACTAGGACACCCAGGGGGCTTTTTGGTAAGGTTGCTCCTCAGTCTGTGCTTTTTTGTCCAAGTCCAGGACTTTGTGTTTGCCATTGTCTTAGTTGAACTTCCTGAAGTTTGTATCAGATTCTGCTTGTTATTTATATTGTACTAAACTAAAAATCAGCAAAGAAATGGGAGGGTAAGACTCACCTGGAACAAAAGAAAATATAGATGTGGTGAGTGTGGTTGATTTTTTTTCTTCAGTCAGTGAATTTAACTTTTAATTTATGATATCCATTTTAAAGGTACCAGTAAGTAATGGAGCCGATGTCACGGAGTATCGACTGGAGTGGGGCGGTGTGGAAGGATGCATGCAGATCTCCTATTGTGGGTCTGGGCTCAGCTGTGAAGTGAAAGGGCTTTTGCCTGCCACTATATACTATTGCAGGGTTCAGGTAAAGATGTAAAACTATTGTTATTGCAATCTGGAAACAGGAATTGACTCTGCCATAAAAACATGGTCTACTTTGGATTTGCAGGCAGTGAATGTTGCAGGTGCAGGCCCTTTCAGTGAAGTAGTGGCATGTATGACTCCAGCCTCTGTACCTGCAGTTGTGACCTGTCTTCGTGGACTAAGTGAAGATGAAGTTGAAAGTCCACACTATTCTCCTTCCACATGCCTTGCTGTAAGCTGGGAAGAACCTTGTGACCATGGGTCTGAAATCCTTGGCTACAGCATAGACTTTGGAGATAAGCAGCCAATAACTGTTGGGAAGGATCTGACCTATTTTATAGATGGCTTACAGCCAGACACTACCTACAGGTATGTGATGCACAGCTACTTGACAGCCTACTGTTTCATCCACAAGAGCAGATGCTTTGTTTCCTTGTATTTTTTATTGTCTGCATTATTATTCTCAGAGACACGTTAGTGCACAGCCATGGAGTAAAAAGAAGCTATGTAATGATGATCATCATAAATAGATGAGCTGTGCTATTTTTATTTTCTTTCAAGAAAAATTTATGTTAGTTTATTGTAGTATTGTTGTATCTGCCTGGTTAATGTGTCAATTTAACTAAATCCCCATTACATATTCAGATTCATACTTGGGTTTGGACTGGTTGCTTCACTGTTTGAAAAGGTAAAATCCGTTCAAGGAAGGACTATGTCCAGCGATCTAATGACAGCTCATTGCAACTTGCAAGGCCTTATCTGCAGAAAAAGCGGAAGTCAGCATGAAGAGTATCAGTTTAAAAAATCAGCCAACTGTGCATCTCTTTTGAATAATTTTAGTTGCTGAAATGATCCCTTATGTTTGGTCTAAGGGTTACTGAAAAATACAAACACAAAAATCAGTACTTTTGCCTGAAGGCATTCTAAGTCTGTTACAAAAACATGTCCTCAGTGTTAAAGGAGAATGGCAGTTCCACTGAAGTCAGACTTTCAGCGCACTCTGATTTCAGTATAACTTGGATATCATCTGGCTACACAGTTTTCTGAATCCTTAATTACTGTTTTATGGCTTTATGTCAAAATACAGTGTTTCTGTGTGACTTATAATTATTTAACAATAATGCTGGCAGTCTGAAGAGCTGTTGCTCCCTGTGTCAGTAGACTGAAAAAAAAGAGAAGCTTCTATTGCAGAGATAGGTCTATACCTCTACCCACATACAGTTTTCTGTAGAATACACTGTCAACTCCTTGTGCAAATAAAAAATTGCATATATAAACCTTAGTTCTGGGCTGTAATAAATTAGCATAATGTTAAATGTTACTGTAGTGAAGGAGAAATATTTATTCTTTAGCCTGCATACACATTTGCATTTCCACATTTTGCAGTTGTGTGGTTGACTGTTTCATAATTTGATTACTGTGATTACTTCGTTCCAGTTACCTAGATACTATTTTGGACAAGCAAAGTTAAGTCTGCAAAATGAAATTAGACACACTTTGCTCCCTGTGGCTGTCTGTGAGATATGTAAAGAGCCTCTGTTTTTTCCTTTTCCTTTTCAGAAATAATTTCTTGGCTAAGTCTTTCAATTCTTACTTACAAATCTGATGCCAGCATTGTTTTCCTTGGAGTATCAAAGAAGAAAAACAAAACCCTACCTTATCCCTGAGTATCAAGTACTACAGCTTCCTCAGCTTTGTGTCCTTTGGCAACTTCTGGTTTCCCCCCTCTCACTTTGCAGGCAGACCCAAGAGGGCTTGTGTTTGCAGGTGCTCGGAGATAGGTTAGCAAGAGATGTGGCTGGGCACCATCGCTTTATTTCCACATGAATAGGATCTGTTCAAAAAAGTTCATAAAGATGTCTGTTAGTCATCCTTGAATTCACCTGATAAAACAGTCACAGATATGGTTTCCCCTCTTTGGGGTGGGTTTTTTTACCTTCCTCATCACTCAAATGTGGCTACCAAAAATTTTGGTACGAGGCCTGCACAGTCAGAAAGATGGACCACTCTTGAAGTTATTCACAAAGCTTTTGTGTCTTTTCACTAATGTGAATTTATTTTGAATATTTTTATTTTTAACCAAGCCAGCTCTTTAAAACGTGGTAAGGAAAGTGCCACTTCTGCATATTCTTGACAGTCTATCAAAGCATAATATTGATAAAAGTCTTCATTGTAGATAGTACCATTATTCTCTCTTTAACGAGAATGGTGGATATGACCAGTTATTTTTAGGACCTAACTTCAAGTTAATTTATTCTCTCTTTTTCCAAATGCTAGAGTACGAATTCAAGCGCTAAACAGTCTTGGAGCAGGTCCTTTCAGCCACACCATAAAACTGAAAACAAAGCCTCTCCCCCCGGATCCACCTCGCCTAGAATGTGCTGCATACAGTTCTCAGACTCTCAAGCTGAAGTGGGGAGAGGGAACTGCAAAAGCATTGACTGACTCCATCCAGTACCACCTTCAAATGGAGGATAAGAATGGAAGGTTGGTTTTAGCATCACTTTAATCTGCCCAGTGTCGCTGAGCTCTGATGCTTGGGAGATGGCAGTAAAGGGCAAAATTCCATACGCTTTGCTGAATTTACAACAGATGTAGGAGGTCGTCTCATCTGGCAAGGCAAGAAGGGCTCTAGTGTTCTGTGCTGAGAATTACAAGATTAAAAATTTCATTGTTTTTTGCTTAGATTTCAACATGGAGAATTTAATGCAGTGTTTTGTACTAGCACACTTTCTCACTTTTGATTAAATATTTTCAAAGTAACAAGTCCAATCAATATTGTGAATTTTACATACTTAATATTGGAAGGGATGAATCCTTTCCTCTCTGTTGCCTTACATGCAATTATTTTAGTGGAAAATAATACAAATTATTATTTTAAGGGATTCCTTGTCTCATGTTAAATCAGAATGTCAGCTGAGATGGTACAGCAAGACCCCTTGCCTAAATGGTAAAATGAGCAGTACTTCTACAGAGTGTTCCACGTCTGATGAGTAGCTTTAGCTTGGCAAGAAGATAAGAGATCTATTATGCAAAATTGCTGTGTTGTAAGGAGGAAAATAAATTAGACTCTTTAACTGGAAAGAAATTCATTGCCATTACCAAAGACTAGGTCATGTGCAGGTACTATCTGTTTTAATTTTAAAAGAAAAGAAAAAGCCAAAGTAGATGACAACCGCTGCAGGAAGAGAGAAATTTGTGCTGTGCCCTGGGGACACCAAAACTGAAAATCAAACAAGAGCTGCCACAATCAGTTTGTGCAAGAATTGCAACATGAAGGAGAGTGGCCAGTGTACAAAACTCTCAGAAAGAGATTTGGTGTGCACAAGAGTGACTCTGCCCTCCTGTGCAGGTCTGCATGAGTCCATCTCCAACAATGGTGTACAAAAGCAATTGGATCCATGACACTTTTTTTAAGTGTAGTAAGGGAGAGTTGCAAAGGGGCAAAAAGCTAAAATCTAGTTACGTAATTTTGAAAAGCTAAAGATTTTGGAGGAGTACATGGCCAAGGAAAAAAAATGCAGCTCATTGACAGACACAACTGCTGTCCTTTCCCATTGTTTCAAATGCAAAATAGTTTCTTAAGATGCTTAGGACCATTTTTGGTAAGACATAATCTGTAGTGTTCTTTGTGCAAGAGATTTTTATTTCAAAGACATGAGAAATAAAAACTTGGCCCTGGAAAATGAGCTTATTGTTTTATAATAGCCAGAACACTGTTTAGCTCCAAAATAAGTGTTTCTGGGCTTTTCATTAGATTCTGGGAAATTATGGGAACATATTTCAAGACTATACTGTAGCTGCTTCAGAAGTCCTTTTCTGTGTTCAAAATAAGCTACTCATTCCATTTTCAGGTTTATATCCTTATACAGAGGACCGTGTCATACATACAAAGTTCAGAGACTCAGTGAGTCAACGTCATACAAATTTTGTATTCAGGCATGTAATGAAGCTGGTGAAGGTCCCCTTTCTCAAGAATACATTTTCACTACTCCCAAATCTGTTCCAGCTGCATTGAAAGGTAAGGGTGCTTCTTTTTTCATTTGGGGGGTGGGAGGATAGCAGGTTGGGTTTGGTATTATGTTGTAATTGGGATATTGAGAATAGTAAGCCCTTTTTAAGTGCAGGTAGGAATAGTGGGAAAATGGTTTTCATGTAATTGCCTAAAATATTCGCTCCAAAAATGAAAGACTTGGGGTTTATGCATTCTTTGACATAAGAAGTTTGTACTTAGAATCCCTGCTTGCCAGGACAGTGGCAAGTTAAGGTGAAAATGCTTCCTACGATGTTTAGAATAATTTTAAGCATTGCAGTTTGGGGTTATTTTGGTATATGATGCACTCTTACAGTCACCAAATTTTACTTGCTTTCTCTTGGATACCTAGACTAGCAAGAGAGGCCTATATGAATTGTCAGTTATTGTTCCAGAAAACACTGGAGGAAGAATAAATTTGAATCTGAATTTTTCGTTTCCTGAGACAAAATAGGAGGTAGAATATAGAATTTTACAGGTCATTAGAATATGACAGTGGGTGATGGGGAAAGCAGAGCTAGCTGTCACTTTTATGCTTCCTTCCTTCAGCACCAAGGATAGAGAGAATAAACGATCACACTTGCGAAATCACATGGGAGGTTCTACAGCCCATGAAGGGTGATCCAGTTATCTACTGTCTTCAGGTCATGGTGGGAAAAGATTCAGAATTCAAACAGGTATGATGTGTTGAAGTTATTGTAGTTTTCTTCAATTACTATTTGTGATAACTAGTTTAGTAAAATTAGTTGAGATTAGTTTAGATTTAGTAAAGCTTATTGTGTTCCAGTATGTTTTTCGTCACTGTGTTAACTTTTTGTTACTAAATAATACAAAGTCGTGTCTCCTAAACCCATCCTCACATAGAAAGGAGATTCTGTACTAAATTGCAGCCTCTCTGGGTTACTCTGATGTTCACTAAATACAGCTTGACACCTCAAGTGGTGAGGAAGTCATCCACTAATGGAACAACTGACAAAAAGAACCTTTTACCTATGGTACAGAATTGAGACTGGGGAGGAAAGGGGCACTAAGAGCAAAGAAGCAGTTCAAAATGCCAAGGTACAAATTATCCTGCATTCAGTGCTAATTCAGCTTCCCTATAAACTGCCTGATATTTGACATGAAATTAGGCTTGAAAACTGTTTCATACTATTAAGCCAATGAACTTTCCTTCCAGAACAGAAACAGTTAATTCTAGTATATTATAATTTTATTATAGTTCAATATTAAATATTTTTTCCTGTGCTTTGGTAGATTACAGGCCTTCATAATTTCATAACTTTTAGTGTAGCACTGTGTTTGTTATGCCCATTTGTTAAATTTTTCAGTAAAAGATGAACCATAATCCGAGGTGTTTGTTATCTTGCCATGTGAATATTCTTTTTTGTAACTTCAACATTGTAAATGCAACATTAGGTATGTAAGGCATGGTCTGTGTTGCTTTTAGACGTGGAGTCAAATCACACTTTGGTGATCAGTGTGTACTGCCAAATGAGCTGGGCAAGAAAATAAAGTTTGCTCTTTGAGTACGGCAATAAGAAAGTAGACTGAGGTGTGCAATTGCTTTTGCCTCTGCAGAACAGTCTAGCATAGTAGATTAGAATAAAATTAAAATACTAATTTGCAAAAATTAAAATTGGAGCAATCAAGAAGTAAACACTATGAAAACAGCCTTTAAGACACTTAGACATGATGTTGGCAATTTTATTTGACGTGGACAAAAAATAAACTGCCTGGAAGTCTGCTCTAAGTTTCCTGCTATTTTGCTGCCAAAACTTAACTCTCCTCTCCTCCTTCTTCCTGATGCATCATCCACATTGCTCATGTCATTGCTCCCTCCATGCTACAGACAAAATAAGTTAATAATGTGCTGTTTGAGCTGTATACATCAGTCAAAGATCTTAAAGGGGTTAGGAAGCAACCATATAAATACCCCATGAAACTCGTTTGAGGCGAAGGCAACTTCTGGCAAGGGACTGGGGACAAGCAGCTGAGGATGGGAACCCATGCCTGCTGGCGTAGCTGGAGCTGCAGTAGGATGTGTGTCAGTGACCTGTTTGCTCACTCCCAAATGCAAGATCCAAATTAGCAGAATTTTGAGGAAGCTGCATTTCTGATGACCTGGCCAGCCTCAGAGAGAAAAGTCTCTAGGTTGTAGATTCTGGTAAAGCTCAGCTGTCTGGTTGTCAGAGAACTCTGAGTCTATGACTAGCCTCAGGCACAGCAAGAGATCTTCAAACAGCAGAATCAGAAGGGATTTCCTGTTTGTTTACATTTCTAGTTTGCATTTTCAGAATACTGTCTAACAATGTGGTAACGGTAGGGAAAGCTCCTGATGATGTGATATTTCTGTATCGTGCTACCAGTTAAATAAAGCAAATCCAGATATGTGGAGGTGAGAGGGTGAAGGGTTTTGAAGAGAGAAATCAAATTGCACTGTGCTACCCACCTAATACCTCAGTACCTATTGATGGTGTACCTGTAACTGCACCCTCGTGAGGTTTTGTTGGCTTTCACAGAACCTTTACGTAGCTGCAGATTTTACTAACTTGGGAAATTAGAATTTAGATTTCACTGAATTAGGCACTCCATGCTGAAGCGTTGTGAACTCATGTTAACCAGCCAACTGAGAGACCTTTGGAGAACACCCTCATAAGTCATCTTTGTCTTGGGAATATGATGAAATTAAGAATCACAAAGAGGACTTTTTGTGGCTTTCCTGATACAGTGTTTATTGGGATAAATCATAGTATTTTAAATACAGGTAACTACAACAAAATACATTGGATTGGATTAGACTTAATCAATTAGTTTGGTACAGAGTTAACTGCCTAAAATCCCATTATACAATATTTTATATTGCATCCAGTTGTAAGTGGTCACTAAAACACCTGAACGCCGGGGCTTGTGACAGTTTATTTGGTGTGTACTCATCATTCCACACAAGCAAGTGTAGTTGTGTTTCACCAAAAGGACTGGAGGCTTTATCTGGTATTTAAATTGCGTGTTTGAGCTTTTTGTCCATTTTTCTTTGCATGGGTGAAAACACTGGTGAGTTGTCATCCTTTTTACAGTTACCTTCACCATAAACACAACCATACTGAGATACACGTGTGTATATAGGACTCTTTTACTTGATGTATCCCTTTTTTCCCCCCTTATTGCCAGATTTACAAGGGCCCAGACTGGTCGTTCCGATACACAGGCCTCCAGCTGAACTGTGAATACCGATTCCGCACATGTGCCATTCGCCAGTGCCAAGAGGCCACGGGTCACCAGGACCTGGTGGGCCCCTACAGCACCCCAGTGCTATTCATCTCTCAGAGGACTGAACCACCGGCAAGCACCAACAAGGACACTGTGCAAACCACAAGGACACAATGGTCACAGAGCGACCAAGTGTGTGCTGCTGTCATCCTTGCACTTTTTGCTGTCTTTTCCATTCTGATTGCTGTTATCATTCAGTACTTCGTCATAAAGTGAAGAAAAGAGATCTATTTTATAATGCTGCCCATTACATTTTACTTTCTCATAATCTAAAAGTAATTCTGTTCTCTTGCTTTTACACAACCAGGCATTTAGCACCGGCATTGGGACTGATGCAAACTTTCTCAGCCATTTTAAAATGCTTACTCGTAGGTATAGGCTGACACATGTTATTAAAATGCAAGCCACAGAAATATAATCTTTTCTTTATATGCCTTCTTGCAGTACAAACTTGATATCGGGCAGGCACGCAGTGTTTAACAAAAAGGGTTTGACCAGTAAACACAAGTGTAAAGATGATTTCCTGGCCCACACTTCTAAGGGTTGCTAACGTAACAGGGAAGAATGTGTAGATCGCATTTAAAACTTACACTAACAAACTTGTGCTGTACACAATATTAATCTGATGCTGTGAAAGCAATTTAGCGCTGTATTTCTACCTCCTCATTTGTCTTAATTATTTGGGAAGCAGGATTTATGCTGAAAAACAAAAGGGGCTTTTCTCAGGCAGCAAATAATAAACTGGATGGAAGAGTATGCATGAAGGAAGCTTCTTATCTGATAAATGTGGAGTTCTTCACTGCAAGTAGATGTTTTCGAAAGACTACAAGGAGATGGCACAAGTGGTTTATCTTACCCCCAGGATTTGATGTTTACTTACAAAAATGCCTCTTTTACTTCTTCTGAATATAGAAGGGAGAGTGTGAGAGAACTTCTTAGATTTATTATTTAAATTGAAAAACACATTTCCAAAGTTGACCTTTGATTGGATGCAGTTTATACAGATGTCTGTGCCCTCTGATTTTGGCTAGTCAATAGAATTTTGAGATAAAATTCATTATTGAATTTTTGCTGTTTCCCCAACATTCACTTGCCATATCCACCAGAAATAAGCACTGCCTTTGTTTGCTTGTTTTGTTTCTATCTTTCTTTCCTTTTTTTTCCTTCCTTTCTTTCTTTCCTTCTTTCTTTCTTTGGGGCACCAAATCAGAAGACGAAGTGTAGTAATTTGCACCAGAAAACTTAAAGCTGCTTTTTTCTTGAGATCCTAATGTTTAATGTAATGTCTCTTTGGATACTGTACCAAATTGTTGATTGCATGTAGTTAATGTTGCATTAGAGCACTTTGCAATTGCATAACTCATCAATGTTTTGTGAGCTTGCATTTGTGAGTTCTTGAATGACCAGACTGAATTTTAACAAGTATCCCATTGAACATCTTGCTAGATGTCAATGATTGCCAGTGACACAAAGCTTGTAGTGAAACTATCTTTAAAAAAAAAACCTTGTCTCATCACACTTATGTTATTTGTTATACACTTTGTAATTAGTAATTACTTTTAATTTATTTGAGTTACAAGATAGTGGATCATTAATGACTTCTAGTTGTGTTCAGTTTAGCATTTTTAATAGTATTAAACACTTCTGTCAGTCTTAATAATAATAAAAAAAGGAACCTCTGTCTTGTGCTTTGAAGATCTCTGAAGAATTTCTCTATATTAGAACGGGCATGTATTGTAATTGTTTATACGTCCAATGATCTGTGCTGTAGAATAATGTTGCTGAGTTTCGTTTTTTTAAAAGAAAAAAAAAAGAAATGGCGAAGAACTTGGCCTCCACGTGGCGAGAACGATCTGTCTTTAAAATGTACTGTATGTTTACATTTTATTTTGAATTTGTCGTTTGTACGTATAGGCTGATACCTTCCCGCAGGATACCACGATAACTGATGTTTTCTAGAACCTTCTTAAAAGTGCCATGTTTGGCAGTGCAAATGAGGTTGCGTGTCACAGCCCAGAGATTTCTTACGGTTGAATGTCTAAAACGGTAAGATTTGTTACTGCAGGTAACCTGCAGTGACTTACGTTTTTCATAGTAAAATTCAAATGAGCTCCTATTTTTGATAGTCATTTAATAGTGTATTTGCCATTTGAGCCTCAGTGCATATTACTGCATTGAAGACAGTTTTTAATGTAATCTTAATTTTACCTCATATACTGTACATTCCAAAAATAAATAAATAAAAGAAAAAGAGATACTCTAAAGTTTTTAAAACGCTATAGATACACTACCAAACATATCACTTTACGGTTGTACAACGTCGGGCTCCATGAAGACGAACCTGTATAGTCTGATAGAAAATACATAAAACGATGTAGCAAAGTACCTTTAAGAGTCTGTGGACAATAAAAGTACCTTCTTTTTCGCTGCTGGTGGTCAGTCCTGTGCGCNGCGGGAACGGCAGCGAGGGCGAGCCGGAGTGGCCGTGGCCGTGGCCGCCCTGCGACGAGCGGCTGTGCCTGGCGCTGCCCATGTGGGTGCTCGTTCCCATCACGGCCGTCTGTTTGGGGCTCTTCGTGGTCGGCGTGGCGGGCAATGTCCTCACGGTGCTGGTCATCCGCAGCTACCGCGACATGAGGACCACCACCAACCTCTACCTGGGCAGCATGGCCGTTTCGGACCTGCTCATCCTCATGGGGCTGCCCTTCGACCTCTACCGCCTCTGGCGCTCCCGGCCCTGGATCTTCGGGCAGCTGCTGTGCCGCCTCTCGCACTACCTCAGTGAGGGCTGCACCTACTGCACCATCCTCCACATCACCGCCCTCACGGTGGAGCGCTACCTCGCCATCTGCTTCCCCCTCAAAGCCAAGGTGGTCGTCACCAAGCGCCGGGTGAAAGCCATCATCGGCGTCCTCTGGGCCTTTGCCTTCCTCTCTGCCAGCCCCTTCTTCTTCCTGGTCGGCGTGGAGCAGCCCGACAACCACACTGACTTCAGCCGTGAGTGCAAGCCCACCCCGCAGGCCCTGCAGTCCGGCCTGCTGGCCACCATGTTCTGGGTCACCACCTGCTACTTCGTCCTGCCCGTCACTTGCCTCAGCGTCCTCTACGGCTTCATTGGCCGCGAGCTGTGGCGGAACAACACCCGCCTGCGGGGCCCCAGCTCGCTCCTTCGGGAGAAGGGGCACCGGCAGACAATCAGGATCTTGGGTGAGTCCCGCTACCTTCCCCCCCGGGCTATGGCTGGGGCAAGGACCGGGGCTGGGGGGCCGTGGCAGGGTTGAGGCACCCGCAGCTCCCGTACAGGATAGGGAATAGCACAGGGGGACATCCCGGCCACGCTGCCGAGCCCATCAGTACTCCCGGGAACTGCCACGGCAGGGATTTCACTCCCTCACAGCTGAGGCTCAACCCGCGTGGCACTGCACATCCAGCAGTACGACTGCCTTCCGTAGAAATACCCTTTTCCTGAATTTTACCAGGCAGAAACAAGTACAAGGTAGCCTGCAACTTCAGAAAAACTGTGGTAACATCAGCAGTCTCTTCCAGTGGGCAGCAACACCTCTGCATAGAAAATTTCTGCTTCTGAAAAGTAAGCTCTTAGCGGTCATTTGTAGCTCTCCTAGGAATAAATCCACTGGTTGCCCAAGGAGGCTGAGAAACAGCAGCTTAACCCCTACAAGCTGTTTGGAGACAAATCCCGTAATACCAAAGCACTTCCTACAGATGTAGGATCATTTTTAGTTCATTTTCTTAGTCATACATTCACTAACCCAGCATCAGACTCTGGAAAGTTAGAGATCTTAGTCTGCTCTGGGGCTTTAATGTTTGTATGTAGTGACCAGTCTGAAGGGAAAGAAAAATTAAATCCGACTATTGACTAAGGAACATAAAACAAAATGCCCGAATTATTTTTTCCTACCTTTAGTGTAGCTTTTACATGTCACATGGGAGACTTCTTTTACTGAGCGTGTAATCAGCTGGATGGAAATAGCATAGCACAAAGGAAAGAAACTAATAAGCCTGAGAGAATTTTGCCAACTTATTTGAGGAAGGTACTTATGCTGAAGTAGGCACAAGGTCTTCCAACAGAAACACCTATGCCCATGATCTCAGAACCTATTGAATGAGACCAGTGCCCCCTTATCTCAAAGATCCAGCAGCACTATGCGTGTGGTGTATTTCAGATACAAACTTTCTTTGGCTGCATCCCTTTTATTTAAGCTCTGAGAAACACGGACGATGCTCCACAAATGATTGTTTTAGTTACATGCATTAATAAACTAAAATAATTAAAAGTATGGATACAGTAATACACTTATTTAATTGTTCCTCATCTGCTCCTGCTGTGTTGCCATTGCAAGAGGGTTTGTATTTGTTTGCATTGTGCTAGAATGCAACACAGGACCAGGCGAACAGCTGAAGTGACTCAGGCTAGAGATCCATCTAGCAAATAGCTGTCTCCAGCAGTAATTGTCTGGAGATGCACGTAAAAGCTTTAGTGGAAAAAAATCAATAGCCCAACTACACTGTAAAGTCTTTATGTTAGATACCATCCTATCACAAAAGAGCAAGTTCTGTGGGAGCTTGGGTGACTGAGGTGCAGCTCGGGTCCTTTTCAGTGATGCAGACATGTTAAACAACAGCTCTGCAGCGAATGGAGCTGCTGTGGAGCTTCCACAAAAAGTTATTCTGACTTTTGTTTTCCTATCTCCTATGTGGCGTTACAGACATTGCCAAGGGGGGTTTCTGTAGTGCCTGATGTGATTACACAGATGTTAAGCCACTGTTGTTAACATTTCTCTCAGCAAACCTCATCTCACAGTTTAGCTTGAAATTTTACCCTTTATTTATAGTTACCCTTTATTTCAAAGGTTAAGAGTCAGACTTTATGCTATTCCCATTTTCATGGTTTTCCAACAATTTAATGCCAGTATTTCTATATATCATTTGTATCTGTTAGAAGAACCTGCAAAATCAGCCACATAAAATTTAGTTTACTGGATGGTTGAAAAGTTAACTCACTCCTTAACTGCCGCATGTGTTATTTTGTCTTATAGCTGTGGTGGTTCTGGCCTTTGTAATTTGCTGGTTGCCTTTCCACATTGGCAGGATCATATTTATAAACACCCGGGACATGAGGACGATGCTGTTCTCCCAGTACTTTAATATATTCGCTCTGCAGCTTTTCTACCTGAGTGCATCCATCAACCCTGTCCTCTACAACCTCGTTTCGAAGAAGTACAGGGCAGCAGCCTGCAAGCTGCTGCTGCCACGCCGAGCTGCAGGAAGGGCTTTCACAATAACAAAAGACACTGGGGGCTACACAGACACCAGTGCCAGCACAAGGAATGAGTACACCACCAGCTTCTGAGACTGCACCCTTGCACTTCTTCAGGCATTCTTGCCTAAAGGAGGGAACTACCTTTTCACAGGAGAGTTGCAAAAGGATGGACACTTGTTAGGGCACATGGAATTTCATAACTGTCTGTATTTTGAGATACCTGTATTTTTGTTAACAGAGCAAGCAGGCACCATAAAGTAGGGACAAATGATGTGCAACTCGTGAAAGATGGTAAGTCAATAGGAAAAGCTGGAGTAAATTGCCAGTAAAAGTATGGGTTTACTTTATTACATATTGTTCACTGCATGTGTTCTGTGCCATTTCTAGTATTTTCTAAAAATCCTAACACCAAGGTCTGCAAAGGAGCACTTCTTGGGTGCAGTAATGGGTAAAACTCCCAGACAGCCTTTGCCGTTTTAAAACGGTTTTCTTATTAACAAGATTTTACAAAACACAGTCTCTCAAGGAGATAGATGCAAAAGAAGATCACCCACCAACCTGAACAGCCTTGGAAAAAGAGGTGTTTGTTTTTAGTACCTGGTCTTGTAATCATGAAGGGGACTTTCCTGGGCAGTTTCACTAATTTCTCTTAGGAAAGCATCTGCTGCATGCAGTAGTCTCTGGGCTTAACCTTTTTGGCCTGACCCACACGATCAAATAAGGTCTCTTATTTATATATTAGCAACCAGTCTCTGTATCTGTAAAGCTTCAGATATCCCAGATCACTTCCTTGGGATAGATGTGCCGTGTTTGGGAAATGGCAGCGGTGTGTCTCCACTGCGTCACGTTGTGTACTGCGTGTGCAAACACCAAGTTAACCCACCTTGCCACAAACAACACCCATCACAGAATGTGCTGGACTATGCCCAGGACTTCATGCTGCATAACGCTGTGCTGCAAATCAAAAACCAACTCACTAATTCTGCTCCAAAAGATTTTAAATGCAAACTTCAACTGTACAGTTTAGAAAGGAGGCTAGTTGTGAGGAGAAGCTAGAAGATGCTGCAGCATTATTTTCTCTGGAGGATCATCGCATCTGTTACTTTATTGGCTCTAGTGGTGTAAATCTGGACCAAAATCAGTGATGTGGGACTGCGCTTACAGGAGCATCACTGGTGGTATGTCCATGCTTGCCCTTGGTTTTCTGTTAGTTCCATCTCCTTTCAGGCAGTTGTAGAGAGTGATACTGTCTCCTCTAAGCCTGCTTTTCTCCAGGCTAAACACCCCCATCTCCCTCAGCCGCTCCTGGCTTGTGCTACAAACCTTTCACCAGCTCGTCTGCCCTTCTCTGGACTCGCTCCAGCACCTCAGTGTCCTTGTGGTGAGGGGCCCAGAACTGGCACAGGATCTGAGGTGTGGCCTCACCAGTGCTGATTACAGGAGCACAATCCCTGCCCTGGTCCTGCTGGCCACATTGTTGCTGATACAGGCCAGGATGCCACTGGCCTTCTCTGGCCATCAGACCACATTCTGGCTCATGTTCAGCTGCTGTTGACCAGCACCCCCAGGTCCTTTGCTGCTGGGTCGCTTCGCAGCCGCTCTTCCCTAAGCCTGTAGCACTGCCTGGGGTTGTTGTGACCCAAGTGCAGCGCCCAGCACTTGGCCTTATTGAGCATCCTACAACTGTCTTCAGCCCATCAATCCAGCCTGTCCAAATCAATTCAACAGCCAGCTCAGAGATCTCAGGACAGCAGAGTTGAACCCAAGTCTTCTCCAGGTTTTAAAAATACGACCAGTTCTCCATTAAACAATCTGTAACTCTGAGTCACTGAATAAAATTTAAAAAAATCTAAAGACAGAAAAAAAATCCTCTATCTCACTGCAAACACATTAGGTTTTCTTTTTCTATTGGCTTCATACTCTGGTGGAGAGCACTTGTCTGCAAGGCTTGGGTTAGGTTGCTTTTGCTGGGGGGTGTCATTAAAATGTTCAGTTATCATAAAATAACAGCTGTTATTTTGTGGGGGATCGGACAAGTTATTATGAACAGTAATCTTTGTAAATGTATGTAGACTGAGGGGGGAAAACCTTTATCACATTGATATGTGGCCGTGGAGCTGCTTCTGCGTGCCTGCAGCCTCCTGATAATGGCTTTTCCTTTATCAATTGCTACTAAATTGCACTGGGAGTGAAACACTTGCCCATCAGAAATTTCCCCAGAAGTAATTGCATAGGTACCAGAAGCACAAGGTGAGGAGGAGAAGGGAAGGAAATGCCCTGTTGGGATGCTGCCCTGAACCCCCTTTTTTAGGGTGCACCCCCTGCCACAAACAGTCCTGGCACTGCTGTGCTCTCTGTGTATGCTGGGTGTCCAGGGCAGGTCCCTCTCAGCTGGGACCCCAGCTCACTGCTCCCAAGCTGCTCATGGAGTGACTGCTTCTGCAGGGAGCTCCAGGCTTGGGCTGCTCCTGCCCAGCCTCAGACGCTGCAGCAGCAGGCTTCTGCTCCTGGTGGCAGACTCCATGGAAATGGTCTGGTTTTCTGGGAAAGTCATTTGTACCCCTGTTATCAGCTATCCCTCTTGCATGCTTAGTAGCAGCAAATCACACCTGTGAGCTTGTGATGCCTTGTTGTTAATGCTCTCTCCCTGCCAGAACAAATGCTTAGGAAATAGATGAAGTTTGGGGTGTTTACTCAGAATTAACCAGGCCTGGCACTGCTGTCTCTGGCATTCAGTACTGGATTGTGTAAACAGGGATGTTGTAAATAAAATGGCACTTCCCAGGAACTCTGTGTCCAGGTGCAGCCAGGCTATCTCTAAGTATTTCAGAAGTAGTTTTCATACCATGAAGGCTATAAAAACAAGAGAAAATGGACTAGAAAGAGAGAGAAAAATGGGGCAGGGCTGTAAAAGAAAAGCACAGAGACTGGATGATAAAAAGGGAAGCGTGGTGAGATAGTCTCCTTTTTAAAGCACACATGTAGTTATGTTGAAAATCACAGGAAAGAAAATCAGTGATTTGACATAGCCCTGAGACTTACTAGAGTTGAGGTTGTACTGAGGAAGAGCTGAACCCAAAGTTAGCCACCTGAAGCTTGAAAGGAACCTCAAACCGTTCATTCTTAAACACAGGAATGGGTTTTTCTTAACAGAGAGGAAAAAAATTCTTCCCTCGAACCATAGTTGAAAGGCACAGCTTGGCCCCCAGCACTGGGGTGTCATCAGGGTATGCCCACCAGGAAGGAAGAAAGATAAAGAGAGAGGAGAGGAGAGGAGAGGAGAGGAGAGGAGAGGAGAGGAAGCTGTTTTAGAGAGGTTTGGTGCACTCACAGTGAACAAAGACCTCTCAAGTTCAATGCTGCTCTTTTGCTTGCTGGAGTGATGCTGTCTCCAAGGGCCATGTGCAGCTGGCCTGGCAAACAGAGAGGTGCAGGGACATGTTTCCTCCCCACAGTCATCCCCTTAAAATTCCATTTGTCACTGTGCTACATCACTCCCACAGGGAACACAAAGCCTAAGGCCATCTTAGCAATCAAATAAAGGGATAATACAAAGTAAGAGGAAAAAAATAGGTATAAAATGGCCCAAACTGCTCTGAATTAGCTAAACTGACTAACATGGTCTTGGTCTTGGATCAATAGAGTCTGATGGGAACAAGCCCTAGCATCCCTGGGGTGCCACTTCCTATTTGATTGAAGAGCAGGCTTAACATCACCAAAATAAGCCAATTCTATGATAAAATTAGTATCCAGAAGTATATTTCACAGCTTTAGGGAACTGTTTACAAACTGGTTTACTGTTGCTATATGCTCCTGGTCACCTGTGATATTGCACTTGAGCTTTGGTGGGAATTTCGTGGAACTCAGAAGAAAACTGGGGGAAAACGCTGCAGCTTGGGAAAAGGTTTGCATTTGAGGAGTTGGGGAGCAGACACAAAATTTAACCACTTGTGCACTTGGTACCAGTAGATGTTAAAACATTTTCTCATCAGGCAAAGCACAGCATTTTCCACAGGCTCAAGTCTAGTTGCTGCATTGTTGTTTATTGCTGAGACAGGCTTAGTGCTTCTCATGACAAGGCAGACGAGGGCTTGCAACATCTGGGTGAATATCAAGGGACCAAGGATCTCTGGTGCCTGCCCAGATGTCACAGATGGAACCTCAAACTGAGCCTCAAAACACCGGGGAGCAAAAGCAATGCTGTCTTCTGCTCAGTGTCCCCACTGTGGGAACCATCTGGTGACCCAAGATGTTAAGGTTGATGTCATCCAGTGCTTCCATGGGCCACACAAATCTCCAAGCATGCCACCAAAGCCTAAGGTTTCCAGGGTGTTTAGAAAAGCCAATTTTGGACCAGAAAATGGCTGTCCAGGTTGGGAAGTACCTAACAGAGATGAGGTTGGAACCTCCTCCTGCAGCAGCTCTAAGCAGGAACACTGCTTTGTTTTTCCTGGGACTGCATGCATCCAAGAGACCATGCCCTCAGTCGCCCATAGCCAGGATCAGAGCTCCCCTACGCATCATCTCAGTCTCCTTTCCAGTGGCTGGGGGCTTCCAGGCCCCCTGGAACAGCAGAACTCCAAGGGTATATACCCAGGATAGGGGTGGCATATGCCCTCGGAGAGGACAGAGAGCAGTGGGGCTGACAACCCTGTCCTGCCTCTCACTTGCCTCGTCTTCCCCTCAGATCACCCCATCTGCATGCCATTCCAAGATGAGTCCCTGCTCCTTCTATCTCCACTTTTGGAGTTCATCTTCCTTCCCTCGCTGCACAGATAATGCCATCTGCTTTCCCTCCTTTTCCCTCTCCTTGTCCCAGCCAGAATTCACCAGATGGATTAATTTATTTCTCTTTCAGAAGCTGTCTGTGACAAATTTCTCTGCCAAGGGGCTCATCCAGGCTGCCAGGGATTGGTGGGAAGCCAGATGCTTCGACCACAGCCTGTCCCCGTCAGCCACGAGCCTGTATGAGCTCACGCTACAGTTGTTTAAAGTTTTAACAGCACCTCTGTGTGACCTGATTTTAAGAAAAGATTAACCCTTAAGAAGGGCTGGGTCAATTTTTTCCCAAGATATGAAGGCCATGTAAAGCCCTTGCACAGATTCCATCACTCCCCATAGCCCCTCGTGGACAGTATCCTAGGGCCCACAGGCAAAAAGGCAGGGCAGGAGAGGAAATTTAGAGTGTTTCCCCTCGACCCCAGCATGTCCCTTGCATGCAACCAGGGATGTATCCACAAGGTCAACCTTCAGTGTGGGTTGAAGTCAGGTGTCCTAAACCTGACACTCCACCAAATACCACTGTCCTTAGCAAAGAGCCCAAATTCAGCACAGTGAACCAGCCTAAGATGCATCATCTGGAAATCACTAAAACCGGTATGAAGTGACAGGAATGCAAGCCAGATGGGAGGGTGTATATTTACCTGGGATGGAGGAGCCACCACCGGTGTATTGTTGCAACATGAGGCACTCAAATCCCTGTGGAGGTTGGTGCAGTTGCTGTATCAGAGGTGACAGCTACCCTGGCCAGAGTAAGAGAGAAAAGGCAGCAAAAGGATAAAAGTAACTTTTTTTTCCCTCCAGAACTTATTTAACATCATCCCGTGTGACAAGGAGCAGCATTTCACCACAGCAAAAACAAGTCAGCTCTGTGTCAGTGCTCTCAGAAACTCAGCTGTGATGTCAGCTCACAGAGCCCATGACAGTTTCACAAGACTGTTGTTGTATCAGGGGTATCCAAGCACGGCAGGACTCTCTGAGTGGGTTCAATCCCTATAAGGGCCATTCACTTAAGGGTTAGACTTGGTTATCCTTGTGGGTCCCTTTCAGCTCAGAATACTCTGTGCAATTCTGCCTAATGTTTCTGCATTCTGAAGCTCTGCAGAAGTTACAAAGCATTTGAAGCTCTGCAGAAGTTACAAAGCAATGTCAGGAAACCTTGAAAGCAACAAAAATGACCTGGCTTCTGCTATAAATCAAGGATACCAGCACTGGCCAGCTTGCAGCTAAACTGATTATAAAGGAAAGCATATGCCCAACAAATGTGTGGCTCCTGTGCAACAAATTTGCCCCATCTTAACGAGGAAATCAGTTCCTTAATTTGAATATAGGTCTGGTTTTTGTCTGTGCTGTGCAAATACGCCCCAAAGACAAGTTGTGTTTTGAACCTGTGGAAGCACAAGCTGTCCAGAACCACAGAAGAAGAGGAATGTGGAGAGAGGCTGTTTCCCCCTCTCCTGCAGAAGCTGAGCACAGCATAGGGAACATTTTCTTATTCCAGGGTTTTAATTGTGCCAAGTCAGGCAGCATTCCCAGCTCTGGACTTTATTTGAGGCTATATAGGCATTACCTCTTTACAGACTTCAGCAGAGTCTGCTGGGCTGACCTGGACAAGCCATATCTGTGCCAGGGAATCATCTCATCCACTTGCCCACAGCATTCTGGTCCTCCAGAGCAAGCCTGTGTGCTAAGGCAACTGAGACAAGGGAAGCTGCTCCCACACAGAGTGGCAGGCCAATTTTCCTGCCTCTGGGAAGTTACCACAAAGATGCAGAAAGGACAGACTCAGAACAAAGATATGTTTGTTCCTTTCCGTGCTCCCTGTTGTGAAGGGAGATCTCTCCTGCAGAGCCTGGGGACGGGAAAGAAGCAGGAAAGGATGGACGTAGCTGAAAATAGCCCTGGCTGGGACAAGCCTGGGAAAGGCAAAGGAAAACACAGAAGAGCAACAGGAGTTGGTCCCATGGAGCAGAACTCCCTACCACACAGATGGGACCCACCCAGATCCATGTCTTCCTCAAATACTCTTCCCTCCTTACACATTTTCCCTTCACTATCTGATTTGGTCTTCAGACTTCATTTTACAGCTGTTGGTGAGAAACAACAGCTCATCAGGAGCTTGTAATAGCCAGAGTCCTCACTTTCATTTGGTTTTCTTCTTCTCAGACACCTCTTGCTCTGTGAAGTGCAGTGTGTGTGAGGAGTAATATGTCTCTATGTGGAAATGTCAAATGTAATACATTTTAGCCTGGGCTCTAGGAATACTGCATTTATTTCTAAATACAGAAACAAAATTGATTTCTTGCCTCCTTGTCACCAAAACATGGGACAAGGCTGTCAAAGGAAACACATATCAGTAAGAAAAAATTGACAGGTAATTTCTGTTACATAAAGGGAGAAAAATACAATTTAGACCATTTGACAGCACACATCACTGCATTACAACTGATGTCAAAAAAGACGACCTTAGAAGAAGCTGCCTCTGTGGGCTTGCAGACTGGAAGAGCAGAGAGGGTGCTGGTTTTGTGCTGGGAAGCCTTTGGGATATTTACGCAACAGAACCACGAGCTTTATCGCACAAATGACAGGGAGCAAAATCCCACAGCTGTACTCAGGGAAGCTGGACCATGAATGAGTTTGGGTCACAGACCCACGGGGCAGGGTGGTGTGCAGTAACCAGGACCTTACACTTATGTTGAAGCCTGTAGAGCAAACTTAAAATGGTTGCTGAGCAACAAAGGACCCTGGTAGTGCTTGATGCCACTTGGGAGGATCCTGGTGCAGCCAAAGGATGCTCACTCACCACCCCACAAAACACTTCTGCTGTGCCTCAGTGGCTGTTGTTTACCAGAAGGTATAAGCAGGCGAGTGTTTGACTCCAAGTATCTGCAGGTAACTGCAGAAGCAATCACTTCCAGGCTGTCTGCACGAACCTGGCCCTGCCAGGAGGAAGGAAGAGGCATCACTGGCTGCTTTCAGTGACCAGTGAGGAAAAAGCTGCTCATAAACAAATTATCAGTAGTGCCATGCACCACTAACATGGCAGGACACTGAGCTCTCCCCTCACAAAGCAGGGACTAGGGCCTACAACTTCTACAGCAGGAGAGAGGCGGAGGGTTTGCAAAACCATTTTTTCTGCCTGCATGATGTAGATTTGACAGATGCTGCCTTCACTGTTGTCAGACTGACTTTTACATGATTCCTAATCTTGCTGGTTTTCAAAGCAGTGAAAAAGGCAGTGAGTGATAAAGACAGAGGCTCTTGGAGGGGCTCCTGCTCAGGGCAGGTTTCCCTGCTCAGCATCGCAGAGGTCACAAATCACGCTCCTGCCAGCACACACTCTAACTATTTCCCTTTCCATTGCGTGGACTTCAGCACACTGCTTTGTAAAGCAAGCACATCTGTTCCAAGGTCATTTATACAAGGGATGTTAACAGATAAAAAGAGCACTTGTTGTATTTGGTACTAACAAATATCAGCTATTTCCTACATGAACTGATGGCCCTAGCTGTTACAGATGCTTAACAGCTCACAGATAAAACTTTCTAAGAGGAGAGAGTTTATTTTTAAATCCAGAAGGCAAAACAAAGGTCAAAGTAGAACTCCTAGAGATTAATAAAGATCCAAAACCCCAAGAATTAGCACTGTAAGTTCTTCTTACTAGTCTTTAAACAGATTAACAGCTTCACTGTTTATCATTATATTCCAGCTAGAATTTTGAGGTAGGTATAAAGTCATCTACCTTAAGAGAGTTGATGGTAGTGCAGGAAACCTGGATCCAGGACCTAAAACCTGCACTGCACCGACACAGAAAAATACTGCAAAGTAGGTAACTGCAATGCAGGAAAAAGTTTTCTCAGCAAACCAACCCCAAAAGAGATGGTAATGGGGAATGAGATTTTCAGTCCACTGGTACCATGAAGATGAGGGTGTAAAAATGTACTAACAGTGGTACAAGAAGTACCAGAAAAGCCCAGCAAAACATCTCAGTAAGTTCTGGATGAGCACTGTTGTCATACTAAATGGCTATTAAATTATTGCAAAGGATATAATCCTGAAAGTCGTCAGCCAGCTTCTGGAACAGTTCTGGGACATCCAAGCAAACAGGTCTACTAAGTAAAGGAAAAAGGGGTGGGGGGAAAGGGGTGTCAAGCAATCAATCACTTGAATGAATTGGGCTTGTAAGACAGATGCAGGAACAAAGTGCAGCTGTTGAGAGAAGCAGAGGGTTTTTCAGCACGTCTTATTCAAGGAGGAAAGGCCCATCCAGAAACTCTTGCCAACCTGTAAAGTATTCAGAATTGAAGCTCAGAGGGCAACATGCTGGTTAACTGGAAAGGCTGCATTGCCCTGAATTGTATATAAAAGAACAGCAGGACTAAGACCCACTTTTCCTCATTACTACCATCCTCTTCTCCACTGTTATCTTGCCAAAAGAAGCCCACTTAGTCCCTGGGCAGGGATGATTTCTGCAGTAGGATTGGTGCCATTTTCCTTTCAACAAATTTTAGGGAATGACATGATTTCTCTTGGTTCTGGAGTGAATGAGTACCCTCCTCGTGCTCCACAGAGACGCTGTTGTCAGCTGCCCTCTAGCTTTCACCTGCAGCTTTTGGTGGAAGGCAAACAGAAGCAGCAAATCCTTTAGTCCTAGTCAAGTCAGTGGGAGCTTTCAAATTCAAGATCATAATTAGATGAAAAGCCATTGTAGGATGGGACATTATCTATCTATCTATCTATCTATCTATCTATCTATCTATCTATCTATCTATCCATCTATCTATCCATCTATCTATCCATCTATCCAATCTATCTATCTATCATGCTGCCTCCCCTCTTATGAAAACAACTCCAGCACAATGAGGTAGCTGCAAGTTACAGATGAACGTTGCTGTAAATTTGATTTCCACTTACTTCAGGCTTACTGACCCTCAAAACTCCCACCTCCATGCCCAGCTCTGAATGGAAACGCTAGAGCACACAAGTCAAAGACTATGTCTGAATCAACAAGCTACTGGTGAGAGAAGAACATTCTCTAACACGGCGGGGGGGAAACACCTCAAGATGTAACAGAGAAAAGAGACTTCTTGCAAGTCTAGGTTTGGTTTTGGGATACCAGGAGAAAAACATACTGAAAAGTGGTTTTTGCTCGATGCAGTTTATTTTAACACAGAATTCAGCAATGGTCCGGCCACATCTGAGAGATTGTTAAGTGAAAATGCACACATCATTTTGTAGTCTTTCACAAAGAGGGTGTCTAGAAAGGAATTTTTCCAAACAGAAGAAAAATTCATCTGAGATAGTAATGCAATGCATGCAGAGCAAAAAAATTAATTTTAGGCCATACAGGAAACAAAAGGATCCTTAAAAAGAAACTATTTATAACCTAATTAATGCTCTTATCCAGTTTCTAGGCTTCAATTGCCTTGATTTGAGACTCAAAAAATTCTGTCATGCTTTAGGTCACATCCTCAGGAATTCTTTTACTAATTTTTAGTCCCTCTAGTCCTTAGTCTTTTTAGTCTAGATGGTCTAGGACTTCTGAAACTCTTCAAGATGGGATTTTATTGTCACTGACTCTGAATAATTATTTTGGGTTTTATACATGACAGCAGCTTACAGATATGTCTCCAAAAATGTACCCACAGAGAAGCTTTTAGATGCCCTGATATTTCGAAAAAGTGGCAGGGGCATTAAACACTCCACCACAGAGGCTCTGGTCAAAAAGCCCAGAGGTCACAAGCAGATGCCTTGGTTTATAGAGACCATGATGCCCAGCAGAGTTTATTGATGAAGGCTGGTCCCTCTAGACACCTCTGGTGAAAGCTGAATAATCTGTCAGAGCACAACCCCCAAATCCCTCATAACACCAGAAAGTTCAGCACAGTAGCAGAGGCGCTGGTCTTTGCTCTACCTGCACCATTTGCAGCTGAGCCACCTGTTGCAGAAAATAACTTTCTGGGATCCCATTCAAGCTAGAGTTGGACTTGATGATCCTTGTGGATCCCTTCCAACTCAGAATATTCTGAGAGTCTTCTTCTGTGATTCTGTTAGAGAGTGTCCAAAAGACGGCTACGAATGTGGTGAAGGGCCTTGAGGGGAANTGGCGGCGGGGGGGCCGCGGCTGAAAGCGGCGAGCACGCAGACCGACAGCATGGCCGGTGAGCCGGGCTGCGGGGGTCGGGGGTACGGGCCGGGGCCTGCCCCGCCGTGAGGGAGCCGCGGCTCCGCCGCGCTGACGGCCGGGCGGGTGTGAGGGGGGTGTGCGCTGGCCGGCCCCTCGCGGGTCTCGCCTCACCCACCTGGTCCTTCCAGGGGCCACCCCATTTGTCCTCTCCTCAGGGGANCGAGGTCACTCGGTCTCCAGCCTAGAGGGGATCGAGGGGAGACCTCGTTGCAGTTACAACTTCCTCGTGAGGGGAAGAGGAGAGGCAGGCACCGATTTCTTCTGTGTGGTGACCAGTGACAGGACCCGAAGGAATGGCCTGAGGTTGTGTCAAGGGAGGTTTAGGTTGGATACTAGAAAAACGTTCTTCACCCAGAGGGTGGTTGGGCACTGGAACCTGACAGAGTTCAAGAAGTGTTTGGACAAAGCTCTCAGGCGCATGGTGTGACTCTTGGGGCTGTCCTGTGCAGGGCCAGGAGTTGCACTGGTTGATCTTTGCGGGTCGCTGTAACCCCGTGTCCCCCGCGCACTTCCCGCTACGGAGAGCCCATCCCCGGGGAGCCACCGCCCCGCCCCGCCAAGCCCCGCCCCCGCGCCCTCTCGCGCTTCCCANGGTCTCGCCTCACCCACCTGGTCCTTCCAGGGGCCACCCAATTTGTCCTCTCCTCAGGGGACTCTTCCCGCCTCTTCCTGGGGCTGTTCAGAGAGCCCGCGCCTTCCCCCTCCTCCGGTGATGCTTCAGAGAATGCTCCTGCCCCTCACAGACAGTGCAATAAAGTGTATATATACATATCGATATATATCTACATATGTATATATATGTGTGAATATGTGTGTGTATATATAAAGTATATATATACTTATATGTAAGTATACTTTCATATATAAGTATATATATAAAAATATATGTAGCATATCAATAGTATGTAAGTATATAGATACCTTATATATATGCACACTTTATACTATATTGTGTGTGTGTATATTATATAGTGTGTATATATATATGCTATACAGTGTATATATATATATATATAAAGTATATATATACTTCTGTGTATAGTACCTATAAGCTTATATCTATACATCCAATAAAAAAGTAATTTAAAAAAAAAAAATTATCTCCTCCTTCCTCCCCCACCCCTGCTTGACAGCGCCCTTCTCCATAAGGGCCTTCTGATAACATAGGCTTATGTTTTGCTCCCTCCTCCCGCCCCATTACAGCGATTTCTTTTTCCAGCCCCATACCACATATATTTAATGTGCATCCAATGCAACGTGCAGGAAAATGCTTGCCTTCTGAGGGGTGTTCTTACTAACCCCCCAGCAGGCCCATGGTATGGGTTTGGTAGAGAGCAACTTTCTCACAGGGCTGGGATTGCCCAGGTGAAGCAGATGCTGATGGATTCCACAGTTCCCATTGCTGCGGTCCCAAGGCAGTGGTGTGTGCATACAGATGTGCTGTATTTATGGTTCTCAGACTGAGCACCGTAGCAGGGCTGCCAGGTCTCCTGGAAGGGTATATGAGTTTTGTTTCATCCATTTATGGAAATCCTTGCTTGCTTCTAAGCAAGCAAAATTGATCAAGTCTGACAATGGGTTTTAGTTTCCTTTTCCCAGGCAGCAGTGTGTTGTCACTGGTAGCTTTCTCCTTGGTGTCAAACACTTGTTATAAGCCTTTCAGACTTTGGACTAGGAACTCCTGCGTTACAGCCAGGACATAATCCTGAATCTGAGCCATGTCCGGGTAGGCAGTGCCCTGTTCCTTTTTGCTTTCAGGTGCAGGAGCAGCAGGGGTTTTGGCACCAGCCTTCATAGCACGCTTTCCCTGGAGCATGCCTCACCTCACTGAAGCAAGATCCATAACCAGGAGGAATAAAATCATACCTTTGTGTGAAGTGGGTCTGATGCACCTGCAAAGAGCACTCCTTTTATTTGTGGCTTTGCTCTCAGTAGCAGAAAGCCTGATTCCTTTACTACCCCAGTCTTCTGGAGTTGCTTTTAATTCTGTAAGACATCTTCTGCCTTTTATCCAGTCCACTTTAATCAGCCTTCTCTTCATCCTGTTGAACTTAAGGGAATGTTTAACTACCTGAGTGAGTGAAAATGCAAACACATAGATATGATAACTGTAACTAAACATCTTCCTTTTTCTTCGTAATATTCTTCTGCTTCTCATTATAAATTCGTGTCAGGATGTTCTTCAGTTTGTTTCCCATGAGTTTGACAGGTCACATTTGGGTTTGGTGCAAGAAAACAAAGAGAATTTAAAACTTTTATGTGGTGCATGCAGTTTTAAGTCTATTCTGTATGCCAAATTGTAGTCCATTTTAGAAAACACAAAGGTGTGTGTGTGCATTGGTATAACTTGCACTGTTTGTTTTAACTTGCCACTTGGGAACTGTACCTGTATGTGCTATGACAGGAGTAAACAGGGGCTGTAATGAGAATGAACTCAAATGCCCATTTAAGAAAACAGATCCTGCTTCTTTGGATGTGGCTTGTAGACCTAATTTTACAGTTTGCTTTAGTTCAAGTGACAACAACTCTTTGTGTGTGCTGCTTGCCATGTACATTTCTAGCACCCGTATCTGACTGTGCTAACCAGGTGCCCCTTGCAGTGCTTGAGCCAAGTGGTGTAGCAGAGCTGGGCAGCCTAAGGAATAGTGCACAATGTGGCATCAGATAATGCTGCTGACAGGCCTATATTTGCTTTCCCAAACCACACTTACGTGTGAAAAAAGCTGCTAAAATACCATCTGAAAATGGTATTTCAGCCATGGATTGCATATGTTTATCTGCTGTCCTAATTGTTTGGGTTCACAGACATGCCATTAAACTAACCCTCTCCTCCAGCCAGGTAATCTTAGTATCTGATTATATCTCTTCCAAGCTGCTGGAACTACTTAAAGAATGTTTTTCTCTATTCTGTTCCATTCTTGCCACTGCCGTTTCCTCCTTTGCAAAAACAGTAATATTTGTGGGAAAAGATAGAAATAATAGTGTTGTCAGACAGCACATGTGAGACCTGCAGAGGAATATGTGTTCATTTCAGCTGTCTGTAAGCACCCTTGAAACAGGGACTGGAGATTTTTCAAAAACTTAATTAACTTCTTGCCAAGTGTGAGGCAAGATGGCTTTACATCTGGAACAGTGCAAGCTTTACCGAGCAGTGCAGTACTTCCTCTTTTTTCCTTTGTGGGACACTCAGTAATGCTGAGCGCTGGCCCTCAGAGGACAACATCCAGATTTTGAATAGAAGCACAGCACAAGGTGGTGCTCCAAGAAGGGATTTTTTGCATTTGGATATTTTGTCAGAAGTGACGGCCTGAGCAAAAGGTTTAAATTTTTGTAAAAACCTAACCAAAATCTAAGCAGACTGTAAGAATCCAGAAGCAGGATCTCCAGAACTGATATAACTGGAAGGTTTCACAATGGCTCGTCCACTCTTCCTGTGGGCATCAGTGTAAGATCATGATGTGTGCCTGGAAATTTTTGCCCTCTTCTGTGGTGAGCCTGAAGCTGAATCAGAAGCTGTCTCAGATTTCTGTAACCATCTGTGAATCATTTGAGCACATTAAGTTATGTGGGATCTGATGATCTGATCTGTGATTTCTGCTCTACACCTCTGAGTCGAACTAACTCACTGAATTTCAGTGAAAGTTTCACCACTTCCTTTGGTTGCACAGATCTCATCTCTGCATCCAGATGTGAGCATCCTGAGTTGTCAATGACTGCCCTGAAAAGGACAGTGTGTATTTAGCAGCTGAAAGAGCCGAAGGGGTTGATGAACCAGCTTCTGTAGCAGCTGCGGTGTAGAAGGCTTGAAAAATAATGTTCAACAGTGTGGAGTTTCTTTGTAAATATTCTCTAATAAATATTTCCTTTTTTTCTTCAAAACAGGTCAAATGCCAAGACTTTCTAAGGTCAATCTTTTTACTTTATTAAGTCTCTGGATGGAGCTCTTTCCCTCTGCCGAGCAACAGAAAAAACCCCAGGTAAAATGTCTGTGCATACTGTTAATTGGTCTTTCTGAAGAGCTCCTTCAGTGAATTTAACCCAACTGCTCTTTAGATGACACATAGTCAAGATGAAAAAAACAAAACCAACCAAATGTAATAAACTTTTTTCAAATATTTCTTAGAAGTAGAAAAAAAATCCAGTGGTGGGAGAAAAATAGCTAAATGGCTAAATAGCATTCTATTTCTGAAAAGCTTTGAAAGGCAAGGTATATACCCCAAGAGGTGACGCAAGCCCAAAAAAATGGCAGGTGTTTTAAAGAGCACGACAAAGGAGGCGTGGTGTATACCATGTGTGTAAAGCCAATGTGGTTGTTGGTGTATAGAGACTCTTTTAGAGTTACAGCGTTCATGACTGTAGATGAGTTCTTTTATACAGTGGAGGTGCACGCAAGTACTTGAAATGTTTGCTGATCAAGAACTTGTAGGTAACTGCTTTAGTGACAAGGAAAAGAAACTGCTCTTGAGAGTGGGTCTTCTAAACAGTAGCCAGTTACTCTTCAAAGTCAAGAGGCATTTTCAGACTAACCTGGAACAGGATGTTGCCTTTTGTGATGAGAGTTGTTACTGTGCTCTTTAAAGGATTACTGCATTGTGCAGAGCATACCCACGTGCTAAGATCCATAGCACATGTATCAGCCAGGTCAAGAAAAAATGGGAAAATAATCTGAGTGATAATTAGACCTCATTTTCACCAGAGCTGGGTATGTCTCAAGCTAGATCCGAAAGAGGGATAGATGAGCAGCACCTACAGCCTTCAAAAGCAGTTTGAAATTCAGTAATTGAGTTAGAAATGGCACTTGGCTTGTATGTAGGGCTTTAATAAATTCCCATTTCTGTAACCACAAAGCAATTGAATAATTTACAGATCTAAGGCAACAGTGTTCAGTAGCAGCTGGATTGCATAATGAGATCTGTTTCACCAGCTTCATCAAGCTAGCTTGTATCCAGTTTCCTCACAATACATGGGAATCCAGCTGTAATAGCTCTTGTCTGTGGTATGCACATTTCTTCCACAGAAGATTCTTTAGAACCAGGATTCGTTACATAAATGAAGAGACAGAAATAAAGCTAGAGAAGCTAGTGGCTCCCAGGATGGTCAAGCTTAAGACAGAAATTAAATTCATGAGCATTTCCAGATGGCTGATTCAGAGGAGGTTTCAGCTCTAATTGACAGAATTTTCTATGCTGCTTCTGGATTCTGTTACGGGCAAAGCAATGACCAGGAAAAATCAGAAATTTGTGACAAGTCCCTCTTTGGAGTTTGACAGAGACATAGCACCCTGATATTAACAGGCACATGTGAAAACAAAACAACAACAAAAAATGCTTAGGAAAGTGCAGATTGTTTAATGATTCATTTGTACTGAAGAGCTCTATGGTCTGCTGCTGGTTGGTTACTGTTATCCAAGGAAGAGCTGTAACATCTTTATGGATTCAATACTGGAAAAAAGTAAAATAATAATGATGCCTTTTTCTGTAGGTGAAGAAGAGTGGTCTAGTTGTGGTGAAAAATATGAAGATTATTGGTCTTCATTGCTCCAGTACAGACTTGCATGCTGGCCAGATTGCACTCATCAAACACGGATCAAGACTTAAAAACTGTGATCTTTATTTTTCCAGAAAACCATGTTCAACTTGTTTAAAAATGATTGTAAATGGTAAGCAATGACTGTAGTAGAGTAGGAGTAAATTTAACACTTGTGGTTGAAAACAGAAAGCCTATTTTCTCCTTGGACTGTCTCAGTTGTGAATGCTAATCCCTAGTTTGTGTAGCCTGCATTGATATTTTCCATAAGGGTGAACGTGCATTTCCTGGAGCTAATGGTCAAGAAACTGGGGTTTGCTACCTAGACCCTGTTGCTCCGTTATGTGCAACCATTATTACTGCTAGTGCTTGTCTCTCAGCTGGGATGCACTGCTCAGATTCTGACAGTGCTCTTGCGCCCTGCCAGGACGACCTTAAGCCTGATGACTAGGCCTAGATTGCTGAATTTTTCCTTGCTTCCCATTGCTTGTCACTGACACCAGGGAGGAGTGGGTTTTTATGCAGAAAACAGGGAGCACTTAAGGGTTTCATTTTCCCAAGAGAGATGAAGACAAACCAGATTATTCACTTCCTGAAATGGGATCTGCTGGTACAGCCTTTCTGCAAATATTGATTTTTAATCTCAGCAGCAATGTCTGTCAGTGCTAACTTTTTTTGTGTGTTGCTAATTTATCTGTTGGATGTAAGATGCAAAATTAGGCTGTCACAAAGATCTGAGAACTTGGAAAACTCAAATTTTTGTCTGTAGTCTAGTTATTAAGTTGGATAACGCTTGATACTTGTATCTACCAGCATTTTTGTTGTCTAGACACCCCTTAAGCAGCACTTAAGGGGCCCTAGAAGAACTAAAACCAGGGTTAGGCAATAGTGTGTTGAATATGAGGTTTATGGTCCACTGAACTTGCACGGTTCCTTTTGCTGCATTATCTTCTCTTTCAGCCGGGGTGAACAGGATTTCTTACTGGCCTGCAGATCCTGAAATCAGCTTGCAGAATGAGGTATCCAATCCAACGAGCACTGAGGATGCAAAGCTGGATGCCAAAGCAGTGGAAAGACTGAAGTCAAACAGTCGTGCCCGTGTGTGTGTGCTGCTTCAGCCTTTGGTGTGCTACATGGTGCAGTTTATTGAAGAAACTTCCACCAAGTTTGATTTTATTCAGAAAATAGCAAAATCACAGCCTGACTGTAATACTGACTTTTATACTGCATGTAGGCAAGAGAGAATAAAAGAGTATGAAAGTATATTTCTAATTTCAAATGAGGAAATGCACAAGCAAATATTGATGACAATAGGACTGGAGAACCTCTGTGAAAACCCATACTTCAGCAACCTTAGGCAAAATATGAAAGATCTTGTCTTAGTCTTGGCATCAGTGGCTGCCAGTGTCCCTGTCTATGGATACTTTGGATTTTATAAGAGTGGATCACAACAAACCAATGAAGCAGACGATCAGTGTTTGCCCCAGGACGTGGCAAGGCACTGTATGATACAAGCCAGGCTGCTTGCGTATCGGACAGGTGAGTTGTTACCGGAGCTCAGGAAGAGTGGGGTCTCATCAGTAGAGCGAGTTCCTGATTTCTATCTTATTCTTCCACGTATTTGCTTGAGCAAGCTGCTTGATTCCATTCCTACATGTGTGAAACAAGTGCAGCAATAATAGTAAAGACTCCCCAGGGGCACACAGTATTGGGTGTGAAAGCTTTCCGTGAGGAAATCGGTGCAGGTATTTCACATACAGTGCTGGCAAACCCTGCCCTGCCAACGTGTCCAACACCCTACTGAAAATAGAACAGAATGACATTTAAATTCTTCAAGCTGCTCTGAGGCTCTTTTTACTAAGGTCTCACAGGATGCTTCTGTTACCCAATAAATGTCAATATTTCAAGCAGATTATGTACACTTCAGAAAAAAGCAGTGAAATAATATCCTTCAGTAGGACATTAAGTACAGTTATATTAAGTCTCCTAGCTCTAATCTTATTAGTAGAAGTGCTTATATATCTGATGGGGGTTTTCTTTGCAAAGATGCTGGAGTTTTATGTCCAGGCTCCTGAGGTGGAATGATAGTTATTGACTTTCTCTTGACAGAGGTTAATTCCATTACCTACTTTATTCTCTCTGGGTACCGATGCAGAAAACTGATAAGTTTTTCCAGAGAACAGAATATGAAGACTTCAAACTTGATGGTACTCTACAGTGATGTTTTTGTACTCTAGATATGATAGTTGCTTTTTTTAAACCATTGTAAACAAATAGTACATATATAAAGCTTAAACCAAAACTCATCCCCCAACACACACATCCTGACCCAACCTATTAAGTTAGGTACCCTCAGCAAATTTTGTCTCCAAAAATTGCAGAGGAGATCACATTTTTTAGATGTAATTCAGAAGTTTCATGGAACCAGTTATGAGGTCTTTGTACAGATGCTGTTATACAGAACAAGATGTAATGACCAAGCTTGAGTACTCATTCTTGGGGCAGCAAAGTTCAGGTTTATCTGTAGTATTCAGCCTGGACTCAGGTCTGGGTTTTGAGCCAACTCTTATTACACTGTAATGAAAGTGAAGTAAATAGCAGCTCACACACACATACTTAGATGCTTTTCACTATTTATGTAGGTGGATATAAGGGGAGCAAGAACATAAGCTGTTTTCTATGCTGGCTTAATCAGTCATTATCATCTTGCTCACTTCATCAGTGACTAATAAATATGCAGAATATAAATGAAGTCAGCTTTGATAAAAAACATTTTTTTATGACCCCAAAGACCCTCTGAGTGGTTGCCTATTGTAGTGATATTAAGGATGATGGAAACAATTAATGGAAACAGTGTGTTTTGCAATATTAATCAATGGAAGCCTGAAACATTTTTTTCTCCTTGACATGCTCTGTTTTAACTGGTCAAGATTCTCATCAATAGTTACTGGGGAAGATTTTCAAGTTCCATAAAAACCATAAAAGTCACATAATGAAAGCTCTGTACCAGTTTTCCTATGGTGGTAATAGAATACACCCCCAAAGTCCAATTGTTAATATTTTGTCTCTGAATTAGGTATAAAATAGAACTTATTTTGATGGGACTTCAGACCACAGAACCATAAACTTAAAGAATGGCAGAAATTAAGTCATTAAGTAGTAAATAACAAGAAAGTTTTTATCAGTTTGCTGTCTCACATCACTGAACCTATCCACACATATTCTTGGCACACATTTTCTTAGCTATGTGTTGGTTGCTTTGTTGCATTTGTGAACAAATGTACGCAGTAAAGCCTTAGAATGACTGCCTTGCAGTTAGAGTACAACCAGCTTTTACAGTAGACTCATATGATTTCAAAGCTTTTAATCTTTCTGCATTTCTTTCCTCCTGTCCACAAAACAACAAGAAATGTTATTCCTTACTCTAGGATGTCATATGTTAATGTGTAGGTAGCTCAGAAGTGCTTTATTTGTTATTTACTCCTAAAATGTTATGTATTTTAGAGGATCATAAAACTGGAGTTGGAGCTATTATTTGGGCAGAGGAAAAATCAGTAAGTATTGAAAATTACTTTTTCTTGCACTCACAATTCATATACCGGCTTTGAGCTTGTTATTTTCCTTGAAGTTCATACAGCCCTGGTTTTCATACACACACAGCTTTAGTAACTAAGTTAATGACTGTTTCATTGTTATGCTTTAAGATGAAGGAGAAGTATAAATTATTTTAGTAACTATGACAGTCTCTCCGCTTGGATTTTCAGTACGCCTGCTTCCCTAGTCGTCGTCAATTATTCCCGGTATCCTGGCTACAAGGTTTTGCCACAGCTGCTGATCAGGCAGCATGTGTCCTGCATGGTCCCTCTTTGCAGCTCTTTTTAGGAGACGTCTCAGTGCAATTATAGCCTGACAATCTCCTGCAACTTCTTGTTGCAGTTGAAATGCTGTACGGGCTTTAGCACATTCCTTTTTAGATCAAAGTGATATTTTTCTATGAATATTGTTACAGTGCTTTTTCCCCTCCAAACAGAAAGTTTTTGTTCTTCATATCTCTGCTTATGCATGTTACCAATCCCAGGAAGCCTCATTCTTCATGTAGCTGCAACATAACTCTTCATTTGTTTTTAACACTTCAGTCATCAGCTGCTGATTGCTATTTTGTTTCTTTTTCTGATTTCAATCGCCAGTTGCCTCTTATGAGCCCACTGGTCACTGGGTCTGTTGAGAGACAGGCAAAACACCATCTGACACATCAGGGATGAACTCCAGTTGTCTTTAATTTTGTACATTGTTAAGGAATAAATCTTTCAGACTTCTTGTCCCTATTACTTGCCAAAAGGAAAGCCTCGAAAGCCTGGTGCAGGTAACTGAAGTGTTACACTTTGCCTGTGTGGCTCCTGCAGGGCTCAGTGGAAAAGCTCCATACAGTCATCGCGCAGTTGGCAAGAGCTGAGGTGTCTGATCATACAAAAGTATACATTGCACAGCAGTTTAACTTAGAACTCAGTTTAAATACCTCCAAATGTGATGCTTTGTTTTCTGTTGCAGAGAGGCTGTGATGGAACAGGAGCAATGTACTTTGTAGGCTGTGGTTACAATGCCTTTCCTGTTGGATCTGAATATGCTGATTTTCCACACATGGATGATAAGCAAAAAGATCGGGAAATCAGAAAGTTCAGATACATTATCCATGCGGAGCAGAACGCCCTGACATTCAGGTAATGGATTTATTTTTACCACTGAGAAGAATGAGATGGTTCAGAAACAATTCCATGACAATGGATGTTGTGGTTTAAGCCTAGCTGGGAAGTACACACCAGGCAGCCTCTCACTCACCCCCCTGCCCTGCTGGAATGGGGAGAAGAATCAAAAGTAAAACTTGTAGGTTGAGACAAGGACAGTTTATTAATGGAAACAGATTAAAATTTATTAATAATAGTAAATAATAATCAATATAAAACCCAAGGTAAAAATAAGTAATGCACAATACAGTTGCACACCACCCACTGATCAATGCCAGACCCCATCCCTGAACTCTGATCAATGTCTCTTCCAGGTAACTCCCTCAGTTAATATACTGGGTGTGACACTCTATAGCATGGAATGTCCTTTTGGCCAGTTTGGGTCACTCCTCCCGCTTCTTGTGCAGCTCCTCACTGCCAGAATATGCCAGACTATGAATCAAAGCACTTGATTCAGAGTAAGCACTACTTAGCAATAACTAAAACATCGGAGTGTTTTCAATGTTATTCTCATACTAAATCCAAAACACAGCACTGCACCAGCTGCTGAGGAGAAATTAATTGTATCCCAGCCAAAACTTGGACAATGTGTGATGCCACTGTGATGAACTGTGGATTGCAATCAGTCTTTTTTATGCCTGTGATGTAGAAGTTGGATGTGTATGGACACAGTCAGCTCCTGGGGTTTCTTCAGATTTCTTATATGAACTTGGGTTTTAAAGGATATTGGCTCCTTCAGTTATCCTTCAGATACAAGCCACTGGCTCTGCTGCTTGCTAGACCATGCTATAACCTGAAAGGCAGAAGGGTGGCAGTTGATGAAGCTTCCAACAATAACAGGTGTGGAGACATGGGATGGTTGTGGTTCCCAGATAGTGAAACCAAACCAGATTCCATTGTTTACTTGTGCACTTGATTAGGAATAAGTTGCTTCTGAGAGTAAATAACACTGCTTGCTTTTTGAGGTATCAAATTTGTCACAATTCAAAACTATCAAGATACAAACTCTGAAATTCTGTTTTCTGACTGCTTGTAGATGTCGAGAAATAAAGCCAGATGAGAGAAGCATGATATTTGTGACAAAATGTCCGTGTGATGAATGTGTCCCTTTAATTAAAGGAGCTGGTATCAAGCAGATCTATGCAGGAGATGTTGATGCTGGAAAAAAGAAAGCAGACATATCCTATATGAAGTTTGGTGAACTTGAGGGTGTAAGCAAATTTACAGTAAGTGTCTACATGTACTATCGATATACTATATGTATAGTACTACATATACTATATGTATGGGGGCAGCATTGATGGGAGAGTAGAGTGAGCAGTCATCTGCAGCCAGCATAGAGGAGCGCTCTGCTGTTTAGTCAGGTGAGTGGAATTGAGACATTTCTCTGTCACAGTTCTGGGGAGCACTACTGTGCCGTGTGCCAGATGCTGGGCCCAAGCCCCTCTGTTTTCTGTATCTACACGGAGGATTTCCCTCTAACTTGCTGTTATTGGAGATGGTCTCTTCACACAGTGAAGATCTCTCCAAGCCTCCCCTGTTCACAGCATGGCAGCTGATGTGGGAGGCCACTGTGTGATTTTGTTGGCCCTTCCAGCAGCTCCTGGAAGAGCTGCGGTGGGTTTCGAATGTGGCCAAGTGCACCTGCAGTCAGGGCACTCACCATGACAAACTGCAGCACTGTCGGTGTGAGCAGCCTCGTTCCCCCTTCTCAAGGGAGTTCATGTCTGCATGCCTTAATAATTACTTGTCCTCAAAGCAAGTGTGTGTTCAAGAGGGAGTCCTTCATTTCCCACCTCAGCCCTAGTCATGCCTCCCAGTGAAGGCCTGTAGGGTACTTTTCCTTTCTCCCTTTGCTCCTTATTCTGTCTTCTGGAATAAGTAAACATTTTCTTCTTCTTTTACCAGTGGCAGCTAAGTCCATTGCACACTAATGCCCTTGAATTCCATGGCCCTACAGCCAGGGAAAGTAAGTATTTTTTCATTAATTCATTTTATGACTGAAGTCAATAAGTGAGATCATGGTTTAAACAAACCTGATTCCCTCTGGGATTGTTTAGTCTTAATTAGTCTTGATTTCAGTGTGTTAAATTTTGCTATGAAAACTTTTCTGAGTTTTTTGAATAGATGAGCTAACTGTAATAGGTAATAGCTAACTGTTATAGGTGAACTAACTTGTAACAAAATGCTTGGCATTGACACACATTGCAAAATCTAGCAATGCTATTATGGAGGTCAGCAACAAGCTGTTTGGCGTGTAGATCATTTCAGACTACTTGATCGTGTTTTAAATTTTGTTCTATAAAGACTTTTTATATTGTGTTCTATAAAGAGTACCATTATTTTTCAAGAGAAATTGGACTGGACTCCTTCAAGTCATTTAAGTATGTTCTGCAGAACATTTCGGTGCTTTCATATTTGTGTATATATATGCACATGTATGATATAAAGGTCACAAAATCTTTGTTGACACGCACCTCTGTAGCAAGGGAGCAGTCATCCTCTCAAAACAGTTTAGATAAGTCTTACTTTGAAGCCTTTTTGTGCTACAAAAAGGGACCCACCATAGGCATCTACTGTCAGCTACCAATCCTTAAAATGTTACTTATCCAGAGGGGAAAACAATATGGAAAACAACAGCTAAATAATTTTTGTGCCTCAAGCATGAAGATGCAGTATAAAGATGCATTGAGTACTGTGCTAGGAGCATAAAAAAGACTGAAGGTTGTTTTTGTGGCACACAAATAGCCACGTACGCCAAGCAAATTCCTAACATGTACTGAGATAGATTAGTGGAGAAGTCTCTTTGTTAGCTACTTCCTAATGGGCTGGGGGAAGGCGAGGCTGGAAGGGCTCAGAGTAGTGTTTATGGCATTAGTGATCACTGCAAAATGTTAGGGCTTGTTTGTCCCTTTCTCTCGTAATGGTTTTTAGACCCAGCTGGAGACAGATTCATCCTGGCATACTTTGTTTGACAACTTTTAACAGGGCTCATTTCTCTAACAGTTTTCTTTAATGTGATGTGCCTGCATTTTCAATACTGAACTAGTTTAAGTTCCTCTCTTTCCTTAGTGTACTCCTCTTTGCTATGACTATTGCATGTTCCTCTGTAAGGGGAAGAAGACAATCTCCATCCCATTCCCCATCCCCAGTATTCCAGTGTGCCTGTCCATATTGAGTATTAGGCTATAATTGCTGTTGTATTAATGTTCCATGCATGTTTTTTTCTTTAGATGGGGTCCAGAAAACAAAATCGCTGGATGACCAGCAGCACCAAAGCAAGAAACTGTGTCTTGGTCATTACTGAATAATTAAGCACTTCCTGCAGTCTTGCTTCGTACTTTTTATAATACAGCCTGTTTGCACTTTCAAATAAGGAAGAGTTTTATTTATTGTTTGGAAAGTGAATTTTAGAATAAGTTTATTTATGATGTCTTTAATGTTTTACAGCATTACCTGAAGGTCTTTTTCATTTAGAAGCTCCTGGCGAAAAAATGCTGCTTGTGTTTTCTGTGAAAGTAACTGGGTGGCTGATCATTTTTAACACATTAAAAAAATATACAGGAATTTTATTGGTGGTAGATCAGAGTAATAATAAAATGGTGTCTTATTTGCTTGGTGTATGGATTGAGGGAATGGATTTGTAAGTTCTGGGCTAGCAAATGGCAGAAATAAGCTGTAAGTCTTCAAATACAATCGTCATGGGAATCTTCTAGGAAATGGTAGATAAATAATCACCAGCAACTATCTCTGTTCTTGAAAGTGGCTTTTGCTTCTCAGTCTGCTTCTCAGTATAATGGACACAAAACCATTGGGTTAGCAAACATTGCTAGGTAAATGATTTGGAGACCAATCTTGTCTCTCATACACACTTCCTGCCACAGCACCAGAGCTATTTAGTTTTGTGGTACTTGCCTTGCTGCTCTGTGTGCTTCCTCAAGTGCAGTCCATCTGAATTAATGAACACAAAGATTAGCTTTGCTTTTTCTCAATTTCTGGAGGCAGGCATAAAAGCATTTGGCTGTATGCACCTCACTGGCACCTACATACATGTGAAGATTGCTAGTGTTGAGGTTTTGTTAATCTTCACTAACAGACTTCTAGGACTACAGAAGCTAGTAAATCACCAATGTCCTGTTGTTTCTTAGGTAGGATGATCTGTACCAGTGGAATAGCCCAAATCTTTTCAGGTGCCAGTCTCTTGGATGACTACACTACCAGGGTGACATTGAAATAGCCACTGAAACTGCAGTCTAGTGTTGTTGCTAGTTTTGAGGGGGTAAGTAATGTGTAACCAGAACAAGGAGTTGTACCCAGAATCTTTTGAGAGTTCTCTCCCCTAACTCCCATCTGTTTCCTGCTTTGAATCTGACCTCTAACTGTTTGTTTTAGCATATGTCCCAAGACTTTCTGTTCACTCCTCTGCTGAGCTCTCAAGTGCAAATACCGTAAATCTTTTTCTGCTCTTGCTGTAGGATATGTAAACAGCCTTTACCCAGTTCTTTCATGCATCTTGTCTTTGCTGCCCTTCCTAAAGTCCTGGAAGGAGAATCATGTCTTAAGATGCATCTGTAGGTTCTTTTTGTTTTTTAGGTTTTGGGAAAGCTTGGAACTGGATAGCAGGGCTGTGACTGGATAGTGTGCACTGTCCAAATTAGAATAAAAAGTCTGCCCTAGTCCACCCACTGAAACCTTCTTGTTTCCATAATCCATTGGCAATGCTCTTCTACTTGAAGTAGAAGCAAGGAAAAAAAACAGGGCCAGATTTAAGGCCCGTTCAAGTTTTATAGTGATTAGTTTGCTGGTATCAAAATCGGTACAATCTGTATCTTCATAGGAACAGCTGAAATTGAAAAGTCCCTGAAAGATCATAAGTGGCCTGGGTACACAGAGAAGTAAATTAAGTCAAATATCACACACATGAAATAACTACACTGCAGTGAATGCTGCTGGTAATCTCTACTTCAGGAGGAGTTAAGATTCTACCTTTACTTTGAATTACTTTTTTTAAAAAGAGGATTTTTTTACAAAACTTTCTGTGAAACTTGGAATTGCTTCTAAGGCTGAAGGCTTGGAAACCTGGCTTTATTTCTGTCTTACTATATTCTACAGATTCTTTCAGAGGCTCAAAAATTTCTGTAGGCTCTGATTCTCAGTATAACCCTACTTCTTTAATTTTTACTGGAATTACAAAGTAGGGACTTTATCTTGGCCGACAGGAGCAATGCAAATGGGGTTCCTCTCTCAGCCTGGACTCTGTAGGTGCTGCTCGTCTGCTTACCAGGAGAGCCACGGAATACTGGACATCTCCTGCAGTGCTTATTTTGCTAATCAACTCTAACTGCAAAATATTTACTCAAGAAATGTAGAAGTTATATATTTTATACATTGTATGAAATTTCCATATGCATTTTGAGATTCTTTCACTCATTTCAGAACAATCGTTTTAATTGCAGGAATTAACTATCAGTAATAGTTTGGCCTCCTGACTGAGAAATTCTCTGTTAATTGTCTGCCTTACAGCAAAACATGCTTCCTGCTAATAAATTAATCTGACAGTAAGTACTGAAGTGTATTTTTAAGTGCTTTGGGTTGTTAGGAACATTACAGATTGCTTTGGAATGCTCACACTCCATACAGGCCTGGTACTGTTTGCTGAGCTGCAACGCCTCCCTCTGCTCTGCCTGAAGAATTTGTCTCAACATGAGACTGTGCCTCCTGCCAGCCCTGGGAAAGGGCTGGGAACCCCTTCCTCGACCCATGAGGATTGATTTCCTCAGGAGAGTGAGAACTCAGGGAGCACTGCAAGCTGCCACCTCCGCAGCCTGTTCCTTGGTTGGAGAGGACCAAAGTGGATGAAGCTTTGACCATCCAACAGTACAATTGGTCCCTGCTCGCTTCCTGCCTTGCTGCCCTGGATTGCCTGTATGGGCATCCCCAGGTGCCCCAGTTCCCAGTCACCGCAGAGCAGAGCAGGATCGCTGCAGTGATCAGAGCCAAGAGCTGTGCCAGTCCGCAGTGTGGCTGTAGGGCAGCGAGGCTGTAGCATGAAGTGGGTGATGCTGGGGTCTGGCCCACCGGAGGTTTCGCATCCACTTGGTTCCAGCCCAGGCATGTGGACTGAGGGCCAGTGGAGTGCATTAGGGCTATTCCTACAGTTAGTTTTCCTGTTAAACTGAAAGGAATCCACTCAATGCCCTCCAAAACTGGCTCATGTCACAGGGCCACATGCAGTAAGTGGGGACAGATGGGAGATGTGTTTCAGAAGTGCTCTTGAACTGAAATGTCATTATAGACCACAGTGAGCAGTCAGTGGGACACAGCCAGGCTGGCAAAGTGACAGGCTTCCCAGAGCCATGTTTAATGTGGGGACTACTTTGAAAAGCTTTGTAGTCCTCTAAATAGACTTTTTTGTTTCAGCCATTGTGCCTGCAAACCAGACTCCGAATATCTGGCTTTAATTTGTTGGATCCAGTAAGGGACATTGCTTGGAGAGTAAGAAAGCAAAGAAGGCTGATGGTATGTGCTGATTTCAAATGGATCTGGGTTACTGTTGTATTGGGTTTGTGTGGCAAGGTTTTATAGTGGGTGGCTTCTGGGGTTGGTTCTGTGAGAAGCTGCCAGCAGTTTTGCCCATATCTGACAGATCCAATGCCAGCCGGCTCCAGGATGGATGAACCTCTAGCTAAGGCCAAGCCCAGCAGCAGCTATGATGGTGCCAGTGGGATAATAGACTTAAGAAGTGGGGAAAAGCTGCACCATTGCAGCCGGAGAGAGGAGAGAGAATATGTGAGAGGAACAGCCCTGCAGACACCAAGGTCAGTGGAGAAGGAGGGGCAGGAGGTGCTCCAGGCACCAGAGCTGGGATTCCCCTGCAGCCCCTGGTGCAGACCATGGGGAGGCAGCTGTGCCCCTGCAGCCCGTGGAGGTCCATAGGGGAGCACGTGTCCCCCTGCAACCCGTGGAGAACTCCACGCTGGAGCACGTGAGTGCCCAGAGGAGGCTGTGACCCCCTGGGAAGCCCGTGCTGGAGCAGGCTCCTGGCAGCATGTGTGGGAGGCCAGTGGAGAGAGGAGCCCCTCTGGAGCAGGTTTGCTGGCAGGACTTGGGACCCACAATGGAGCAGTTCATGAGGAACTGCAGCCCAAGGGAAGGATGCATATTGAAGTTCGTGGAGGACTATCGCCCATGGGAGGGACCCCACGGTGGAACAGGGGAAGAGTGTGAAGAGTTCCCTCCCTGAGGAGGAAGGAGCGGCAGAGACAACGTGTGGTGACTGATCACAGTTCCCATTCCTCTTCCCCCTTTGCTGCTGGAGGGCAGAAGGTAGAAAATTCGGGAGCGAAGTTGGGGCCGGGAAGAAGAGAGGGGTATGGGGAAGTTGTTCTAAGACGTGTTTATTTCTCATTACCCTGCTCTGATTTTATTGGCAATAACTTAAAATGATTTCCCCGGTGCGCCCGCCCCCGCCAGCCGGCAAAGAAAGGCCGGGAGAGGGCGCTGTTGGCAGGGAAATGCCGCCCGGTGAGGCAGCCCGGGGAGCGGGACCCGGGGAGTGCCGGGCTCTACCGGGATGCCGGGACTCGCGGCGTGCCGGGCTCCGGCCCAGGAGCGGGCAGCGAGTGAGCGGCTCTCGTCTGCCACGTAAGTTTATATTGTATTATTTATATATACTGTATTAGTGTACACAAATGTCTTAAGGCTCGCTGTATAAAGGATGGTGAGGCCACACTCTTTCCAGTGGATCCCAGTGACAGGACGCGTGGCAACAGGTACACATGAAACACAGGGAATTCCATCTAAATATGAGGGAAAAATTCTCTTTTGTGAGGGTGACAGAACACCGGAACAGACTGCCCAGATAGGCTGTGGAGTCTGCTTCCCTGGAGACACTCAAAACCCACCTTGGTGCAATCCTGTGCAGCCTGTTTCTGCTTTAGCAGAGGGGTTGGACAGGGTGGTCTCCAGAGGTCCCTTCCAACCCCAACCACTCCATGATTCTGTGACTGTAACCGGTACACAGAGAGTCCTGCTGCTGCAGATGGAACAAGACAAAGGTGTGCTGATGCTCATTGTAAATGTCAGAATACTCGAGGCAGCTCAAAGCTCATAAATGGGAAGAGGAAAAATTGTGGCTGGCACATCTGTTGTGTAGGTAAGGGGCCTCCACGCTTGGCATGCAACAGCACAGGCTTCACCATGCTTGGGTTGGGAATAGACATGCAGAGGAAAATGCTGAGCATGGCTTTTTCCCTGGGGTATTTTGCAGTGTGACATTTATCTTCTGCACCCAAGTATCAGCTGTTTGTACAGGAAATTTTCCACTTTGATTTCCCAGGGAGCCAGGCTCTGCCTCAGGACTGGGTGGCTTCCTGTAGCTACAGGACCACTGTTGAAGGGATGGGGTCTGTGCCAGCTTCAACGTGTTCCTCAGTGGCACAAGCCAGGTATACTAACAACTAAGCCTGACTTTTTCCTCCTTCTTCGCCCTCATTGCTCAACTATCTGTACTTTGGCTCCAGTGAGGTCACCTCACTGCTTTGCCAGTAGATTTTCCTCCAGGGCAGCTAAATTTCTAACTTGGAGGAAAAACAAGGGGTTGAAGAAGTGTGGGGAAACCATGAAGCACTTGAACAATAACTTCAGCAAGAGCCAGACCTTAGGGACATGTCACACAAATGCATAGACACATTTCCTCCTCCCCAATGTTATTTCAGAACTACCTGAAAGACATATGTAAGGTAATGTGACTGCCAGTACATTCACCTTCACTTAGTCTTTCAGTCCTATTGTGGGGCAAGACAGATTTAGCTAGAGAAAACAAAAGCCAGCAGGAAGCAGAGGAGCTTAACTGCATGGCTTGAAGTGGTATGTATTAGCAGGAGAGCTGGGTCTTTTGTTGGAATGAACATATGTCTCTCCTCCCTCTGCAGTGCCTGCCGTCCCCTGGGACATCCTACTTTCTTGCCTGCTAGTCCCCAGTGTCACTTTCCTTTGAGCCTTTGACAGGAAGCCTGTCAGCCCACAGCAAGAACCTGCTCTGTGATACGAGCTAATTGTGGCTCTGCCCTTGACAGTCCTTGGGGCACAAGGCGAGCTCATCTGGGAATATAAATTTTCCCCCACACCCAGCTTTAAAATGGGGAGGAGATGCCTTTCTCCACTTCCCCCGTGGGATTTTGAGAGCCCTGCTCCTTGCAGGCTCCCACTTGTCCCAGGCAGACAGAGCGTGTTGGGCATCTGACCATCTGCCTGAGCAAAGGCCGGGTTTGTTTGCTCCCTGCTGGCTGCCGGGGCAGGGCTGTGCCGGGGTGTGCCGAGAAGCCCACCCTGACTGCATGTTTGCACAAACAGATGCAGCGGGTTCTGCTTTGACAAGGGTATTTTTAAATCTGCTCCAAACGCTTGTCAAGCCAGCTGTTCTACAAGGCAGTTGAAGGGCATTGCTAAAGCTGAGCGTCAGTAGAGGCAACATATCCAGCAATTTGGAAATAAAGGGCCTCTATTCATAAGAGTTGAGTAAGGCACTTCATGGCCCCAAAGACACGGGGCTGTCTTCTCTGTGCACTCAGAAGAAATAACTCTATTCACTGGCAGACTGGTAGCTCTCCCCAGGAGAGCTGTATTGAGGATTTGGGTGGGGTTTGTTTAACTGTGAGGAGCGGGGCTATGGTGCCATGACTGCGCTGGTGTCTGTCGTGCAGCCAAAAAACTGTTCCTATTCGTCACCTTGGTGGTCAGGTGCTGGTTGTGTCCAGCTACTTGTCAAAGATCAACATGCTGGAGGTGCCTGCTGGCACAGTGTAGCAGTTAAAATACATGGATTACATTTTTGGCCATGGAACAATGACATTTGGAAATTTCATTCCCAAATCTATGTCTCGGGGAGAGGCTCTGAAGAAAAGCACACCCTATCCCCATGGCCCTGTGGGCATCACTACCAAGGTGCAGAACTGGTACACTGAGAGAGAGAGGAGGTTGAGACAGTGTGGGACACCTGGCCATGCCTGATGTGCCGCACCACAGCAGAGGTCTGCAGTCTCCCAGACAGTGAGGGCAGTGCGGGGCTTTCCTGGGCCAATGCTCAGCAGCAAAGCTCTCCCAGCGGCTGCCAGTGCCTGTAGGGCGATGGAAACAGCCACTGGGCTCTTGCAGCAGTGGTGACAGTGCAAGGCACACCGCTGTCTCACAGGATGTGCTGGCACCCCACCCGTCCCTGTCCCCCGTACGCCGTCATTACCAAGCCAGGTGGGAGGAGCTGCCCGCACGCTGGGCCATGGCTGGCGCTACACCCCCAGCACAGGCTGTCCCCGTGCTGCCACTCGGTGCGACGCAGCCTGAGGTGGGAAAGGTTATTTTTACCATGGCTTTGGAAAGCCCCTTGCAATCAATGCCATAGGAAGGGGGTGGGTTGTTTGATTGTTTTTCCTCCTCTCACATTCCTGGAAAGAGGGGCCAGCTCAAGGCAGGCGCTGTGGAACAGGACTATGAGTCAGGAGGGTTGGGCTCACCGCCTGCCTCTCCCTGGGGTTCTTGGGGGAGCTGGGCCAACTCACAGCCCTGTGAGATGCTTGGCTTAGAGCTGAACCATGTGGCCAAACTGCTAACCTTGTTTTGGGTTTCCCCTTAGCCTGATCCCATTGTTGCCTGCCCAGCACCAACTGTGCTCAGAGCTGGCTTGGGCTGCTGGTACCTTGTGGCCTCACACATCAGACCCTGAGGAATTGGAGCCTTTGCTGGAGGCAAGGCTCCCCTTCAGCCTGAGCTGGGATGGCAGGGACTTTAGCTCCTTGTCTTCCCCAGGCCACAGCAGCTCTTGCTTGCAGGATTGCCTCTCACCATGGGGTTGAATCTCCCACTGGAGGCTCTGGGATACCTTATACGCAGTCCATGGAAACCTGCATCTTTATGCAAGAATGCTTAGTCAAGGAGTGGGAGAGTTACGTACAATTCCCTTTTATGTCATAGGGACCAAAACCTGTATCCTCTCTGCTTCATAACAGCTTTCACTGCCAGGCCTAAGATGTTCTGCAGGAAGGTGCTTTCAGCCAAAATGTTGAAGTGCTTCTGCTTCAGAAAGAAAAATGAAGCATTTGTTGGCCCGGAGAAAAACTTTCTCTACTGACCAAACACCACTGCACCCCTTGGAAAGAGGCCTGGGTTCTCTTAGCCCTGCTCCAATTTCACAAGCAAGAGCAAAGCACATGCTAGAGAACAAATGGGATCTGGATCTCCTCTCCCTCTTGTGAGTGCTGTTATCATTAGATAACAGAGGTCTAAGTCATTCTTTCCTTCTCGTCTGATCTTGTCTCTGGAGAATGCAGATTAAGAGGCTCAAGCGGTCTTAACGCCCATATTTGTGGAAGGCCAGAGTCCTTGGCCTCTCCCGGGCTCACACCTGCTGCTGTACACGCCAGGACACTCTGGGGAGCCTGTGGCTGCTTTCTAATCAGATTTTTCTGATTTCAGCACAAGCTGCCCAAATCCCATGACAGAAGCTTATGGTTCAAAGATTCCTGGCACTCTGCTGTATCAAATAAGGTTTGACATTGCAGGATGATACATTGTATGTTGCCAGAGATTCATCCGTACAATCCAAACACCCTGAATGCTGTGTGCAGAATGGAATGGAGAGGCTTCCTTCAGCTTCTTTATCTTTCCAGTTTACAATCTACTTTCCTGTCTTCACTCTGATGAACCACGTCCTGCAATCACACAGCTCCCTCAGGTAGTAATTTCAGATAAATTGTGAATTCCTGGTGGGAGCACTCCCTTAGTTAGAAGAACCACCTTGACTGAATTCACCAAAGGAAATTGGGAGTTCTGTCATTATTTCAAAGTCACATTAGAAAAGACCTCATTTTCATTTAATTAGGGATGTGTCCCCACCTGCTGTGAAATATTATTATGGTGCTTAATTTCATCTTCACCAATTTTTATGCTTTTTATTCTTTCAAAGACCTAAGCAAGTTGAGCTTGGGGAAGACTCAATTACTTTGAGATGTGTTGGCAGTATCTGCTGCAGGACCAGCTTCTTGTAAGACAAGCTACAAGGGCCCTGGCATGTGTCATTTTACCTGTAAGACCACTTCCCCCCCACCCCGCCCCATTGCAGACACACACACAGATCCCCTTTTTCACAAGCCCTCCTTACCACTTACTTTCTCATGTGGTCCAAAGACTCCTTGCCCTGGAAAAGGTTTCCGTCGCGGGGACGGGGCCCATCACTGTTGCCTGTTGGTCTGACACATCTCTGCCTATGCAGACACCAGGGTGTAACCTTGCTCCTCGTGTTACCGCCAGGTTTGGATCTCTTCAAGTGCTCCTCTGTGTCCAGACCATGCAGACAAAGCACTCACAGCGTGACCCCTCACAGACTCTTTGGGCACCTCTGTGTGGGTCATGCTCACTTTGTCAACGGCAGGCATTCCCCAGCAACACACCATTAGACACTTTTTCCTAGCACAGGCTGGAAGCCCCATGTTCTCATGTGACTCCAGAGGCTGAGGCAATGGACACGTGTCTATGTGTTAATCCAGCCCTGGAGACCAGCCCCACCCCAGGAGCTCAGAGCACAGCCAAGCGCCCTTCGGATTCAGTCTCCAAATCTCAGAAGATCAGACTTAAATGAGTGGCTCCAAGGACTGTAATTCTGGAGACGGTCCCTTATCAACCTGCAAGTAAGTGACCACTGCCAGCAAACACCACCCGTGGGGTGGGGGTGAGGCTCATGGCCAGGCTAAGCTGGGCTGGGGCTGGGGCTGCCAGGGCATTAGCTCCAAAGGCAGTGCTCATCCCTCTCCATCTGCTGAAACCAGTTGGCAAAGGAGAGAAGGAATTTAGCACTGTATGGAGTCTGCCTATCCAAAAAGTCAAGAGGAAAAAAAACCCCAGAGACAGAAATAAAGGGTGATCAGTAATCATGCCTTTAATAGCTTGTAAATAATTTTTTTAAAATTCCAGGCCAACTAAGATGTACATTTGTTGTGTGTATCTGACATCTGAAAAGAACGAGACCACAATCTGTTCTGTTTCTTCCCTTTTCTAAAGCACATAAATTAAAGTATCAGTCACCTCAATATACAACAGTTCAATGAAAGAAAAAGGCTTGTTCTGTTTTTACAATTCAGTGTCACCTGTTACCTTAAGCATTAGCTAGAGTTTTAGCTAGAGAACTTTCTTACAGCAAATAGGAAAACTCAGAACTTAGGCTGTCCACAAAAATTCAAGAAATTTCCACTCCCTGCTCTCAAACTCCACTTCCTAATAAAGCATCAGAATAACATTTTCCTGTTAGAAAACAAAAGACCCCAAAAACTCTTCAAACACACGAGGGAAACACTGTCTGTACCATAGAGCTTTTTAAACTTACAACATTAATGGTGCAACAACCTCCTCTTCTACAATTTAACACAGAACCTGAATTCATGTCAGGATGAACAAGGACAGAAAATGCCAGACTACGGGTGGCCTTTGGTGCCTGGGGCTGCCCAGGGGCCTCCCGGGCTCGGGATCCAGTAAAGGCTCTCAGCTATGACAACACCTGCAGGCTCAGGGACCTCAGCCCACGCAGCAGATCTGGCTGAGGCCTTTTCATGATTCCCTTGCTGAACTCAGCTCAACCGTACCTCACACAGACAGGACTGGAATTCAGATGAAAAGACACTAAGGACCCTCCTCTCACTCTGGTGCTGAGGCTCAACCCTTGCCACAATTCAGCCAAGCAGCTCTTGCTACCACCCAATATTCTTGACTATGGATGGTTTCCATAGGTGTGGGATGACTTTATCAGCAATACAGTGTGGCCTTTGATGGAGGGGGGTTGCCCTTGCCTTTTCCCATTATGGGGCATGTGAGCACTGTGTACGTGAGGCTGCTCCTCATGAGACTGCTTGGGAGCTGGTAGGAAAAGCCTGTGCTCTAGCACAAGATAGATGACATACAGGGAAATGGGAGTTAGGCAGAAACAGCTCAGATGGCTGATATATCCATCTGTTCCCTAGCACTGAATAGAGAACCCCTGATCTAGGGGGAAAAAAACAATGAAAGAACACAAAATGAAGCAAAAATGTGACCTTTACTGCTTTTTCATCTTCCATAGTTCTGACTAAAGAACCTGACCTAAAAGTGCAGCTAACTCCAGAGACCACTGTACTCTTTCACAGTCTTGTGTGTGTGCAGCGCTAGAACCAAGTCACAACTACAGGTGCAAAGGAACAACGTCACAGTCCTCAGAAGACCTGCTCTGTGCACTTGCCAGAGCTTGAGTTGGCTGATAAAGTTAAGCAAAGAGGTTCATTCTTCTTGAGCACAAAAAAAAATCTGTCAAACCAGCTTCTATTACAGAGAGATTCTAAACTGACATAAATAATTATAGTCTTGATTAAAAATAATATATTATTCTAGATTTTTGGTTTTTTTAGTTCTCATGTAAAACCCCTATACTCTTGACATCTAGGAACAAAGACAAAATAAAAACCAGGCACTTGCTGTGCCTTCTCAAGCACTATTGTGGTGTTTAAGGGACACGGAGGAACTTAACAACTCAGATTAATGCCTACAGTGGAAAACAAGAGGTGTTCCTCATGCCGTTGGCTTTTTCAAGTCTCGGATTTGCTTAATCAGGTAGTTCTTCTCATCAGTGAATTGTTCGTCATCCGTCCTTTCTTTCTGGAAATTGCTCAGAAACTCAATTAGCTTGGGTTGGTTTTTCAACAGGATCTCCACAATAGGCTGTGTTTTGTTTGGACTGGCCACAAAAACCTAACATGCAAACAAAATCAGGCACAGAGAGACAGCGAGGGGGTGGGGACACAGAGAGAGGGAGAGAGAGAGAGAGAGAGAGAGAGAGAGAGAAACATCAGAAACAACATCCCGGTAAGTTACTTTCTAACGAGTCAGCTGAAGGCTAGCAGGCAGATACTCTACAGCTACTCACCTTGTTCAAAGGCAGACAGAGAGGAGTTCAAACATGTTGGTTCAACAGCAAATTGAAGCAAAACTATGCCCGTGTGTGGTATCACTTCCCTTTAATTTTGCTCTTTGTTGATAAAACCTTTTGACTGTAAACCCAGCTCTTGAGAGGGAGCTATCAATTCTCAGCCTCTTCCCACCCACAAGACAAATACACAGAAATTATCAGGAGAATGGAAAAGCTTTGTGTCAGTATTGATATCATTTCCATATTAAACCAGGCCTAAAATTAGACTTGCCAGCTTTGTTTTGGTTTGCAAAAATATGTCAGAGGCCTCACTTCCCTCTGCCTAATCCATTCATGGGAGCATGGAAACTTTCAGCAGCAGGAGCAGGAGGGTTGTGGTGTGCCCAGCACCTTTGCAGCCCTTGCTGACCAGAGGAAAGTGGCAATGCAGGAAGGTGATGTGAGACAGATACTCACCTGGCCAGCCCAGCATTGTGGGCTTACTGGCCTTCTTCAGTAGTAGGTTTTAAGGATAAACCAACCCATGCTCTGACTTTTCCTCCTGTAATCACTAAAGCTGCAGTTTTACAGCTCTGAACATGACCCCTCACACCACAACACTGTTTCTTAAACATTTTCTCTGGGTTACTTGCAAACCTAAGGCTGGTTGCAAAGGCCAGCAGTGAAAGGCTCTTTTCAGGGACCTCGGAATGCCACAGAGGTGGGGTTCTGGGGATGTCGGTCAGGAGGGGCAGAGGGGGCTCGCAGTGGGAACACACGAGCAGCGCACCCCGGCCACCCTGGGAGCAGCTCCCACATCTGGCTCGCACCGAGGTTACCATGGCTGGTCAACAAACACCGCCTGAGCGCTTGTGCAACGACAGAAATAACTCCAGTTATTCTCTACCCGATGAGAAGAAATTAAGGATGGACAGAACTGGAAAGTGTCCAGTTTCCCTCCAAGCCTGTCCAAACCAGAATGAAAACAAACATCTGCTGACAGTACAGAATGGCATGTTGTCCTGCCGAGCACAGGCGGCACCACCGCTGACTCCTGATCTGGGGCTCTTCTGCAGGTCCCTTTGTCTCCACTGAGGTTGTGCCCACAGGAAAACCTGGGCTACATCCAGCTGCTCAGGGAGGAGCTGTGCTACCTGATGAGGATCACGCACACTCTGTCCTGGGGGGCTGTGCTACAGCCTCTTGTCCCTAAGACAACGCCTGGCAAAGCATGGGGCAGAGTTCAGACTGGACCCACCATTAGGCTTCATGCTCCAAAATCAGAGGATGTTATACAAGTGGTGGGGAAAGTGCCACATCAGGGGAACATGTGGAAGGAGTGGGGTTCAACACACACCAACAGTACCCCAACTGAGTATTTCTGCCCAAACAGGAAGCTAAAAGTACTTTTTTATTTCACAAAGGTGAGGCAAAGCATCTGCTCTTAAACCCCGGTATCCTGATGCCAGAATAGTCTTAATCTCTGTTTATGCTTTTGTCTCCTCTGGATCCTTCCTCCTCAGGCTGCTCCTAGGAGTCCCTGCTACAAGGTACTTTGCCCTCTGCTCTGCAGAAAGAGCTGCAATCTCTGCCATGCTGGCTGAACACTCCCCAAGTGTATTACAGAGTTTTCCTTGATCTAAAGGCCAGGCCATGGTCCCAGTGACAGTACACTATCTCCAGCTATTCATACCAACCTCCACCTTGCCCTTCCCTAATTAACCTGAGCTATCATCCTAAATAATTCCTTTTTATTCCCACTTGCCACCTAAAACTTCTCAAGGGCAGCACTAACAGCCTCCACTCCCAAGGATCCCCTCTGAGCAGCCACTTTCCTGCACAATGCCTGAAGTACTCACAGAGCAGCCTCATACCAGCGACACATCTGCCTGTGGGTAGGATGGCCAGTTCACAGCTCTCACTACACTTGAGGGACTCTCAACAGCTGCTGCATCTGAGAGCAGCATCTCCTCCTTTGCAAATAACTTTGATACACTGCTATTGATGCATTGGTTCCCCTAAGACTGGGAGAAAAAGGGTTTGGGGATGTAAATCACTACTGAAGGTACTTCACAGCTTTCCAGTCTGTGATTTATCTAGGAAACACGAATCTTGAGATCTCACACAAGATTCAGAAACAGATGGATGTTTGGCTCTGGATGAGGCTGCAGCACTTCATGCTCTCAGCTGGAGCAGCCCCAGGAAGCAGCTCCCTGTGTGCTGACCTACAGCAGGTGATCATGCTGATGGAAGCTGGATACCTCCAGGATTTGGACTATGATAAGCCCCATGTCATCTGGATGAACTGCCTTGGGGAAAAGCAGGATGTAAGCCTACAGACAGGGATTTACATATCTTCATAAGAAATTTTTATTTTGCAGTTCAGTTCCCCCTTGGTGACGAGGAGAAGAAACCATCAAATACACTGTCAGGTCCCACATGTTCAGAAATCTGATGACAATGCAAATGGAAGCCATCAAAGAAGGCCTGACCTTGAAGTGCTGAACATCTTCCTTCAATGAATATTAGGCCTTCCTAATATTTGTCTGAAAGGTGACTCTCAAAATGAAGAAATCTAAATAAATCTTCTTGTAAAAGCTCTCTGCTCTGCAAACAGAATTGGAAGGTTGGTGGTAAACCTAGTAAATAGCATTTCATATTGGTCCTACCACTGGTCTTACCATAGCAAATAATAAAGAACTTAGTTTAATAGAAGCCATCACGTCCTGTTTATCTTCCTGCTCAATTATTTATAGATTACAATCTTCCCCTTGCACAACTGGCAAGGTGAACATTCAAACAAAGATCATCTCAACTGCCAGTCTTGCTCAGTGTCAACAGGGACTCGTAAAAAGAGAATGTTCAAGGACCAGAAAATTCCTGAAATGTTATTCAATACTTTGGCTAAGCAAACAAAATCAATTCTGCCAGTATCAACTGACCAGTTTCACAGAACCCAGGAGTAGGACCACCACAAGACTTTATTTTAGGAAGGGTCCCCCTCATTCAGAAGTCTGTATTGTCATAGAGAAGGAGATCAATCCCTAAAAACAGAAACATTATTAATGCTATCTGGAACATTTCAACTAAAATGAAGTTGGATCGAACCACAGAGAACTTTGTTTCACCTGTGGTTTTATTATGAAAGGATATATGTTCTAGAGCACTAAATTCAGATAGATGAGAGAGACAGAGACCCAAAATAAAGACAGTACCCATATAAAAATTCCAGCTCTAAATATAGCTGTCTCAACACAGAGACAGCTCCATTTCATGAGTATTTGCAAAAAGCCTGGAATGAAAATCAACTGAAGCTTCGAAAGTTGTCCAAACTGTTGCAACTGTTGCTACCCTCTCCATTAAAAGTCCTAATGTATTTCTTCAAACATCAAAATTACTTAATTAGAGAATTTGACCTTATTTCCTTACAATTAATAACCAGGCATTACCACCCTCTGGGACAACAGCAGAGCAAAAGTGATTACAGAGGTTGGATGCCCCGGACTGAGTATTTTAAGACTTACTCTAGGGTCATGCACAATGTTACTGTCAGGACACTGCACACACAGAACACACACAGTTCATGCTGCTTACAGCACAATGCTTCACATAATAATCCCTGCCCCTTAGAGCATCCAGCTGAGAAACAGAGAGGACACATCCCGACAAACACGGCCTCAGCTTCGTATCAAGAGCAAACTTGTCAGTATGGTCAAATTATGTGAGGCCGTTTGCAGAGCAAGCTGCAGGAGGTAGCTTGTAATGTGCATGAAAGAGAATGGAAAAATGAAACTGAGGTCACAAAACACAGTGTACCCATTCTATTTTTAGATTTAAACTGTAAAATATATCTTGCTAAATGTGTCCTTAAGAACAAGAAAGTTGCATAATCCCAGCTCACTGCTACAGGGTGTTTTCCTCAAAATCAGCAAATGGTTTATGTGAAATCCAAGAGAGCTGTTCCTACCCTTTGTTTGTGAATATGTGAGGTCAAAGGAATACCTGCACCATGTTCACATACATCTGAAAGATATGGCCTCCCCAACAGATGGGCAAACTCAAAGTAGTTTCCACTAATGAAATACATCATAAACCCATCACAGGAGTTGGAGAGCCCTTCCCAATATTTGATCCCCAAAGTGTGTGCACTTGAGACTGACATCTCTCCACTGAAACCACTGCAGAGAAAAACCGGTGACTCTCAAAGCCTACAACTCTAAGTGATCTCTTTGGATTATTTATGAAGGAGGAGGGAAGGGGTGAGGTGTGTTAGCTTTTCCTCATGATTAAATACTGGGTAATCCTTATGCATATGTTGTCTGGGACATCCAGTTTTACAAAGCAGCTGCAGACCTTTAGGATGGTGCTGCAAGGTGGAAGGTCCATTGTTTTCCAGCAAAAGGAAGAGGAGGGGCTGCAGTAAGGAGGAAGATCAGCCATCTCCTAAATGGAGAATGGAAAGAGGCAATGCAATTGGGCACTCTGTCTTCATTTTCCCACTCACAACAGGTTGGATGAATGAAATATTCTCAGAGCTTGGGGGGCCTTTTCAGCCACAAAAAGTTCCTGCAAAATAAGTTTGCACTAGAAGTGCTCATCACTTAATCTCTATTTTACAGTTTCAAATCTGCAATAATTAGAAATTGCCTCAGGGAGTAAGAGTCATAAGCCTTTTTTTGGGTCAGCTGGGGCATGGGAGTGTTGGAATCTGGATGCTTACAAAGCAAACACTTTTTCATTTCAACTGTGTCTAACTGGTGTAACATCTAAATCAGGTAATTTAAACCCAAATCTTTTGGCAGCTCAGACAGAGAAGCAAGTATCCACTTCTTAGCAGAGCTTTCATTCCAAATCACTGTGGTTAGTCTACTGTAATTTCAGCCAGGACTGCATAGGTATTTTGCAAGCATAATATAAAAATGCAGGCACAGTTTAAAATTGATGAGATTAGAAGCTGAGGACAAGATTCCTCTCCCAGTTACATTAACATGAAATTATTACAGCTGACAAGAGAACTGGGCTGAGGGACACAAACCCAGAAACAGGAGACAGGGACACTGCAGAATAGGGCACAAACAGCCAGTCTGTGAAATACTTAAGGATTTCAGTGGTTCTCAAGAAGTTAGAACTCAATTTAAGAAGTGAAATCAGAGGGAAAAGAACTTTTCTGACCCTCTCTACAAAGCTAATTCACAGTGCAATTTTCTGTAACATGCCCCGTAACAACCTCGCCCCCTGGGCAGGACCTGGATGCTGCTACAGCCAGGGAACCCAGATCCTCAGTGAGGACGATCCTAAAAGGGGAGCTGCTGCACCTCTACAGTTACTCTATAGTGTGCTGCTGGTGGTTGTGAACGAGCAATTTCCAGCTGATCAGGTTCTGCTCTGAGTCTGCAGCTCCCCCACAATGAGCACTGTGTGTGTGAGGCAGAGTGAGAAGTGCCATGGGAATGCCCTGGCCCTGCTGAAATGCTGCTGACTGGTACCACTGGAAAGACCAACAAAATCTTCTGGAGGTATCTGAGGCCAGAGTGTAACCCTTTGAACTCAAGAGATAAAACACCGCTGTTGCTCATGGTTTGTTTTGCTGGCACTCCAAGGTCCAAGCATTATGTCCACATGGCAGCAACTGCAAGTGGTCAAGCAACATACTGCAAGGGAGGAATGGGAAGGCAGAATGGGAGGAACAGCAGTGTGTGCCATGGTTGCGCACTGGAATCCTTTCACGTTATTCCAAGTCCTTTTGAATGCCTCCTAAAATAAGTGAAATCAGCCATTCCCAAGGCCTGGTCCATGCCTATCATTAATTCAGGAACAGCAACTCATTCCTTTCATAAATGAAAATCTTGCATTTATTCACAGACTGCTAAGAAAGCCCAGTCCTCTGATACCTTCTCCCCATTGGCATCTCAAAAGCTGCAAGTGTCTGGAGCCAGACTGCTCGCTTATCTTGGAGCTGCACACCTCCTGATAAGGAGGAGGAGTACAGGTTACTCACAGTGGTCCAGTTGACTGGAGGAAGTCAGCAAGGGAACAACTTACCAAGCTGCTTATTTCACGAAAGGAATTTTTTTTTAAATCCTCCTTGAAGCTTTTTTTGTTTCCTTTTAGAAAACTAAAAGCTTTTTGGAGAAGCCGCACATTCTCTAAGTCTCCACACTGAAGATCTGAAAGCTTTTTTTCCAAATCAGAAATGGCATAAGTACAAAACTCAACGAGTCACCCTGAATTTGTGGAGGGTGATGTAACCTCTTTCCACAGTCATTTGGTGTTATCTGGTATCTTTCTTAGCCAGCTTAGGGAAGGAATATCCTTACAGGCTCAAAATTCCTCTTCTGATAATCATTAACAACTCTATTTATAGTTTGGAATTAACATGTTCATTCCAAATTAGAGTTAGTTTTGCGTAACAATCCAACTCACCCTCTGTCCCAGAACAGAGAACTCTTTTGATAAGAAAATTATAAACTTCTAACTTATTAACATTAATCATCATGAAAAAAGGGGCACTGGTTGGGTCTGGTAATTGTTTAACACTGCATTAATGTCACCCCAAAATGATGGAAGGATTAAACTCATTTCAAGCTCATATTTACCAAACCTTTTTAATACCTTTAAAAGAAAATTGTGTTTGCACTGATGCCCAGCACCAGCACCATCTACTTTTAATCTTAACGTAGAGTTTTAAGACCTTTTTTTTTCTCTTTACCCAGAATCACATGGTAAAATGATCGAGGAGTTGGGAGAAGGTCCCCTGGATACTACCTAGAAGTTGTGTAATTTGTTACCTGTAGCTCATGGCTACTTGACTTACTACCCCCAGCTCAAATCAAAAAGATGCTGCTTTAGCTCTCACCTGAAGGCAGGCAAACAGAAATCAGAGGTTGAGTGATAGAAAGGTTTTCAATTATGACATTCTCAAATGCTGGAAGTGACTGTAAACCCCAACCTTTGCCTTACTTTTTTGGACTTCTTGTCCAGCTTGAAAGACGCTTTTAGGAGCAGAAGAGAAAGTCTGCCACCTCTACAAGTCATACTGGCTCACCTTAAACACATGGAATGCTTCAAACTGAATGTTGGGGCTTTTGTCTCGCAGCAAGTTCATCATCAGCTTCAGGTTTTCTGGTTTGCTGATGTATTTTGTCATGATGGCAAAGTTGTGTCGGTCCAGAATCAGTTCACCCAGAAGCTATAAGCACAATTAGAAAAAAACACTTTTTTTTTCAGTTCACCACATCATTTTTGACTGCAAAGAAAGCAGCAGCCTATTTCAATGTTTGCTTAAGAGGTTTCAATGTCACTACCTTTAAAAAAAAAAAAAGGAACTAGACTTCCTATCATGCAATGGTTTCTTAATGCCCAATAATGCTCATCTTCTAAATAATATAGAAAGGAATCCTGCATATGAGCTGGGTGTAATAGGGGCTGGTGTGAGCAGTTAGGAAAGAAGCAAGTGTAGTGCAGCTGTCCCACAAAGACACCTTCATTTCATTCCATTCCTGGGTTACATTCACACCCCCCTCTGCTTCCATGTGCAGGCCATGTCACACTTGGTGCACCAGACAGAGACTGCCATGTTACTCCCAAGTTCATTGTAACCCACGTTCTGAACCAAAGCACAGATCTGAGGTCAGAGGAAAAGTGATAGTGCTTGTTCCACAGAAATGGCCCAATGCTTCACCAGAGGTCCAGGAAAGAAAAGACACAGTGAGCTCCTGTGCATTTCAGGAAGAGCATCACAAGCCCTTAGTTCTTCTTTTGATAGAAAAATGGCTTCTCCGTTGCCATACATGCACCTTGATATTCTGCATAACACAGAGTACAAATTTAGGAGGAAAGTGCTGAGAGACTTTACCTTCAAAGATTGTCTCTTTGTTACATAATTCTCAGAATGAAGGAGTTTTTCATAATCCTCAAAGATCTAGAGTAACGAGAAAACACAAATGCATCAGAGTCATGTGCATCCTTCCTTCTCTTGGTCCCTCTCACACCAGAGGAGCAGCAGAGGCTGCAGCAGTGCCACCCTCTAACACTTCACTGCAATGCCAGGCCCAGCTCTTGTGGCCTTTTCTCTTGGTTGGTTATCATGCAGTGAATTAATGCCCAGGAACACTTCTCTTCCAAGTGCTGCAGAGGGGGAATACCACATATGGACTGGATGGAACAGGGGCCGGTGTGAGCCAACTGGGACAGAAGCAAGCCAGTGCCTGGACAGCTTTCTCTTACAGAAGGGTGACTCTGCTGCGAGGACATGTGGGTCCAGAACTTAACATCCACCCACTCATACCGTGGTCATGCCTGGCTGTATGACTTAATACAACACCCCAGAATGGTGATGGTGCATCCCAAATGCTCCTTTTGTGAGGTGCCACCTTGCCTGACTTCAGCACCCTCGCTTGTTAAAGCTGTTTGCCCAGCAAGATTCACTACGAGCAAAGTGTGTGCTGAATTTTGCAGGCATGGACCAAGGGAATCTTGTGGTCAAGAAGACTGAGAGAGAAGGCTGCAATATGTTCAAACTATCTACCAAACAAGCAGGGAAAAATCAACACTGCTGTCACCAAAAAAACCCCAAACCTCACTCAGGCAATTAATACTTAAAAATTTAAAACATTAAATAAATGTAGAAGGGGGACTGTTCCAGTGCAGTGCTTCAGTATTAAGAGAAAAGATTAGCAGAGACACTTATTTTGCTCCAGCTCAGCTGCCTTTGTGACTCAGCAACAATAAGCCTGCTCTTTATCTAACCTTCATGGTAACCAGAATGAAAGAAATTTGTCTTTTCATTTTGGCAATGAAATAAAGAATACATCAGGTAACATGAAACCATAACCCACAATCTAATTCCGTGATCTGTATCGGTCCAATTTTAGTTGAATCCAATGGAATTTTTCTGACCCACACTTGGTCCAAAATGCAGCCAAAAAATCAAAGTGAAAAACAGCAGCTAACCAAGGGACTAATCACCTTAGGAAGATGATAGGAATATTCAGACCTCAGTCCCTCATTTAGGTACATGTAATTTCCAGTAATGCTAAAACTTTTTTCAGTAACTCTTCTTGTCTGTCCCAAAGTACAATAAATAACACCAGTATGGCCCTATCAGTGCTGGGGTGTTACAAAACTGTTAAAAACTATGCACAAGTTTTCCCCCGTGATGTGTTTACACGTGAAGTTTCAGTTCCATTCACACATGAGGAGATCCGATGCATGCAGTGAGGAATAAAACTTGCTTTTAAACTGTGAGTTCTCCTGAAACCCTGGCATGTGTCCCAGGTGTGTGCAGAGGGGGTACCTGCATTTCACATGCCAGGCGTGGATTCTGCTCCAGTACAAAGCAGTGTTTGGTTTTGCAGTCCTATGTGAGGAGTTGATGTGGAGCACGAAACCCCCTGTGTATTTTTTTCCAGTCAAGCATAAACAGATTTTTTTTAAAAGTCTTTCAGCATTGGTACTTACTACATCATAATTTTGTTCCAGAAATTCTGCCACCAACAATTTGTGTCGTGTTAACAGGTCCTGGGGAAGAACAGAGAAAGGTTACCTGAGAGAGCAAGCTCCTTTGATTGTCCCTTGATTCTCAAATGTATTACAGCACTTTTGACCAGAAGGCATTTACAACATGATTTCTATAGACAACACTACATCCATTTTGTGTTTAGTAGGACTTTATGGAGAACTCAGTTAATGTAATGCTAACAGAATCAATATTGAACTATTCTAGTACTCTTTCTTTTTATTCCTGCTTCCCTCCCACCTCTTCTTGTTGTTGATAGGTCCTAGTGCACAGTATTCACATTAAACAGGGATAGGGAAATGGAAGAAAGTAAATTAATCCTTTATGGAGGATGAGCTATGGTCCCCAAGCCAAAAGTGATCTACATGCTGGGGATGACCCTAAGCCTGAACTGCTATTGCTCACCTCCAAGAATACAACAAGGAAAACTCAAATTCAACCACTGTATATACATTTAGCTATTTAATAATGAAACCTAGGCACCAACCTAAGCCAAGCCATCCAGGCTCCCACCACCTCCACTCCCTTCCCAGGAAGGAGTCTCAGGTAAGTGGGATGAGTCCCTTCTGTAGAGCTTTTTCTGCCTAAGGTTGGCTTTCTGATAAAAAGCAGTAGCAGACCTTTCAGACAGCTGGACGGGCTGCCTCCCATTCTAAAAGGCCAACTAATTTAAATTTAAATTTATAAAACGTCTCCCACAGAATAGGGATGCTGGTGCTCAGTGACAGAGATGCAAATATTCAGCTCCACAAGAAATTGAGTCTTTTTACTGGATGAATAGCTATGAAATGGATTGGCCAGTGTGAGACATTTAAGTATGATTTTTATCTTACTGCTTCTTTTAAAATGCAACATTGATCACAATAAATGCCTGATGAAGTCCATTCAAGTTGGTATTTTTCAGTTAATCAGTTTCATAATTCCTTTTCATAATCTTTTTCTTGGTTTCCCTACCCAGGCAGAGACTGAAGCTGATGAGGAGCTCAAGCAGATGCACAGACACATCCTCACAAATAAAAGAAATCCTTTACATACTAATCCTTTAATTTATTTTTACCATCAATTATAAGAGGAAAGCAGAGTGCTACAAAATCCAGTGCCTGTTTTAAATACATCCCTTCATTTAGCAGGACTGCAGTGACAGCAGTTTTAAAGGCTGAGTGAAACACGTGATTCAGGAGCTTTTATGCAGGGCACTTAGAGGCAAGTACAACATCCTTCAATAGGGGGCACAAATGAAATATAATCCAAAATGAGTTTTTCATAGGAAATGACGAAGAAGCGTGGAGCAGCAGCATTCATCCGGCATGTTCCAACTGCTGCTTGCACCCTCCACAGCCAGCTTATACCTTGAAATACAAGCCCTTTTCCTCTGCATTTTTAACAGCTCTGTTTCTTCTCTGCAATGCACCTGGATAACTTTAATTAAAAACTACATCTCCAGATCATAAAAAATTCCAGTACTTCCCTACTATAAATATCCTCAGACTTTAATGCATATTTAATTAAGCCCTCCTCTGGTGCATAGACTATCCAAGGCTTTCAGCTCTGAACCAGACACCCTGGTGGCAACTACAAACCCAACATGGGGGCAACAGAACTGAAAGCGTGAGTTCAGTAATCCAACCAGCAAACAATCACAGCACTTATTTTTCTAGTATTAGAAATGCTCCATATTTCATGATTCAATCGCTTCCACATCACTTCTTGCTGTTCCAGCTATTCAGAATAACAGGCAAACAGGAGATGAGATGAGCAGCTGGTTTACTTCCAGAACTGACCATGTACCAGGTGCTAAGAGGCAATTTGAAAAAAACTAAAATTAAAATTAAATACATTTCCCCCAAGCATTTTAAAAGGCGATTTCTATCCTTTGTCTGAGGATGAACTGCCCTCATACTCCTCTCTTTCCAGTGCATGTGAGGATGTAGAATCCTATTTTTAAATCCTGCTAAAAATACACTCAGTTCACAGGGGACAGCAGTACATTCTGCAGCTGTAGATCAGCGAACAACATCAATCCCTCTTGTTTTGGGAGGGTTGTAGTAGTCTACAGTCCCTGCCACACCTTAACTGACCCCTGTCCCCATCCTTCCTCCTGACTAGGGTGAAGACTGTCCATCACCACCAACACACTCTGCTGTCGTGCTCAAAGCAGGACCTGGGGAGAAGATGCAAATCTGTTCTGTCAAGCTGGGAACGGAGTCCAGGAGCACTTTTTCTGACCAGAGACAAATATTCTTCTGAGCATAGGGTAAAATGCCAGAAACAAAAGATTTAAATATCTCAGTCATGTTGCCTTTTTATACCTTGTCTGTGTTTCTGTGCTACTTTGAATTTCATAACCTTTACTTAATGGACACCACAACAGCGAAACTTAAAATAAGGGAAAGATGCTGCAACTGATTAAGGGGTGATTTGAATTGCTAATCCTGCTCAAGTCATTACTGAAGAATGCAACGTTATCTCCATTATGCAAATCTTAATCCCATTCAGTAGGTTAGTAAACACCAGTAAAAAGCCCGGTTTCAGTGTATGTTGAATCACTGAGCTGAGTTCTAACATTCCTTACAATTATTCCTGAGGTCTGTCTAATCATGTTTCTAATTAGCTCTGAAAGGAAAGAATAAACAAGGTGTTTCTATGACAGCAAGGAGCTCAGTGATATAAGAAAAAAGAAGTTACATCTGTATTTAGAAGAGTCTTTAACTAAAAAAGATTTTCCCTCAGCCTTCTTAAATTGTTTTTCAGAAATAAGTAAATCTTCCCTGTATGTGAAGTTCTCAGGCACCGATTTTTTTTTTTTCTCAAAGACTATACTAGCACCTGGTGGGAATGATGATGGTCACATGCAAGCTCCAAGAAATTTGGCAGCTTCACCCAACCTCGTTTTTAATATAACACAAACTCTACACAGAGCCTGTGCAGTGCTTCTACCTACTTAGCTTTTAACACTTCAGTCCTTACACTGAACCATGGGTCACAAAAGTAAGACTATGAATACATTGTAAAATAATCAGCAGGCTTGGCATTAATCTAAACTTGACTGCTGAGCTCAGAAGGAACAGCAAAAATTACAATGATTTCAAATGTTAGTTTTAAATGATGCCTTCTATTTACTGGTGTGGTCATGATGGGCAGCAGGTTTGTCTTGGAGGAAGGTGGGGAGAGAAAAAGGTTATGCATTTTAGAAGAACTGTATGTAATACATGATTAACTTGAGTTTTAAATGGTAGCATAAAAGACCATGGTTTATCAAGGTGAAGAATGCTAATTAAATACAGATTTACATTTCTCCAAAGATTCTTTGCAGACTTGATCACTGTTGTGAATCCTGCTACAATCAGACCACGGGTTAATTATATCCTTTACTGAACAATAAAAAAGCCACCCTGCAACACAACATTCAGTGATGACTTCGGATGGAGTGCTGCTTTTGACACAAATTATGATGCAGGTATTAAAGAATTTACCTTGAATGTAGCAAAGGCATCAGAAGCAATATCAAATGTTGACATTTCCACATATTTAAAAAAGTCTCTGAACTGTTCTGAAAATAGTATGATTTTGGCCAAGGGTTCGTGGCGGATACACTCTCTCAGCATAATTCCACAACGTAAGGCAATATTTGGGGATTCATATCTGGAGAATGAAGAGAAACAGAAAACATCAAAACATAGAAGAACAAAGATAAACAGGCACTTTTCTAACAACAGGGACCTTTGTAGCACAGGGAACGCATGCGCCAGAGGGGACATCACACATGGATGGCAGCTCCCAGCCACAATGTTGTACCCAGCTGCAGGACCTCATCCCAAAGCTTAGGAGCAGACACACAGGTAAGGCTGACAGAATTTTTCATTGCAAACCTCTCTCTTCCCAAGCCAAAACACATTTCAATGTAAATTTGCACTACACCTCCTCACTGTGGAAAGACCGTGGGGAGTGTGCAACATTTCAACAGAGCTCCTTCACCCTTTTGGATTTGTGAGATAGCACAGCCCGTACAATATAATAACCTCCCTTTTCAGATTTAATTCTGAGCTCCTCAGTTTATCCAAGAAAACTGTAACACCTCATGACCATCCATCTCCTCCCACTCCTCCTCTAGAGGATGTCGCCCTAGAGTATTAATGAGGAAGGTAGGAAGAGTCTCTCCAGGCAGTCTACACAGGATTAAGCTTTCTGTAGCTCTGAAAATCTTATTTTTTTGCAGTTTAGGAGGAGTTCTGCTCAGTTCCTTTTCTGCAGAGGCTATGGCTGTGTTCAGGACACAAGTACCCATTCCTCAAGTTACAATCCTGTTATGGCACATGCATTGCAATAGCCAGGAGCCAGTACACATCTTGCCCTTGGAGGGGAAGGGAAGGAGGGGGGAGGCAATTCAGATCATCTTCTATTTCTATAAAGTCTTGATTTCTTTAAAGCTGAAATTAATCTGAAACAAAACTGTTAGAAACATATTAAAAAAAAAAGATGAAATCCAACAGTCAAGAAGGACTTAAAATTAACTTCTTCCAGCAGTCTGCTAGAAATCATGTGAAAGTGGTAAAGTCCAAGGGGACAGAAATCACTCTCTGTTTCAATAAACTGGTTATACTATATCAGAACTGTGTATTATCACCCAGAGCTTATCAGCATCATTTTTCCTTTGCACAATTAATTCCTATCACTAGGCCAAAAGAAATAAAAAAAAAAAAAAAGAAAAATACAAAATGCCATCTGTGCTGTAAGTGAGTGGGCCCTCAAATTTACCACCAGCTTGCAATTTAAAAGAACAGTAGTGTTCTGCGAGCATACCAGAGCTGCATACTTCAACCTGCTGTCAACAATAGTTGGCTTAATGAAAAATGAATTGCTATTCCAAACAGGCAAATGAAGCTTCCCACCCTCAAGGAAATGCAGACACTCAAGCTCCTATTTGTTTTGGTTTGGGGAAGCATTTGCAAACTTGAATTTCTAACTCGTCAGACAACAGAAATTTGCTGATGTTTCCCATAGAGGCATCAACTCCATTAACAGGAATACTAATTTTCAAGGAAAATGAGGCAGAGCTGCTCCTAGGAGTGCAGCCAGGAAAATATTTAATAGTTGGCTAATGAATATTTTGGTTGGAATAAAAGCAAATTACATTGTTTCCAGCACAATAACTTTTAAAAACATTAAGTATCAACAGAATCATTCTTAGTCAAATGCTCCATTATCTGGAAGTGGGTTATGGACCTTTGGCTGTTCACATAAGCAAGGGAAGTTGGGTTTGGCTCCTGGAATATGCCTGGAAGAAGTTTACAGGCTGCCCAGTCATAGCTAGCATGTCCTTTGCACCCACACTTACATGCAAAGCCACCAGGCAGGAATGATAGAAATGTGTTTCAAAATCACTTCTTATGAGCAATTAGTGCTCTATGCTGATGTATTTCCACAACAGAAAAATATACTGAGTTCTTCTCTCTTTAGATGAACTTACAACCTAAAGAAGCCCCCACACAGTGAATACTGGAGAGAACTAGAAAATGAAACAATGGACTTGAAGTATTTCAAAACACTTATTGTGGAGGTTGCAACAGGCAAGACTGAGAGCAGAGACGCATCTCCGTGTAAAGGGAATCATTCTTGCATGGTTAGTGCAGAAGATGGTACAAAGTGAGGAGCACAGGCAGGACATTTGGAAGGCATCAAGCCTGGGAGACACAAGGTCTTAAACATATATTCTGATCTGATTTTACGTTACTTGTATAGCCTGAGTTTATCCTTAGATAAACTCAAGGGGAATTCTGCAACCGCAGCCAGTATACCATTAAAGCTTTAACTGTACTGTGACATGAAGAGGTCATCACAACACAGGCTGGGGCAGTGTCTAGGTGAGAGATAGCATGTGGCATGAGATACAGATATATAGATATATATTCACAAAGAAGCTTCTAAATTTGTCACTTGAGAGAAACAGTGCAAGTGCCTCAAGTCCTCAACAGTCACTGTCCTAGAGGGAAAATATTTTAAATTACAAAGGACCAAAGTTATTTCTGGGCTAATGCAATAGGCTGACACAAGAGAAAAAAAGTGGCCAAAATACAACTGGTTCTCTATGTACACCAAATACTGTACTCATCTGAAATCCTATACACAAAGCCTGCACACAGAAAATAAGATGCTACTAAAGCAAGTCCTCGTGCAGCAGCAAAGTCAAATGACTTAGACAAATGAAAGAAAGAGAAAAAAAAGTGAACTATGTGCTGTGTGTTTTCTGAAGCTGAGAAGCTGGAAGGAAGCAGGCAACAAGTAAAATGAAGCCTAAAAGGTAGGAACTGTTATCTCAAGCTGGCGGTTCCACTGGAGTATGAGACAGGAAACACTGGGCGGGAGCTCTGATTGAAGATCCTTCCCACCCAACAGAGCTCACATTAAGCTGCAAAAAAGCAACCTTTCGCTGTTGGGGACTGACAGGGGGCAGAAGAAATTTTCCATCCAATAGAAGTACAACAGTCACAGTAGTCCTGGGCCATTTCTTTTATAGTGATGATAGATGTGATTTATTTTTTTCTCCAGGTAATGTCATGATGTCATGTAACAAACATGGAATGGCACAAGTCAGCCAAACCCACTTTCCGTTAAGCAGATTTTGGTTTCCTATATTTCCTATAGCATTACATGCATATATATCTATATAATATAAATATAATTCATTCAGTGTTAAATACATAGGAAAACATGTCCTCAAGTCACATTTTCACATGGTGGTGCTGAACATGAAGTGCTTGTTTCCCAGCCCCACAGCTGACTGCACACACGCACCCCACTCTGTGGGCACGCAGCAAGCTGCGTGTGCAGGGCCCTGCCCTGGCTGCAGGCACAGATTTTGGTTCCAGCGGGACACAGGCAGGGAAGGCATCATCACATTTGACATCATTACACTGTTCTGCAGCAGCTGCTCAGATACCAGAGTCAGGGCTGGGCAGAACTGACTCTGGACTTCTGCTGATGGATTCAATTGCACTTTTTAACAAGACATTCCAGAAATGGCAATTCTGAGCCAATGCAGTGCTGCAGAGAGCTAGTCAAGACATCATGAACAAGGAGCCTGAGGACCACAGACACACTGCTACATGCAGCAGGATTCTCCAAAAAAAGCATCTAAGTGATGCCATTTAAATTCATCCACTGACTCAGGTAATTTACAATAAAATGTCTGTCAGAAGAATATATGCATAAGAACTTCGTTATCATCTTAATATTCTTGGTTGCTACAGATGCCAAAGAAAATCTGTGACATAATCCAAAAATATTTTTTATCTTTAAATAAAGCCCAGACATATGGTAATGATACATGTGCAACGTGCAAGATCAAAATGAGTGAAAAATTGGAAAAGCAAAGCAGAGAAAAGGGAAGAAAATGATTGTATATACATATGAAATTAAAAACAGTTTGTAACAATGATGGAGAGAATTATCATCACTGTCCTTAAAGTACTGCTTTGATGTTTATATAAATGGTGAATTTTAATGAACACATGAAATCAAAATGTATTTAACTACCTTAGTGGTTTCCTTTCTGAAGAAGCTGGCATTTAGTAACACAAAACAAGTCAAGAGTTTCAAAATTAAAGCTAAATCACAACAGATCACTATACTTCTAAGAGCAAGACCCAGCTCAGCCCAGACACCTGCCAGGGTTCCCACAATTCTGCCCTGCCAGGAAGGCAGCAGGTCCCCACCTCCTCTAGTCCCAGCAACCAAGAACTTTGCCACCATGCTCAATCACAAGCTCACTGTTCTTGAAATCCCTGGTACTGTTTAGTTCTCTTGGTTACTTTTTCCTTACTCAGCTGTCCTGGAATGTGGTCACTTCTGAAGGAAATAACTATTTTAAAGGACTCTGTGCTTAGACTTCTCCTGGCTGGGGCCTGTCCGTGGGAGAGGGGGGAGGCTGGCTGAAGGGAATTTTACCCTTGGGGCTGCAGCCTCATCATGTACAAACCTTAGATGGTGCTTAAGTACTTTCCTGGCTATGGAGCAAATGGTAAAAAGGCAACTCTTCAACCTCAAGAGCAAGAAAGACACTTAAAAAGAATCATTCTCTTAATAACCATTAGTTTAAAAGGCTTATATCATGGCTTTGAATAGCTGTTACCGGTGTGACCATACAACTGCTATAAGAGTTCACATTGTTCCATACTGATCAGCTAATAAATGCACTTATTCCCACATCAGTTATTTAATCCCAGTGACATATATTCTCCTTTCCTTAGGAAAAAAAATAACCAAAATCCTAAAGTCAAAAGAAAATTGAGCAGAAAACAGTAGACTTCAAGGGATGGTAAAACAAAGCTGTTCACTGAACAGAAAGTGCTTTTGTCAAAAGTAAAGGGTACAGGAACCTCAAGGGTTTTAGGCCCACACTTGTGCACTCCTGAATGCAACTACAAGTGATGTTCTCTCCACATGGGAGTCTACTCCCCCTCCCTGGCCACTTTATCTTGGGACTCACCAGGTTATAGAGGTTAAAAAATATTTACTGCTGAAAGTTGTAGCATTAATTACAGAATTAATTTAAAGTTGAAGTTCAGTCGTGGCCACAAGCATTGGAGAAGTCTGTCCCACAGGCACAACTACTCTTTTAATGCATTTTTGCTTCTCTCTGTTCTACCACATAGTAGTCCAGTTTGACTCCCGTTATTTACAGACACCACTGTTGGTCATTCCTGCAATGCAAGAAGGCCTAAATGAACCTCAGCAGTCACCAACAATGTTACACAAGAGTTTATGGTGAGAACTGAAGTACACATCACATGGGGAGCAGTCAAAACCAACCAGCACATAATTATTTCAACATGAAGTTTGGTGAAGAAATAACATTCAAATGAAATAATCTGATCATTAAAAAGTATAGCGTTCCACAGAAAGAAAGTCAATATGAAAAAAATAAGGTAAGAAATCTGGAACAAAATCTGAAAATCCTTTTTTTTTTTTTTAAGTAAAAGTGAGAAAGTAGATCAACTGCAATGCCAGCAGGTTCCAGGCAATGCTCTTTAATGAAAATCAAATTAAAGCACCTACCCTTTTAGAAGCATGAATAGGATATGTGGATGGGCACTAATGTATTCCACAGTAGGGCTGCGTGTGCCAATTTGTCTTCTCAAGATATTGTTGAATATCTGGGAAACGTCCTTTTTGCCCTGTTAAAGAAGCAAAATATATCTTTGCTTAGAAAAACATGAGCAAATGACCATTTACTATAATATCTATTTAAAGTGCAACTGAAATTGAAAACAGAACAAGTCACTCTTTTATTTTTTTCTCCACAGTCTCTTCACCTCATATTTGCTGTTTCTCCCATGCCACAGGAAGGCTTCCTCCTTCAGGCAGCTCTGCAGGCTCCTGACTGCCCCACTCCCTTTTGCATCCTTCTTTTCCTAAATGAAGATGTGCATTCCTCTGACACTGTCAAGCAAGTCCCCGGCTATTTCAAATAGCAACACTAAAGCACCATAAAAGCAAGCCACTACCCTGAGCCAAGCGTGCTGCTGCCGTGCGTGCTGTTACTCCCATAGCCTCCAAATGTAAGTTACTGAGCTGGTACCAAACCATTGCCACACTGCCTACACTTAAACAGCTAAAGCTTTTCATTAGTCAAATGCAAACAATTCCAAGTGTGATTGCATTTCTGAAAACCAGGGTTAAATTGAAACTGCCCATTATTTACCATGAAAAATGAAATAACTACTACCAGTAAAACGGCTGCATCACATACGTTTCTCTGCTTTAATCAAAACTAAGCTCCTTCTCTTTGTCCTAATTTTGTGCTGTATGCACCTATCTATACAATCACATTTTGTCTTCAAATGCTTCCCTGTGCAAACAGCTTTCCAGAAGGTCTTCCCAAATCATGTTCTATTCAGCCACAGGGTTCACCAACACATCTGGCATTAGAAATCCTCTTCCTCCCCCACCACTGTCTTTCGTGGCACAGCAGACAAATTGATGTGTGAAGTTAAGGGAGGCGGGAGACGGCTGCACCAAGGACCAGTAACCAAGGCACTGAGTCAACAGCAGGTCACTATGCACAGGGCAAGCTAAAGCAAAAGGTCACTTATAATCTGTACATGCTCATTGATCTGTCTTGGGAGGACAAACATTCTTTGGCAGAGAACTTATTGAATGTTTGAAGCCAAGGAGCAGATAGTTTCACACGGAGGAAAATTCCCTGGTTTCACCTCTACAAATAAATCAGTGCTGGGGAACACAAAATATTCTGCTTTCCTACTCGTTCCAACCCAGCTGGCTTGGAGACTTGGAGACTCAGGGAATTAAACAGGAGAATCAAATCAGAGCAGGCCAGTCCATCTGCCTTTGTCTGCAACACTTTTTTTGACCCTTGGACATCCTTTCAAATAGGCTAATTCGGTATAAAGTCATCCCATTCTCCCCTATCTTTACAACACCCATATCATATGCCTGGAATCCTGTGATCCCCACGGGCTTCAGCAGTTACTCCAAGAAGAAAACAATCCAGACAGAGGAGAGCTTTTGAAAGGATGAGGTAAAGATGGCCAAAAATTAAGTGATCCTCTTTGCTCTGCCAGATTTTGTATAGTTACTTAATACTGTGTGCATTGCAGCATAATATCCATGAGCAGAGAAGAGATAGATATAGATATATAGATATATGTATCCAATTATAGCTCATTTTCTAGAGATCAGTGATAGTGAAAGCCAGAGTTGATCTTCCTGGGTTCTCCAGGAGGGAATGGAGGCAGATAGGAGGGAACCACAACAGACTTCCCTCACCACCTGACATACATTAAAATTGGAGGAGTACTTTTGAAACGCTCCTTACTTGGATCTGCAATTGAATTTTGCCTTCTAATGAAATACACATGGCCACTGGAGCACAAGATAAGGCAGCATGAAGAGAAAGCGGCTAGACAAGAACAAAAAACCCTGCCAAGGATGCATTATATAAATAACAAATTGTATAATATCTATACCATAATTTAGCCCCCATTTCAAGGCAAAGTAAGGGAAAGATTCTAACATCACCAGTCCTGGTCTTGAAGTTATTTGCTGCCTATTTTAGGGGCTTTACAGTTTGTGAACCTTTAGGCTTACACACAGTAACAACTGCATTTTTAGTTGACTTCTTCTGTGTGCACACTTTCCTCAGTTCTTCAAAGTTCAAAAATAAGTTTCATATTTTAAATTTCTAAATATCCAGTCTGATCTTGATTCTGGGCTCCTGCCCAACCTGACTTAATTGCTTCATAAAAATATCATCACGGAAATTATATCTTGTTTGTTCCATGGCAGAAGCAATAAACCTGTGTTTTCTATGGATGTGTGATGGATGTGTGCAAGTCTCCCCTACACAGCCTTTGAAAACACATCTTCAAAGGGAAGTTCAGCTGTGATAAATTGGGATCAAAGTGGGTAACAGGGTTGGTGAGGAGGAGACAGGGAATCAGGACAAAGCAAAGTCACATTATTGTCTTCAGAAATCAGTTTTTCAGTAGTTTATGATTTGCTTTCTACCATTACATACGGATCAAAAAATTAACTTGCATATTACAGAGTGATGAAATTGCTTGTTCAACAAAGAAACTTAAATACCACCTGGGACCACCAATATAACAAAACGGAAACAGAATAGTTGATACACTGGAAAAGTCAGTGGGAACATGAAGACAAAGCAGCACATGCTCTTACTGTCCTCTTGTTCAGTGACATTTCATTTCTAGTCTTTTGTCAAAAGAACATGTACAACAGCTTGGCTAAATGAATCAAAAGTTTTGCAATGAAAAAAGTATTTTGCAATAAGAATTATTGTAAGTGTTTGTAGTAACAGCAATTCAACAACAGATTAGGTATTTCATCCAGTGCTTGCTAAAGACTGTGTGTTCGATACGTTCATACAGAATTTTTTCCTGGCAGAAGCAATACAGACTGTTGTGTAACTAAAAAAATGCAGAAGTGTCCCTTCTGTGCTAACAGTATCTTCTCCTCCCCTCTTCTCCATTTTTCTTAAAGGGTTTTTTAAAGGCTTGGGTGGGTGGGTTTTGAATATTTTTGTAATTAGACATTTAACAGTAACCAGAGGAGCACAGAGAAGACAAAGGAAAGGTTCTCACTAAATTCTAGCATTAAAAAAAAAACCCTCCTGAACTCAAGACCCAAGCAAGAGTGAGAGAATTCCACTAAAGACATTTTCAAAAATTAATACAAAATAAATAAATCAGTCCTTGGTCCTGGATTTACTAGAGGTAGGGGGAACAGTGGGAAAAAGGAAACATAAATCATCTGTTTTCCTCCCTTTCATTCATTCACAAAATGGAAAGAAAATAACTTCTATACATGACTCCCACAAAAGGTGTCTCTGAGAGCATCAGATCTCTTTGAGAAACTGATTTTTCTCTTCAGCAGCTGCCCATATGTTGGGTACTGCTCCTGTTCCAGACCTCAGTGGTGGAGGTTTGGCTCCCATGAGTGGGGATTTCCCGCTGATGGTTGTACACTTGTGAGGAGTCACCAGCGCCCAGGAGCCGCAGAAATCATGGAACTTTTAACAGCAGTCCCTGGGGGCCACTGTCCCAGCTGACTGCAAACCACAAGAATATGACAATGACCTGACAGTGACAGAGTTTATTCCCATCCCTACCAGTCAACAGTAAATTGACAGGGTTTATATTTATCCTGAATTACTGCAATCTTTGCTCGTATAACTCTTCTTTTCCTTACTTATAAGCAAGTTCAATTGTCATAGCAGTTGTTTACTAGGTTTTTGGTTTTAACAACAAAGCTGGCAAGAAGTTTCACATAATATATAATTTTATATATAAATATATAAAATTAAATAATATATTAACATATACATTCACATTAATCTTTCTGCCATGAAAAAAAAAGTTATATTCCTTTCTTCTTTTAATCTAAACAATTCAGTGGGGGACACCCAAATTATCTTGTGACCTGCTGTCTGTTTTTAACATTTTTTTTCAACTTCTTTCCTCCCAACTAAACCATTTTAATTCTTTCAGTCTTTGTCACATGAAATTTTCCATGCTTCCAATTATTTTTATTCCATGTCCCTGAACCCCTTCTAAATCGGACACACTCTTCAGAGACAGCTCTAGTTGCACTATCCCAAAGATCATCCCTGCAGTTTACAAGGCTGGTCCTAGACAGTATTCGCAGCACCATGTCCTATCTTGTCTGGATACACAGGACAATATTTCTTTATTGGTTTTGTTTTAATTAAAAGAAAAAACAAAACAGATTTACTGCCAGTGTACGAGCATGTCTTTCAGGACACCAACCAATCTAGAGCAGGTACTTTCTTCAGCCTGTGAAAAGCAGTTTTGAATGCAATGAAATTATTTAGACTTCAGAAAAATACAGCTTTACTCACTGACAACACCAAGACCAAGGAGATGAAAAAAGTTTATGGATGCTGACCTACCTCAAAATCTATCAGCTGCAGGTTGGCAATAAGCGTCACTAGAAGGCCACTGTTGTAGAGCTCTTGTGCCAGCTGGGCCACGATTTCTGTGGGTGGCTCTTTGTCCGTGGTCCCACACAGAATTTCCTTCATTGCTTGCAGAGATTTTGACACTTCCTCCGATGCCTTTCCGCCAGCAGATAATGGGTTTTGTTTAAAAAAAATGAAACAGGAAAAAAAAGGGGGTTCTTTTAAAAGACATGCATTCAAAACAAATGTTTCTAAATGTACTTGCAATTACCATTATTTATTGCAAAATTATTTAATAATTTTAAGCAACCGTGGAGGCTGGAGCATCCCTACTGTATCCTGCAGGCCTTACACAACATAAACTCAATCTAAACATGGCATGCCATCACTTACAGACCACAGACATAAAATAGGGCCAAGAGAGCAATCAACAACCAGTGCCAGCGAGATCCTTTAACAGTTTTGGAGGCAGGCACAGCCCTGCATAAGCAGCAGCAATTTCACTGTTGCTCCCTGTGCCCTCCCCAGTGGGTTCCATGGCACACATGGGGCAAGAGGTGCCAGATGAAGGTACCAAACCTGGTGGCTGCTCCCACCAGAGGGGTGGCTGCTGGGCTGTCTCCCCATCCACTGCTTCCTGATGGGCTGTCCCAGCTCCTCTGCTGGAACCCAAATAAATCCTTGCAGCCCTGTGGCGCTGCTTAGCCCGGCAGGCAGCTGAACACCACACAGCCATTTGCTCACTGCCCCTCAGAGAGATGGGGGAAGGAACTGGGGGGAGTAACTAAATTTGTAGGTTAAGATAAAGGCAGCTTAATAGGACAGAAAAGGAAGGAAAAAACAGTAGCAATGACAACAACAATAAAAATAACAATAATAATAAACAAGTGATGCACAATGCAATTGCTCACCACCCAATGTCCAGCCAGCTCCTGAGCAGCAGCCCTGGGCCAGCTTTCCCCCCAGAATTATATACTGAGCATAATGCCATGTGATATGGAATATCCCTTTGGCCTGCTGGGGTCAGCTGTCCCAGCTGGGTCTCCTTCCAACTTCTTGTGCCCCCCAGCCCTCTTGCTGGTGGAGTGGGGTGAAGAGCAGAAAAGGCCTTGACTTAGTGTAAGCACTGCTCAGCAACAACTAAAACATCAGTGTGTCAACTTTATTCTTATCCTAAATCCAAAACACAGCACTGTACCAGCTACTAGGAAAAAAAATTAACTCCATCCCAGCCAAAGTTTGACAGCTTCACATTGCCACCACCTATTTCTCCTCATCAGGTGTGGTTTGAACCAGCATCTTCCACAAGGGATTTGCTCACTGAGTGCACAAGCACTTCAGTCTCAGGTTGAGACATTTTAAATTAAACAATTTGCTTTAGTAAACCTCCACAGCTGCCACCACGTGCAGCAAAATAAATCTTTCACATCTTTTGCTCCCACCTAGCATATACTAATCCTGTGCAATGTTTCAGGTACTTTATGTAGAGGATGAATCAGGAATTACCTTACAAAGTATTTTGATCAGCAAGGTTACAACAGGGAAAGGAAAGAGAGACGCCTGTAAACAGGTAACAGCTTAGCATTCATGCAGTGAGCAGGTTTAAATCAGATGTGAGTGATAATACCCCACCTCCCACAGAAAATGACCACTGGCTGCAGCATGCCATCTCTGGCTCACGCTCTCCTCACAGCTTTGCTCCACTTGGAATAAATAAAGACTCCGTGGAGCAAAGGATTTTCATTTTTTCATGTGAGTGTGTGTGCTTTAAATCCCACCTGCTGCAGCCATGGGGCTACAGAGGCAATGGCTCCTTCTGGGTCAGGTTATATTTATTAAACACACGACCTGCAGCAAGGCCAATCGGATTCTTTGGCAGGGAGTGGGAAGAAAGTAAGGAACAGGTTTGAAAGCAAAGCTGAGAATGACAGCAAAGTGCCAGGCAGTATGCTGAAGACAGGACAGCATTCACATCTTTGAAAAACCTTTACTTGAAATTAGCCTTTTGTTAGCATAGCAGGTGAAAAAAAATCAAGACAACACAGAAAACCCAAGACCGATTTGTAAAAGCTAACTGGAAATTAATGGATGTTTAAAGCCAGATCAATAATTTCAATATATCTCTCATATACATTGAAAGGAAAACCATCATGCTTTCAAAAACTACCCCATCAATCTGCATAAAATAACCCCACAGTGCTCTGAAAAGGCATCTCTCACCTGCTGCTGATCTCCCAACACTTCCAATCACAGATTTTATTCACATTAGTGAATAAAAACGTTAGAAAAAAACAGAAGTCCTAAAAAAAACCAAAACCAAAACCAAACCTAACCACAGTAAAAAGCCACTTTTATGTTGCAGCTACCTGGAAGATTCAAGCATTGATCTTGCACAGCATAAAGGACTGCTCTCCTCCATACTCTTTGTACCTACTCACAGTTTTCTGCTAGTTGAGATAGGTCAGCATGAGCAGCGTGTAAATGAGCATGACTATGTGATAACTTTGAACAGCAGAAGTCTTGATGTTCCTTACCATCACTCAGCAAAGAGCCTATTTTTACCTCAAATGTTAGTGGTGTGTCACTTGAGATATCCCATAGAGTACAGATGGGATTAACAACAGGGGAGCTATCTTAGAAACTAAAGCTCTAAATCTTTATAAGAGCTAGGGAAATATTTTCATTTCAAAGGAAAAGCCCATACATTTTTGGCTTTCCACCCTTTCCACTGGGCTGGGTGTGAATATCTCTGGCATTCTGGAGTTGAAAAAAACATTAATAACTTTCCTTTCAAGTAGAAGTAGTCCTTTCTGATATATAGAAAAGGGGTCTGCAAGATTCAGCTTTAGGTTTAATTCTCAAAAAGGAGGCCAAAAAGTAAAGCGCTGTGTGAGAAAATGAAACAGAACACTGGTGCTGGTGGGCAGAACCGGGCACCACAGCTGCATTTCTCTAATCACCTGCCATCCCATCCACTCACTTCCTCCCCCTTCATAACCTCTCCACAGTCTGTGTTTTGGCGTGCAACTCGCCACCAAAAGTTATTTCCAGTCAAATCTAAGGACCGCTCCTCAGTGCCTATCCCTCACAATGTATCCAGAGGAAAACCATAATCCTGAACACAGGTTCTTAAATTAACAGTCTCCATTTTGACATTTCCACTTAATCTCACAGCAATTTTAGAATAATACCTTAAGTACATAAGCACTGTTTCTGGGACGGAAACTTTCTTAAGACTCAGAGAAAAAAGACATTCCAAGATCCAAAGACCCAAGATCTGTCCAAAACAAACAACAAAGAACATTTATTCACTCAAATACATAGAAAATACAAGATGACAGAAACATATCTGGATAAGAAGTCAGACCCGTCCTGACCCTCTTTAGCAAAAACTGCAAAAACCAACAAAAAGCCTCAGCAAGACATCCTCTCCCCAATGTTACAAACAGAATTTCAGTGGGAAAAAAATAAAAAGGATTTGCTAGAAACCCCTAAGTCTATTATGACTTCCATGCTACTTTTTATTTTCCATCAGTGGCAATAACAGCAATAGCGATGTGCTGCAACCATCACTCCAGCAGAAGTTACAGTGCAAAAGAAAGAGTTTCATGAAATATCTAAGTATTTCAGCCATTCATCTCACTCTTGCAATTAGGCACAATCTTATTTCCAGCAGATTTTCCTTTTATCCTCTAGGTGCAAGTCCTTTCCATCCTGACTGAATTAATGTCATTATATTTAGAGAGGCTGTTGTGAATAGAGGGGGAAAAAAGGAGGAAAGGAGAAAATTAAACAGATAATCCTAAACAGAACAGTTTACACATATTACATACAAATGTCAAAAGTGGGACACGCTGAACTTTGGACAGTCAAAAGTTGCAGGTAGGGACAAAAAAGCAAGGATGAAATGCAAGCTGATTCCCAGCACACACGAGTTTAGCACTTGCACTGCTGCCCCTGCCCAGATGTTCTCAATCTCCTAATACAAGTTCCTGGTCTTTCAAACAAGTCTCCAACCAGAACTGACTCTGCAACCACAGAGTACAGTTTATAGTGACAGGCAAAGAAGAGGTTTTTGGGTTCATTTTGAAAGACAGGATTTTGTGTAAATGTTGAAATCTAACAATCCTTGGATTACTCTGCTAATCCTACTGGACTAGATGATCTACAATAGCCTTGGAGATGGAAAACAGACACCATGGATAAGCCTGCATAACTTCTCTATGTTAAATTATAAACATGTTCAACACCCCCTCCGCATAAAGGTGATTTTTTTTGTCAGCATTTTTATGTCTTTCTAAACCTACCAACAGCTTCAACCAGAGTTGGAAATTTTGAAGATTCTTGTCTCAGTTTATTTTCCTCACAGATCAAAGTTTTGTCACTGTTGACTTAATGGGAACATAACACAAATAACAGAGCTTATGGAGAAATGATTCCCTGAAATTCTATATGAAAAAAATCTTCCCTGAAAGATTGGTTGATCTTCATGTGTGGGATAGAATGCTGAGAGGAGAGCCATAAAAATATGGCAAATAGGACCATACAGCTTCTGTTTGTGTACCTAGTATATTTCCAGGTCGAAAATCTCTCTATAAACTGTTGCTTTCTTGCACAGCAGCAGACAGTAACACACAGAGATGCCTGCCAGCATGATGTTAAATACTCTAACGTGTGATTCAGTGATCTGCCAGTACTCCATGCTATATATTGCAACTAAAAGCATAAAGCTCCATGATTCAGTCTTCTCTGGTTTTAAAATATTCTCACTGTGTGATTCAAACCTATTTTTCTCCTAAAAAGACAGTGTCAATGCACCTCTCTCTACTTGTCACTGTAAGGATTCCCAAGAAAAGCCATTAGCAGAATCTGAATCCAACAACCACGTAACTTCAGGATCAACCCAACTGACTTATTCTTGATGCAATTTCATGCTAAATGGACCTACAGGGCCAAATTGTGGATATCTTGGATCAGGAGGCCTGAAGTCTGTCATTTAGCAAAACATTACAGACTACTACTCAAAGAAGCTGGCAAAGACAATTTGGCCAAGCAAGTACAACAGGGAAACGCCTTTTAAAAGGATGCGTGATTAAATGGAAAAGACAGGTTTGCCCCACCTGGACATAAATTCCTTTCCCACTGTTAATCTTGCACTTAAGACAGAACTAAAGGTTCTAAGGTCCTTAAAAAATAAAAGCAACCAGAAGAGACAGGTTTAAACTCTTGGCACCAGAACCTGATAGTATCTGGAGTTTCTCCCACCTCTAGAGCAATAACAGGCCTCAGCAGAACAGGGAAGCTGAAACATGAAACGCTCCACAAAACCCCAGGACACGCAGAGCTAGGGGGAAGGGGTGCCAAACCCTTCTTATCTCATTCCCTCAGTTTCAGTGTGCAGCAATGAAATGGAAAGCAATTTTGCAACTGGCTCTGGCAGCTGCAGAATCACATCCATGGGTATTCACGTTCCCGGGAGTCACGCAACTGTTCTTCCATGCAAATGCACACGGAGCCCTCCGCATGCACCTCGTCTCACACACCAGTCCCCAGAGCTTTATCAATGCAGCAGCCAGCAAGGTGAACAGCAGCCAGTAATGGCTTCCTTGTTGCTATGTAAAAAAGCAGGATTTATTGATAGAAGTATTTGTTCCAGATATCTTGAAGTCTTTTAATTGTAGCCTTAATAAAATGCTGCTCTCCCGACCCTTCTGAACAGCACCACATTTGTTACAGCACGTGGAGATGAAAGAGAGGACAGATTACAGTGACCTACCTGAACGAGCAGTCTTGTTAGAGAGATTTAAGTGAAAGGGGCAGAAGTGCAACACTTCAGGTTATTCTACATCTCGCTTCACTTTGCTTCTGAACACTGACTAAAGGTGCTGCAGCCTACAGTTCTGCCTGCCAGGAAAGCACTCAGCACAGTGCTCTGACCCTGCTCTAATGCATTTGGGTTCATTTTCCACAATAAAGCCATGTCTTGGATCAGCTACACCAGAAACTGCAAATCTTTCAGCCCGTCTAGACCACATGCAAAGATTAGACCAAGTTTCAACCAACCTCAGATCCGTTTGCTGCACTAAATTAAAAGTCTGTGACACTTGGAAGGCTTTTGCTGCAGGGCAGGTTCAGAAAATGTTACCAAACCTGTAGGCACCGCAGATGGCACTGAGTCAGGCTGCCGCACCCGAAGATGTTTGGTTAGCAGCGAGAGGGTGATGTGTTCAAGGATGTCCTTCAGTGACAAACTGGATGCCACCTGCACTGCTTTGTGCTGACTGGGCTCAGCAGCTGAACACAAGGCTGTGAGAAGCCAGGAGGTCACACCCCTTTTTATGTGAGGTGGGTCAGGCACCCTTTCTATCAATGTTCCTTTACAATATCCATCAACAAAAGACATGGTGACGCAGCAGTAATAAATGAAGCAGTGTGACCAGAGTGTCACATGCTGTCCATTCTTCCTCAGGTTCAACAGATATGACCTCTTGGTATCACGGCTTCTCTTCTCTTCATTCCTATTTACATGCACCCTCCAAATGCTATAGGAGTTAGTGCCAGAAAGAAGGAAGAGAGTCTAAGCTTTGATGGCTCCTTTCCTAGGTGTTTAAATACTTTCCTGCTTTTTCTAGTTAATTCCAGAGTGGGCATTCCTCATTAAATTCAAGGACTGATTGGTTCTACATGACTGAGATTAAATTGTAATGGCATTTATACAATACTTAATTAATAAAAGTAAGTAATAAGTAATAAAACTTAATTAATTGTTCTTCACTACATCAAAGCCCAAACAGGATGTCAGCAATTGTATATGCCCCAGAAACACTTTATTTTATTTCAGATGTTGGAAGAGAGGAGGACTGTTGATGAAGAAGGTTTCAGTCCACTTTTTCAGCTCTGTCTTACCCGACTTAATCTCCCAGTTATTGCATTAAATTTGCCAGTGCTGCAATCCCTTCTTTAAAACAGATATTGTTTCTAAAAATTTGTAAAAACAAGATATTAGAAAGAGCACTTCAGAGGAAAAGGAGCCAGAAATGCTGGCACTCCTCAGCCTGTGGTCTATCAACCATTAGAATGTAGCTGAGAAAATGGAAAAGCTTTAAACACGCACATATCCATGCAAGCAAACAAACAAAAAAACTCACACATAAAATAAAAGTAAGAACCGAACATCAAAAATTAGCCTATTTTTAGTTGGGAGTGTTTATAAAGCATTCAGAAACACTATGGCAACACTACACACATAAATAGTTTATAAAAAATTAAACACATGGAGAAAGTGGGTCAAATTCAATCCTTATCTAAGGAGACAGATGCTAGTGCAGTCAATAGAGTTTAGTTAAAGCTTCATTGGTACTACTCTATGAGTAACAATCATGAAGAAAGAGTGCAAACCTCTCTTTATTATGTGTGCACACGGAAATGCCTCAGAAAAGACGTAGAACTTCCTTTACACATACAACTGGCTTCTCTGCATCCTGTCTGTTAAGTTATATCCTCCACCCCCTTCCCATTACTCGAGAAGTCTTAACTGCTCTGCTGTAAAGTTCCCTCCACCTGTGTACTGCATAGCTTGGCAGGAATGATCCCTTCTGCATTATTTAAAAAGATCCCCTCCACGACACAGATGGCTCCTGCTGAAAGTTGCACAAAGTTCTATTAGAAGCATCAAGCTCCTCTCTGTCTGACCTTGTGCCCTCCTGGCTGCCCACGGCATCTTCACCTCATACTTAGGATTTCTCAGCTGGGAAAGGAAAGAAAGTTCTCTGTTAGCCCTGCAGTTAATTCACGCTTTGCCCCACTTCTTGCCAATTCTGGCTGTATTAGCAGCTTTTAGCTGTCTCAACCCACATACCACATTGGCTGTACTACAATAACAGCTTAATTGTCACAGGATAAATCTTGTTTAAGCATCTGAAGCAAGTCCTAGTTGGAAACTACTTTGCACGCAAAATCAGGGATGCTCTGGAGTTGTATCCTGGAAATGCTGGGAACCTTGGTTTTATGGTGAGGCATAACAGTACTCCTCTAGTTCTTACAGCAGACTAGGAGCTAGAAATCTGAAGAGTTGGACAGCCCTGAGTCGCAAACTTCTCTGGTCACAGGGCCACAGGGTCCAAACCCAGCTCTGAGACATCCAGGGTCTCTGGCTCTTGCAGTAGCTAAACCTCTAGGCACTTTCATGAAAGTTTGACAAATTTCTTCTCCCTTTGGAAATCAAGTTGGAGGTAAAATTAAAAACCTTGCTAGGTTTTGAAGAGCACAGAGTACAGCACTGTGCTTTGTTTCTCTTTGCTTTTGTTTTCAGTTAAATTTCTCTGAGCATACTAATGAAAAGATGCTACTCATTAGCATTATTGAGTATCCTTTGAAAACCTGTGGGCCACTGAAAGTCTTTCTATTGTCTTTTCTTCTCCAGTTCAAACTGCAAACAACACTTAGAAAGGGTGTTACTAAGTTCACAAACCTGAATGGATAGCAGCAGGTGTGATTGGGCTGATTGGTTTTGTAAGAGCTATTTTTCTTGCCAATTTTTAAAGTTTATCATCATCTCAGTACTAAAGATAGTCCTTATTATTTACTTCCATAAACTCAGGAGAACAAATTTAGCTATTTTCTTTAACAGGTGTTTATTTCAGGACAGATCAGTGGAACACTTTAGATGAAAGGCAGAATTACCAAGGAGTCTCAAATCTTTCCTTCTGCAAGGAAAAAGCCCTATGTGCTTCCTTGACATCACAGTACAAAGTCCTGAGTCAACAAGCCACATAAGCTTATACTGATCCAAAAAAAAGGCTTTCCTCACCTTCTTCCTTGCTGTTAAGGGACTACCTTGTCCCCCTCTCTCCTCTCCCCCGATGACCCACATTCACCCCAGGAACAGCCTCTATCCCATAGCAACAAAGTACACAAAAACTAAGTGAAAACCAGCCTCCTCCTGTAGAATAAGCACCATTACGTTCACGAGCTGTTTCCATTCTAATACGCCAGGGAAACACTCTGTATCTTTTGCTCTGTGAGGAAAACACACACCAGCTGTTCTGACTTTTATGAAAAATTTACATTGAGTGCTCCATTTTCTAAGAAGTCTGAATTTCTCTTTGTCACTGACACCCAAATAAACAAACCAGCTCAAAGCCAAAAATTCTCAAAACCACAACCCAGAGGAGTCATGCTGCAAAGCAAATCGAAAAGAAACCCAAGCATGGAGCTTCTGCTTTGAATGTCTTCTTTAATCAGGCTCCAAAGGATGAATTCAGCAGGGAAGAACAGATTCTGTTGGTTTATTTAGTTACTTATTTTATGTCTTAGTTCAGAGTCAAATTCTCTCAGCTTTCAGGTTACTGGAGGTATTTCAGAATGAAACATCAAATACCAGAGACCTCCCAGAAACCCATTGACTTACCTTACATAATTAGCACACTCTGAGCTACTTGCTTTGAACCAAAAAGTTTCAAGAGGATTTCACTAAGGGTGCAAAGGGCCCCATGCCTTGGGTTGGGTTTGTTTTCATACAGCTTCCTGCACAAGGTGGGGGAAGCACAACATGCACGCATGCAAATATCAGCTCCATTAAAAATATATCAGTGTCACTTATCAGCTATTTCTGCTTCCACTGACAGTCAATTTTAACTTAAAATTGGTCTGCTGTTCACTAAAACCATAAACTTCTACTACAGCAATAGTATAGAGGGCCAGAGTCTCAGATGCAAAAAATAAAAATAATAATTTGATTTTATGCAAGCACAAATTCCTAATTGGGAACATTTTGTGTGATGGGGTACACCTTATCAAGTGGTCACTGGAAAAGAGGCAAAAGTAACTCGAGTCTGTGTCATGGAATTAGAAGAGAGCAGTAATATTAGCAAAAGCCTCTATAAATAGAAAATGAGTAGCACAGCTCTTTTTGGACGCACTAGCACTCAGAACATTAGAAAGGATGGACAGAGTGAGATCTTGTCTATATGCATCTATACATATACAGGTTTCCTGGTTTCTGCAATGTTCATTAGAAGTAGAGCTTTTCTCTGTGGGTACCTACACATTAATTGGCAACCTCATTTGTTATCCTGATAAAACCATTAACAGCACAATAGTTTTCACACATCCTTCCAAGCTGTTTTGCTAGATCCATTACTGTTCAAAGTAGTGGGAAATCACCCTTGGTATTGGCTGCGGCTCCTGGATCTCAGCATTTTCTGTTTGACCCCTAGATCTGATGTATTTTATTTATGCAAAAGTCCCCTGGTTTCAGCAGAACCATTCAAGCACACAGCTACTTCCATGGGCAAGCACTCACAGAATCAGGGCAGTGAGCAAACACAATTTTATTCCCTTTATTCTACTGTTCTCCCAGCATAAAAACCTTATTGGTCTTCTACAACATTACCTCATACCTTGTCTGTCTTTTTTTCTTGTTTTTCCAATATGGCCATGTTTTCTTTCAGAATCTTCACAATCTCAGCAGGATTTTTGTGCGATTTACTAAACAAAGGCATGGTCTTTCTTCACCTGGATTTCTTCCTTCAGGATAGAAGAGGACTGCCTTAAATAAAACAACAAACAAAAACAGCTTTTAAACTTTATACAAAACACAATAAAAACACACTAAGACATTATGAACAAGAAAAGGTTATGCCTCAGGCACTACATTTTGCTTCAGCCACTCAGTGGAGCAGTAAAAGTTCTGATGTGCATATTGCAAGTTGGAGGATTCACAAGCCACCATTAGAATATGAAAAGCAACTACTCAGCACCTGGACAGGAGCTGGATGCTTCCTGAAGGAAGCTCTGACCTACAGGTTGGCACTCCAGCAAGTCCATGCCTATGTCCAATGTATTTTGGACACTGCACATTTGGCAGGCTCCACTAGATTTCACGTAGGGGTTTCTGTCAGACTTCACCAGCTCCATCACAATGCAGAAAACCAACTGCAGACACCAGCACACCAAAAGCACCTTTTGTTTAGAGATTTGCAATTAGAATCCCAGCTTCTCCACTGTCTCTCCTTCTACAGCTGCTTTGCTTTCTCAGCCTAAGGGACCTTGAGAGGAAGCAGTTAAAGCTATCCCCTAAGTCTGACAGACTTCAAGAATCTGTGGATCAGATCTCACTTGTGTAAAACATTGCCTGAATTAAATAAGGAACAGAGGATCAGGCCCAAATACGAACACAAATGCTTTCACAACATTTAAATGAAAGACTGAGCATTTTAATGAAAATTGATTGTTTAATTTGAAACATTCTTCTGCTGTATGGTTAGAAAGGCAAATACCACATCACTGTGTTTATATACAAAAGAAATCAAGTAGCTCAATTTCTGATCTCACAAAGCCTTAGGCTGTGAATTCTTACAGGTTTTGCTGAGGGTCCAATACAAAGATCTACTGAAGTAAGCGACTGTCTACAGATGGCAATATGTTCTGGTTAGAAGCTCAGCACTGTTCTGGACTGAATTCCAGTTTGTGTAATGACAAAAAAGAGGTAAAAGGAAAAAAAAAAGAACAAAAGCAAAAATAATCTCAAACTTCCATCTCCTTCCACAACAAAAGAAAACCATCACAATTCCTCCACACACACACTTGCAAAATTAATTGTGAAAACATAAATATACATACAAACCACTTCAATCCCATTACTCTCCAACATTTACAATTTAAAGAAAGCTTTATACAAGAGGTTTCAAAGGAGAGAATTAAACCAGCAAAACACACACAGCATAAAGAAGAAAACCCAGTGGTCCCAAAGAACCAACTCCTCTCAGGCTTCATTGTTACTACGGGCACGCTACAGAGTCCATCAGGAAATATGATCCTATTTTAGCCATACATCCATGTGTTACTAATCCCCAAATATCCTATGGAATTAATACCCAGATTAGACATACATTCTATTGCAGCTATAAATAGTAACCATATAAAACAGCCAAGTAAAAAATTCAAACTTTAAAAGCAAAATCTATACAGCCTCTGTCCTAACATCGTATCAAAAACATTTCAAAACCTTTTTGCAGATTATCTTTACAGGAAGAGTTTCTATGACACAGGAAATATTTTTAAATGTCTTTTATATAAAAGTTTTTTTATAGTGTCCAAAGTAGGTGAGTTTGTATATAGCTTCTAATTTGTTGCTAGGTCAGTTTTACAGGGATATTTTCACATTAAGTGTCTGAAACTTCACCACTTTTGAGTTCCCATTTTCAAGCTCCTCACAGTCCTGTTCAAACTCATTTTTATTTCTCCAGTTTTGGCTAGACAACCTTCACTCCTTAGCTGAGCTCCCAACTGCAGAGTCCTGCTCCCATGCAGCTCACAGGTGCAAGCTTTGGCAGCAATGGCCACCAGAGCAGAGTCACACCTCAGCCTGACAAGGTGCAATGCTGAAGCCTGGGTGTACTAACAACGCACCCTTTGGGGCACATTCAGCAACATACAAGCACTGGAAAAGACTGTGATGCCAGGATTATACAATAAAGTTGTTTAGATGCTGCTAGCAAGTGCCAAGCACTCTGTAATCCCACATGTGCTGCAAATAGAAGATTAATAATTCACAATACACTTTGAGAAGGACCTGATTCTGCATGTTTTTATCATCCTGAAGGCATGGCATGAGAATGTGATGATGCAAGAGAGAGAGAGTCTAAAAGCAGGAGCTTAACAGGCAAGTTGCATTTCAGAAAAGATGTATTTTCATCCAGGGTGGGGTAGATATATTCAGATTGCTAAAGTCATCCCCTCATCTTTTCTTCTCAGAAGTCTTCACACAAAGAAAAGCAAAGGGGCAGATAAATTGATTTTTTAAATTAAGTACTTGTGAGCTAGAGGTTCTGAGATTTTTAAAAAATGAAGTTCACAATTCTAACTGAAATGCTGAAAATAAACTATTATTTCCTCCCAAAAAGTAACTTACATGGCTGTCTAGAGTGGTTGTAGAGTAGGGTAGGGTGTCTCTATTTAAAATAATCACTAATTTTGTCATAGAGCCAGCACTTTTCCACTGCATAGTTCCAGTATCACCAGCAAGTCACCACAGCACTGCTCAGTGATAAAATATCATTTTTTTCACTATATACCCTACCAGCATCTTAATCACAACAGCAAAAACACCAATAATTATAGGGCAGGAAGGGACTCAAGAAACTGTTTAATTCATCGCTCTGTTGATCAGAGCCAAGTCTCTGCATTACTTCATTATGTACAAAGTCTTATATACAAAGTAAAGCCTCTGCTATATGCAAGTGGAGGGAGGCCAAGAGTAAAGGGGGAAGAGCCCCAGATGTGCATGAAATAATATTTTTGGACTTATCCTTTCTCAGGATATGGTTTTTAACCTGGCAAAAGATGATCCATCACTTCAGAAAATACATACTGGCAGCTGCAGGTTATGGTCCCTTTTGGTTCTCCATGCAGGAATCTTCTAGGAGGACATGTGCTATTCACAATTACAGGTAGCAGCAAATGGGGGTAAAGTCAGTCTGCTGAGAGGGGAAGAGCAATCTGTGTATGGGATCATATTTAGAGATGTGTAGGAATTCAGAGCCTATCCAAAAATTTTGGTGACTCAAAATAGAAAGATATTATCAACACATAACAGGACTGGAATATCACCACCTGAGAAACTGGATGGAGTCAAGAACCAGGATAATAAAAATGGGTTAGAAGTTAAAAGTAGAAAGTATCAGATAATGCTGAATGGGAGACGAGACACAATTTGTAGATGTTCCAGATCCCTGGAAACATTCAAGATCAGTCTGGACAGGACTCTGAGCAACCTGATCTAGTTGAAGACATCCTTGACAAGCGGAATTGGACTAGATGACCTTTAAAGGTTCCTTCCAACCCAAACTGTTCTATGAATATCTGCTTCAAGCTGAGGACTTACCATGAGAAATGATAAAAACAAGCAGCTGGTGACATATACAAACACACACGTATTTTACAGATGTGAGAAAGACACAAATCTGTGGTGAATCACAAAAATAATGGTCAGTAGAAATCCAAAAGTATTTATGTCTTTGTACAAAGTCTTGATAGACCTTCATAACGAACACTGTACACAGCCCTGAACACCCACAGTCAAGTAAAATCGACAGGTTAGAGTGGGTGGAGAGAAGCACACTGGATGGCCAGAAAAATGGGAAGACCAGCCTGTCTTGGAGGCTAAAAGTGCTCACCTTCTTAAGTTTAGAATAAAAATACAGGAAAGCTGAAAACGTTATTTCAGCTTAAATAACAATAACACTTTATTTATGCAAAAGCAAACGGCTATAAACTGCTGATGAATAAACTTCAGCTGAAAATGTAAAGGTTTCCACCCACTGGAGCTTTGAGGTTTTGAAATGACCTACTCTACCAGGCACACTACAGAGCATCTGTTCATAAATTTTTGACACTGCTGTCTGGCAGCAGGGGACAGGACTGAATGAACCTCTTTCTTTCCTACTTTCTAGGAAAACTTTTTCCATCTAATGGCTATTTAACATATGTTTTCATAACATCAGAAATGGATTGTGGACACTCCTGAATTCATAATGAAGAACCAGCCAACGTGTGAAACATTTAGTTTTGATTATGTTATTTCACTGGTGCTCTCAGAGGAGCTTATGAGACCAAGGAAAGAAACAACAATCTTACCAAACCAACTCTCCTGGTCTCGGAGGTTGTCTCTCCCAGTCATGAGGAAAATGCCTCAGCAGTGCTGTAGGAGGAACTGAGGTTTCCTAAGCCTGCTGTTTCCATCAGCATGAACATGACATTTCAGACACCAGAGCTGGAGTGTCCAGCACATTTTAGGAACTCTACTTTTACAAAAATACTTTCAGGGAATATCATTCCATCTTTGTTTGGGAGAAAAAAATGGCACTGATTTTATATTAGATAAGCCACAGAAACACCAAAAGGCAACATTAAAGAGCCGGTTTCTAAATGTCAGCCTAGTTTCTGTTCAAGTCAGGAAAAAAACAAAACCCACACACAAGCAGTGAATTGAATCCAGAGATGGATGTGGTTTACAAGACATGAGTTTTAGGGTATTCAGTAACCTGTCAAAGTTAACATCCCTTCATATTCAGGGCATACCATCTCTGAGAGGTCTCCAACTCTACACACATTTAACCAAGATGGAAAACATCATTTCAAAAAACCTATCTACGTATTTTTATTCTGTCTCCTCTGCAAAGGGGGAAGCTGAAACACAGAGACATCACAAGACTTATCCAAGGCCACATAAAAAAAATCAGTGGCTGTGTCAGGAATGCAACCTAGATCATCTGACAACAAAGCCTACACTTTATCAGGCTTTAAAATACCTCTTCTGCCAGTTTATCTGCTCAAAAAGAGAATGTACTAAAAAAGATTTAACACGGCTATAAAGTACAGAAGGAGATCTAGTTCTGATTACAGGCACTCTCCACAGTTTCTTTGCTTTCAAGTCATATACTTCCTCAAAAGATTATAGTGCAACTCAACTTGTAAGCACGATGAAGGAAAAACGCACACAGCAACACCACGCTGCTCAGCAGCCCGTCCCACTATGAAGTGACTCAGTAAAGCAGCTCTGTAACAAAGGCTTCTTCCTGCCCACGAAAGCAAGAATGGAAGAGAGCACGTGAGCCCATCCATGCACTCTATGCAGATGCTCCTCCGGACAAAACATTTGGTCTTGAAAAATACGTGAACAAAAAAATTTCCTTCCTTCGAGTATCAGACATTTGTCTTGCCTTAGCTCCCAACCTTCATCAAGTTATTGATCAGAATCAAAACATTTCAATAACTCATATTGTGTGAGAGTTTCTGGAATGGAAAAAAAGACCTTCATTTCCCATTCGCTGCAGCATGCCCATGACCCATATATTTGGGTCCTGAGTTAGCCCATTTTCTTCATCATTTTGTCTAATTCAGTCTCTACGTAATGGAAGAGGTCCTCATTTCTCCCTGCTGCCATATGTGGGAAAGTTGTTGCAGTGACAAAGCAATGTACTCAAGCCAGGAGATGGAAGCCTCCATGAGAGATGAGCACCTGGAGAAGCCCAGTTTGTCCTTTCGCCCTCCCCAGTGCAGTTCCCTCACACAACCCACGTTTTATTTGATACGCAGAAGGAATCACAGCTATGCAACAAGCAACTTCTCTGCAATTCTCAAGCGGTTGCAGATTTTGGAAGGTGCGTTGCAAATGAGACAAAAGATTAACAGAAGACAGGATAGTTTTATGGTTAGGGTGAATGAATGCCAGCTCTGTTTGGCAACAAAATTTTTTCAAAAGCTCAAGAATTTACTCATCATAAGCTTTGATGTTGGCTACTTGTTGCATTACCTGAAATGAAGATGGAGATTAGCTGAAACTTCACCTGAACACACAAAACATCACAGTAATGCCTACCATTGCCACAAATGTTATTTTTTTAGCAGCTGGCAAGCATCCTGAAGATCAGATACGCAAAAGAAGTAGGCAGCTCTGCCCTTAATCTGATCACCTCTACAAAATGAGAATAATAATATCACACAGTTGTTCAATACTGTTACGAAACTGAAGGCACTCACGGTGATGCTCCACTCAAGTGCTGTGGTGTAGTCTGTGGAAGCACTCAAGGAAATTATTAACTCTTTTTAATTGAGTGCTTGAATGCCAATTTAATAAAAAACAAAAAACCCCATGTATAGTCTTTCAGCAAACACGGGATAAAATGAAACACTGAAAAGCAATCTGGCCACTAAGGCAACATTTTGTTAAATGCTTTGTTCTGTGATGGTGACACCCTGCTCCACATGTATTCACATCCTTACAGCCTCTGTGGGAGCCATCCAGCTGTTGCAGGGCCACATGGTGAGCCAGGTCAGGGAAGTGACCCAGGTTAACAAAAAATAGTTTGGTGGGGAAAGAAAGGTCACACAGGCTTCCAGTCCAGTTCTGCCCAGATACAGTCTAGAGCTGTACCAGCACAAGAGGGGAAGAAGGGGAGGGAAGGAGGGTACAGAGGGCTGCTGGAGCAGATGCTACAGATCAGAAATTCACCAGCCAAAGCCAGAATGAGGTAGCGATGATCACAAAGGAAATACAAATGTGTGGTAATACAAAATACTAATCATAGAACAGTTTGGGTTGGAAGGGACGATAAAGATCATCTGGTTCCAAGCCCCCTGCCTTGGGCAGGGACAGCTTCCACTAGACCAGGTTGCTCAGAGCCCCATCCATCCTAGACTTAAACACTTCCAGGGATGGGGCATTCATAACTTCTCTGAGCAACCTCTGCCAGTCTCACCATAAAAAATTTCTGTTTAATATCTAATCTAAATCTATCATGAGTAGGATACAGAGAACAGAATTGAAGTTTAGGGCATTTTACGTGTTTGACTTTGCTACCTTGTGTCCTTCTATTGGAAGTCCTGTGTTTTCACATCCACTATTATTATTATTATTGTGATTATTTTTATTACTTTTATATTTATTACAAAACAGCATTTGCACGCTGCAATGCCCGGTAACATTCAGATTTTAAACCCATGCAGAAGTGGCAACCTGTGGCACCATACTCACACCAGCATCATTTACCTCTGTATCACAGGATCACATAGGCTCTCCCAATCATGCTAATGAACTAGCTAGAAGGAGTAAGTTATTACTTCATGTTCAATAAAACTAGAAAGACACGAAACCAGAGGTTTTACAGCCAGCAATTTTGCAGGATTTATGAGTCAAGAATATTTGGGATCCCAATTTGCATTTGCTACCACAGAGGTCTTTCAAACCTAAAAGATTAAGAATTCAATGCCATGTCTAACTGTAGTCCATAGCAAAACTCCCACAAACTCAGTCATGCAGAAAGAGCTCTCTTAACTAATGTCCCTGAAGTACACACAATTCTAACAGAAGAGTCCTTAACAGCTTTTCATTTACTTAAGTAAAAGGGAAACCAAGTCAAATATCAATTTCTAGTAGGAATAATAACTGTAGAAATAATGGAAACTGGTAACATAATTTAAATAACACAGGCAGCAACCAAGAGGGAACAGGACTTCCTCTAAACCCATTAGTGGGGAACATGAATACTATTTTTGCATTTGGTCCAATATTACTGAACTTACCTCTCTACACAGCATTCACTTGATCAAGTTCGTAGCAAGTCTGCTGTGTTACTTTCAATACCTTCGTAATGGATTAAAATAATCTTCTATAGTAGTAATTTCACTTTACTACTACTATTAGCCCAATAAAGAGCCTCTACTTTTAAGAAAAACCCCAACTTCCCTTAAGCTCAATTAAAGTTGTGCCTGATAAACACTTCACGAATCGCCCATCGCACAGAATCAGCAATCTAAGTGGACAAGACCTACGGGCTGCAAACGAGGAGAGGGTTCATTTACGTACGCCGTTCCTTGTGGCAGTTCACACGCACGCTCATCTCCCCTTCATCTCCTTCCCCCTGGCTTATGCAAGTGGCCACGCTCTCATTCCTCTGCATCTCAAGAGCCAGTCCGCAGCTGCAGGCAGCCCGCGGAGAGGAGCAAGAGAAATGATATATTGCAGATATTTTATTTTTGGAAACCACACTGTAAATAAAGCCATTTCCAGAGATATTCCATGGACACGGAGTGCTTGGTCGCAGAGCCAGCGCCTTATGTAACAGGAGGAGTATTGTTTAGGGTTGCCTGCATTAAAGAGCCACTCCTGGTAACACAGTTTACAAAGCTATAAAAAGCTACCAGCGTAACTATCGAGAACAAGCAGGCAAGCGGTTTATTACCAAAAGGCTGGTGCTAACTGGAAAAAAGGAAAGTTTCATTAAATCACTCAACTTTCCGTCACTCGGAGGACATCACCTCGGCTGACACTTACTGTGAGTGGAAAGGTGGGGGCTCCTAGGCAGCCCAGCGCAGCCCCATGGCCAGGTGCTGAAGACAGCTCTGCCGCCTCCCCGCAGCCCACGCCGCCAGCAGCCGACGTCAGTGATCTGCCATTTAATTCCGCTTTATTCCCCCCACCGCCGATCACCGAAAAGTGGCAGAGACCAGGGATCCCGCGATTCGGCCTCCCGCTCTTCTCCTGCCGAGCGGCCGTCAGCCTCTGGAAAAGCGTGAGCAGAAAGGATCACTTGGACATGCACAGGCGCTCACAAGCAGCTGTAAATTTCCACTCCCCGCTGCCTGCGGCTGGACTCCCGGCTCCTCGCTGTTCCTGCTCCGACGAGCTCTGTGCCTGGGTGTGCGATTTTCCCCCACTGCCCTCCCCGCTTCCCACTCCCTCACTCGTCTTGCTCACAGGCTCACACACACACCCCCCAAACTCCACGTCAGAGGAACGCGTGGAAAAGCAAAGGATGAAGTGATCACTCTGCCGAGAGATTTCCCCAGGGTTAAGGGAGGACATGCGACGATTTCGCATCACTTCTGTAAGTTTCCATTCCCCTCCAAAGTCTGTCGGTGCAGGGGGGGGCATCGCTGACGGGTCCTCGCACCATCACGTGGCGGAGACTGCTGGAATTAAATTATTCACCTTGCCGTCCTGCTAGGAATGCAAATAAGGGAGCCCAACAGCGGGTTGTTGTTACAAGATAATAATAAAATCAACATGCTCACGCACCACATCTTTCAGCAAAGTCCCGTCCAGAAAAGCTGAAGTTAAGCTGCTTCCTGCCTGACTATATATTATTACACTAAGATCCAAATACTTTTCCACAATAATACTTGAGGGCATAAAAACAAACCCCGACTTGCAGTATACTCTGAAAAAAAATTTAAATCCTGATGAAGAAAAACATTAGCCCAAAGTGTATTTTCAAAAGCTAATGCAATGGGGGAAAAAAATCATAAGGTATTCTGAAACAAGTACTACCAGCTATTATCAAGCATACAAATACAGCAAACTGTAATTAAAGGAATTTTTAGTGCTTCACTTTTCTCTCTCTGCAACTATTGTTTGGCAAGCGCCACACATTCCCAAAGGGAATGGCAAGTGCTGTCCCCTCTGCCCCCAGCTAACAGGCAGTTGAGAGCAGGGAAAAAGGATGCTTTACCATGGGCATGCAAGGTGGGATTTAAAATGTATCCTCATCTGGATCTTGGCCGAGTCCCAGCAGGGATGAGTGCCCAGCATGTCTTTCTGCCAAGCTCGCCAGCTTGGGGGGAAAACTTTACCTCCCATCCCTTCTTCCTCAGGGCATAGCCTAGCCAAAGTCCTACATTATTAAAAATATTTTGGTATGCTACATTTGCTTGGGGAGCTGATCTCCGAGTTAGCAGCACTACAGTTGCATCAGATCTTGATTTAGGGCTCACCTGCAGTAGCTATTCACAGCCCTGCATTAAAGGCAGCCAAAAAAGCATGAGAAACCTCATTTCTGAGGAATACAGATGAAACAGACACCTTTTAAAGGGCTACCATCCTTTGTTTGCAATGCTGGCTCCAAACTGAAGCACACAGGAGTATCCCAAATCCTCACTTTGAAGAGCCACTTGCCTGTCCTTCATGGGCTCAAAGAGGCAGAAGCCATCCCTGCTCCCTTAACCTCCCTGCACTTGCTCCTGCCTTTGCACAGGAGGTACCAAGCCAACCTCAGATCAGCAGATTTGTACTCTCAACGTATCTGTAAAGAACGTCACCATTTCTGCTCACACTTTACCTAACAGATCATCAAGATACTGCAGCCCTGTGTTTTTGGACTGTCCTGAACAGCACTGGGAACAGGCATTAATTAGTACTGCTCCCGCTGCACCAGAAAGCACTGCAACAAGTGACACCAAGTGGCAATTTCTGCTCCAAACCCCTTGTGAAATATTCTTCCAGCACTGAATTAAAGGCTTCATGTTAGCCACCACTGACCAGGTTTCCTCTCCAGGCCACCTCCAGAGAGTGCTCAGCAAGGGATGCTGTGGACACCAAGCTCTGAACAGGATGAGCTGCCCTTCGAGGCAGCCTCCTTCTCCACGAAGCTTAGCAGGCATGTGAACAACCTGCACAGATGTTTCGTGGCATGAAGGACTTGGGGAGAAAAACCAGCACTGGGCACTTTTTGTGGGTGCCCTGCTCTGTCCCAGCTGGGTGGGGAGAGGGAAGGGGTGCTGGGCCTTGTGGTACCTTACACCCACTCTGGCGCTGGCCCTTTCTTTTTTATCAGATACCTCGGCCTTTGGGTAAACGTCACAGTGAAGGTCAAGCGATAAACACTCTGCCCTTGGGCTACTACTGGAGGTACTGGCTTTTCCTAAGGCAACACAACAATCTAAGTACATCACTACTTCCACCATGTGTTTTTAAGAGAATAACTTTTTTCCTCTACCTGTCCCAAGAGAAATTGTATCTTTTCTATTGTGAATCCATCACCACTTCAACAGGTAAAATCCCAACTTTTTGTTGTACCACGGAGTTCAACAGTGGTAGGTGTTACCCTGAAATTGAACTATCACAAAAAAAATGATTGAAATACCACAAAAAAGCTGGTTTAGTTGCACATTAAGGGGCCCCACTGGGGATAATCTGTATTTCACTGAGCTCCGTAAAGTAATCACAGGCCATTCTGAGTATCCTGGTTCTTTGGCAGTATAAGAAATTTATCTACAAAATAACTATCCTTTGTTTCAGACCAAATATGCCTGTTTTCCTGATTCAGAGGAGTAAATTGCATATGCACTCAATTACAGTTCAACTTTGCCCATCTTCTACCTGAGGAAATACTTCAGTGCTTTAATAAGAGCCCTCTACACAGCAGGAGAGCAAGAAACCCACCTGCCTCCATCCCTGCATTGCAGCAGAAGAAACAGTGCAAAACAGGGTAGCTAAGGGGGCAGGAGAAAAAAAGATTCTCTGCTATTCCAATACTCTGTTTCATCTTAAGTAGAGTTAATTCTCAGATGACAGGAAAAGGCCCTGAACCATTCAACAGGAATTAAGCTATAATTACTTGGTGCTCTTATCTGTTTGTTGGGGTTTTTTTGTTGCCGAGAGGTTATTAAATATTTCCAAAAAAATGTTTTGTTCAATTCTTAATTTGTAGCCATCTCAAATCTAGAATGATGTAATTATAAATAGACAAAAAATCTTTACAGTCTCAAAGTACATGGAAAAAAAAAATCTCTGCACTGCTAAAGGACTCCAGCTTCCATATATTTAAATTTCATTATATTTGTTTCCTTTAAAGAGAGCGGAGTCCTCGGGCTAAGGCATGGTTAAAGTACATTTGAGAAATGTTTGTCCTTGCTTTCATAACTTAAAATCATTCCACCTAATAAAGACCAAAGGAAGAAAACCCAGCTGATTTTTCCTGCCCTTTCCATTTATTTTCTAATGTGGAAAAGAGAAATTAGGGAACTTCAACAATGACTGAAATTGCAATAAATTACAGCAGCAGATGATAAACACACAGAGTGTATATATATTAATTCTGCTTATTTAATCATCCACTTCCAGTCTGTCTACCTCCTCTGAGATTACTTCCAGCATTCCAAAGCCCTAAGCAGCCTCTAATAATAATAACAACAACAACATCCTTCCTTCCCCCCAAATTGCTCAATGCCCCAAGCCATCAAAATTCAGTTCTCCACAGCAACAGGTTTAGTTGTGTAATGCTGAATATCAAGAGGAGAAGCTTTAGAATACTAAAAAGATTCCCCCACCCTTCAAAACCTGAAAACTAAAGAACATCCCCCACAGGATTTCATGCTATTCTTACAAATCCCAAGATACCAACATTTTGGCAGTTTATTGGGGTGGAGGGGAACTACAAACAAGTAACTTATATAATCTACATCGTAAAGCTGTTACACTTTAACTCAAAGCATTTAGCCATACGACAAAGCAATATAAAAAGTGTCCAACAAGAATTCTAAAACCTCATAAAATGAGATGCTTTGCAGTAACTTCATACTTCTGTGTTATTCTGCGAGTTCATAAATACTAATTTTCTTCAGATCCCTGCAAGAGCAATGTGGCCACTTCAGATTAATGCAAATAAATTCTTCTTCATCGAGTAGATCCCAAATACAGACATACACCAACACTCACACTTTCTCTCCATATTAGCTTAGAGGGAGACAAGCTTCAAACTCAGCCTGTAGATCAGTCCCCCCAAAACAGCCACCAGCACAAATTAACATTTGGCTGCTCATCCAAATACAAAATAAGGCAAAAATGGTGTACAGTCTATGGAGGGGCAGGTGGTTTTCTGTACAGCCATGTAAAAAGCAGCAAAGCTTCTGGCCTCTCTTGGGACTAGAAAATTAAAATTTCTTCAGTGAAGTGTGGAAAACAGAGAGCAGCAAGATGCAGTGGCTGACCTGTAGCTGTGTTTTAGCTGAAGTGAGTGGAAGGATTTAAATGGATGCTTTATATAAGCTACTCCTAAAAATGCAAACATGTCTTCAACGATTATTTTCCCCTCTTCTTCCTCCTAGCTCCCTCTAGCGCTTTTAAGCACATACGGCCTTTTCCTTCCTGATTTATTGAATGCAAATACAGTTGCTAAGATGATGTTTTTTTTAGTTGGAGTTTTGGGGGCTTTAAGATCTACAATAGATCTTATAAACTGCTCACAAGTTTTTACTGAATTCATGTGTACAATCACTCCAGAAACCAAGCACTGACATTGGCCTTTCTACCAGAAACCTTTATGTATTAATACTTTATGTACAGGGCAGGTATTTAAAAGTTTACTCATTTTAAAGGCATCCAGCTCCATCTTTGGAGAAAGTAAACTAAAATGAATCCCTTTCCTTGTGCATTCCCACTCCCAAATGAATTGTGTCTAAACAGAAGGTTACTACAGCCCAACAGCTAAAAATATAACATTAAAATTTTATGTCTGCTCTAAAGTCACTTATAAAATGTTAATTGTGCCCCTTATCTACTATGTCCCAACATAAAACACAAATAAGAAACATACCTGCACTCCCACTTTTATGAGCAGAGGAACAGTAAACTCACGACAACATCATGCTCTTTACCTGCAGACTCATGCAAAACAGAAACTAGGCCCCCAAAATCAGTGACTGCCTGAAGTGCCAAGCAGGTATTTTAAAAATAATTAAAGCTTTCACCTCTCCAAACTTCTTCTATCCCAGTTCTGTACAGTCAGTCACTTTAGTGGCCATGTTTGTTTGTTTCCTTAAGGTCCATTCACAATTAAAAATGGGAAGAGGAAAGATCCTTTCAAGAGGTGCAACAAAAAGAGCTTTGCTGAAGACCTAAACCCGCTCATCACGTGTGCCAATCTTGCAGTTTCTAACACAGCACACTAAAAAAACACCTTTCTTCATGGGATTGAAAAATTCTTTTATGTGTATAAGAGCATCTATCTGTCATCTCCCATTTCTGAAATAGTCAATATTAATAGTGTTTAGTCTTCTTGCAAGTACTGAATTTAGTTGCTGGTTTCCACATAACTTCAGCAAGCACTTTTCTTGATGTTAGGCAGCATGGGGAACTTCAGGTTAAGACATCCCCTTCCAACACGCTCACTTAGGCAAAAAACCCAATAGATGTTCCCTACCACTTCCTTGCTGGTCAAAGACAACGGAGCACCCCTAAGCAGAACTTTAAACTTCCTAAGTGTGCTTGAAGCTGAAAGCTGTATTAGTGCATATTCACCTCAGCAATGGCGATATGCAGTGAAAATGTCAGGCAAATCAACTGCCCTTTGATGCCAATAATTTCTTAATACACAAGGTGTGGCTGTTTCTGACAAGCTGGAAGGCAGTTTGGGATTTAAGACTTTTCCTCTACCGACCACTCCTATAGAAGGCATTTTCTATACATTTTTCATCAGATGCTTTCAAGATGACTTGCAGACAAACAAAATTAAGTTTAATTTGAAATACAAGTTAAATGCTCCTGCTGTGAGGCACTCACTGTAACACCCAACTTAGTATGAGGAAAATGAGGTGGCACCAAGCAAACACCTAAAGCTGTGCACTCTAAAATGTACTGATAAAGAATATCAGGAGGTAGGAATCGTCATTCTGGATCAGACAAAGCTGCACTAAATCCCATCTCTAAGAGGGGCTGACACCAAGAGCAAAGTAGAAAAAGAAACATATACCAGAGGAGGGACCACTCTACTCTTCTTCTGCTTCTGGCAATTAGCACCTTTGAGGTTTCCTGAAGCATCATCCAAAATCACCATGCTGAATAGCTACAAATGGCTCCACACCTTTCACTTTAAAGATCCCAAAAGAGCACTATTCCCCTTCTAGGGGGACTCTGAAATCACTTCTGCAGTACTTAGATACAACAGATTGCTCAAGATTGCTTCTGACTGTCAAGATGAGCAGACAAGACAGCTCAGAGACTGCTATTTCCTGTAGATGAGGGATCAAACAAAACATCAGCTCCAGCAGCGATTTCCTGCATTCCAGTTAGTTCCTTCTTCAGGGCAGCAAAGCCAGGATTTACCTGCAGAACCACTGTCTTTTTCAAGTGGTCACCCCCAGACACAGGAACAAGTACTACCAGAAAGCCCCATATAGAGGCAGGGTGTTATACCTACGAAGAAGATGAGTTCAGACCTAAGAAGAGCCAGTTCCTATTTATGTCACATTATGTGATCCTAGAAAAGCCACTTAGTCTCCCCATGGGAAAATTAATCCATTCAAAACCATAAGGTGCTTTGACACTACGAAAACAAAACCCTGAAAAACAACATCACTACAGTGATGGAACCCAACCCAGCTTACTTGTGTCCTTTTCCTGCAGACTGGGATAACAGTCTTGCAGTTTGTGTGACGCAGGTCTCCAGAAACCATGCCCACAGACACAACAAACTTCTGAGTCTCTTCTCATGCAGGTTAACAATCCTACTAAAGCAGAACAGTCAAAACAAAACCAGAATAATATTAGGCTAAAAGTCTAAACTGCTGCTTTCAGATGAAGAATTAAGAGTTTTTTCCCAGTGTCAAATAATGAAACCCAAGCACTACTATAATTCTTGAAAAACAGCTGCTATACTTAAGCAGCTTAAGTTGCCCTAAAATGACTTGCCTAAAATCACACAAGAAAACCTCTGGTGGCCAACACTGCTCCCCTGGAGAATGAGAACCCACGTCTTCTCACATTTTGCTCTTTACCAGTTTTGTCCTGCAACAACATTGACTTAACATATTGGAACAGGATAGGGAACCTTGAGAACTCATCAAGCTCAAGTTGCACAAGGACACATTGTCTTCACAAGTACCCCAAAGTCATTCCTCCTGACAAACAATTAAGTATATTCATCACTTGTCAGGTTGCAAACATACTTGCCTTCATGTGACTTCACGGCCAGTCGATGCAACACAGGGTGCTCGCACTTTTCTGTCCCACAGTAGTATCTTACCATGACTTTAATGTTATCTTCCTGATAGGTGGTGAACAGTCCCTGTTGTCATGAAGCCCCTATCACAAATTTTAGTAACATATTTTTCTGGTCCCAGGAGGGAGCCTCCAGTGCCTCCCTAAAGTCCTCTGTAGTCCATTCTGGCCAAAAGTTGACTATATTGAGCAAATTCACCTGTAGGATATTCTTTGAAGTCCACTACTGTTACTCCCCAGAGGGGAAAACCTATGCATGCACATTCCCACACTACTAAAAAGCCATCTGCTGTTCTCCCCATCCGTGTTGCCCAACAACTGACATTACAAATTAATTATTATGTCAGACACATACAACTACACAGTGTCCAATTAAGGGCTGAGTTCCTTTTGTTTTAATTAATAAACCAGGGTCATGCCTTGAAGTCCTTAAATGGCAGCAGGCATGCTGCAGGCTGGCATTTTTTAGCCAAGTCTGTCCTGAACAAGGACCAACATGAGCAGTGTGCTCGTCTTCAGGACAATCCCTATTTTGGAGGGAGAGCAGCTCTGGCATCTGGGTGTTCTTTGATTCAGTTCCATTTCTGTGTAGCCTGAACAGTGGGGATCCCAGACAGGCTCTGGATATGTGGAAGGAAACCACTTGCCACATTGCATAAATGGCAAGCTCTAGACACCTGGGTTGTAACAGGTCAAATATACTCATGGAAATCATCCTGGCAAACATCATTCCTCAAGACATCTCCCAATGAAATCTGACACCTTCAGAATCACACAGCACACAGATCTATACTCACAAACTTTGTCACACCCTCTGGAAGTAGTTCAAGAAATCAGTTTTCTCATGCTAATGGTCACTCACATACCTGCTCCTTTCCCACAGAAGCAACTGATAATTTTCTTCTCTGTGTGTGTTTTTGCAGTGTGCATTCACAAAATAACTTTATCCACCATCAAAATCTACATTTCTGAAGGGTAAAAGACTGCAACTGTCCAGTTATAAAAGTCATGTTTAGCACTGAAAATAAGTAAGGTGTATGCCTCCCAAATGAAAAAAGTCTCAAGCTGTATCAGCCTAGACATGAAAAGTTATCTACTATCTTTGCAAAAAAACAATATTTATAGTTAGATGCTATCTGAGCTTGATCACCTGCAAAACATACTTTCTAATATATATTCATTCAGCACCTTGAATTTATGAGAGCTGTAGTCCTAGTAGCAAAGTTCAGAGAGAAAAGTCTCAAAACTGTTTCTTTCAGAACTGCAGTGCTCATAAGGACACAAAATTATGTCTGGCATTGTTGCCAATTTTGGAGTTCCCACCCAGGTACCACTGAAAAGAAAGGGCTTGTTTTCTGAGAGCAGGCAGAATCCCGTGAGAAGGTCACCCAGCAAGAGTCGTATCAGTTCAACTTTCCATGACCACAGCAAGACAGTCTCTCCTAGCTGTCATCATGGGATGAAATTACTTTCACAAGCATAAGAACTTCCATTGAAATGTTTCAGCACACAAAGGCCTGTATCCAGAGAGCTGCATAGCAGCCAGGTAACCAAAGATGTGAACGTAAGCTATTTAATACCTTATCATTTAACCCAATAACCACATTACCTATTTTTATGTTTTTCCATTTAAAAAAACCCTAAAAACAGATGACATGACAGTTCAAAAGTAACGAGTAGTAAGAATGTGTTACAGTTTACACAGACTGGCTTTTCTTTCAAAACTAAAGACAGGTTCTGTATGCTTCCTACACTTACGAAATAAGACCTTATTTGGATTTAAAAGAAGTTTGAAATAGATTTTTTTGTTCTCCTCAAAACAATAAATGAATGTTGTTACTACCAGCAAAAGAGTTTTAAAAATTCAAAGATTTATTCTGGTTCTCACTTAACAGCTTCTTGAACAAGAGCAGCTTTTTAAAAGATTTTGTATCTTGACACTAATTTCAAGTGCTGGAGAATCTGTGAAGTTCATTACTAACATAGTTAAACAGTTAATTAGTTACCACTTCAGTGTTTTGGGGTTTTTTCCTTTTCTGCAAATTCATAATCTGTTTTACTTTCTGCTTCCTGACACTGTGATTCCCATGTTTGCAAACATGGGCTCTTTGAAGGCTCTCCATTTTATTCATGCATAGGTATGTGATCAAATCACTTCAACAAATTCAGGTTTTACTTCTTCATCACTATGTACTCTAAGTGTATAGCTACAGTTTTCCAACACCTACAACCAGTACTGACTTCAATTAAAAAATGTCTTGAAGATAGCCCATCAAACCTGATTATATTGCAGAAGTGAGATCATTAATACTGCAAAATAAATCTCCCACTCTGCATTCAATGTATTCAACTCCTATCAGCTCTTGGCTGCCACTTATCTTCAGGGAGTGTCTTGTCCACCACTTGTTGCCCATGAGTCTTGACACCTTGAAGTATTGTTTTTTCAGATACTGTTCCTCATCTTTTAAGGCATATCCAGCCTCTTGCCATGGTTATTAACTTCACAAAGCTTTGAGTCCATCTTTCAAAAGTCAGCCAACATGCTCTTTGATTCAATCAAATACAGGAGGCGATGCCATCATTTGTCATCTTTCTACTCTGCGTGGCCTAGATAAAACTGTCAGAAAGGATTGTGCATTTTCTTTCAACTGGGTGTTCATTTAGGTTTGGGTTTTTTGTTTTTTTTTTTTTTTGCAAACAAACATCCAATAGCTGAACATCAAAAGATTGTATATTAATTAAAATATTCTTATTGACTGTAATATTTTCAAGGTTGAGTTTCTTAGCCAGAATACATAAAACCCATAATCTAACTGAAATAATAGACATTTTATAATATGTTTTCTATTAACCATGTTGAACAGCTTTGCTTCACGACAATCCTTAAAATTTTGGAGTTTTACATTAGACATTAAAAAAGAAAAAAATTCTGAGTCTCCATGAATTTTCAAAAGTGTTCTTTCAGTCTTTATTTACTGCTGGAATATGATGGATTTGTTCATAGTTTTATGATTATTTGCAATATTCAGCTTCATTCTCACTGCAGAGATACAAAAGTTCTGTATTTTCAGCATCATTGTTGAGAACTTTAGCATAGCCATCAGACAAATGTCACTGTTCTTTCTGCTCCCGATATATTTAAACTTCTCCTAATCAGCCTTAGATCCTAAAGAAAATCCAGTGAGTTTTCTGTAATCATCTTTATAAAACTTACTTGTACTTATTCCTATATATTGGCTGCTGCCCTGGGACCATTTTTAAATCAAGATGGTGCTCTACCTTTACTGAAACCCTCTTTTTGTATTTGTATCTATTCCAGATAGCCATGTGCTCCCACATCCTCAGCTGCTCCCCGGCTTTGGGAGACACTCTTGTAGGCAGGGCTAGAAGTGTATCAGGGATGTAACAGCACATCACATCTCACAGAGGAGATTTGCTGAGTCCCTCATGTTTTTGCAGCAGTCTTCTCCCATGGCCTGATGACCTGTGCTGAGACCTTACGAGCCGTGGAGGGAGTTCAGCAAGAGAGGAAAAACAATGGATAACATCTCTGTGCATTTTTAACTAGCACTTAACTGCTGCCCAAGAAACCAGAACAGCATAAGGATATCTCAGCAAATCCTCTGCTGACATCTTCCCTTCCCTGACAAAAGGGTGGAACACTGAAGAACTGTAGGGGAATGTAATTCCTTACATTAATGCTGCTTTCTTGAAGGGAAAAACTTTTCCAAACAACACATAACCTAAAGACCACCAAGCCAACTTGACCTCAGAGTACATTCAAATCTGTCATCATTCAAACTGCCTTCAACCTCCAACACTTTATCTTTTACTTCCATATTTTACCCAAGGCTGTGTGTGATGTTTGCAAACAGAGCAGTGCAGATGTTGCAAGCAGCTACAGACCTAAACATGGATTTAATGTAAAAGACAAGACCTATTAATGGCCTGCAAATAAGGAGAAGTAGGACCAAAGGTCAACACAATTTTAAGTAATAAGCTTCTATTTAGAAAGTTCAGCCTTATTTGGCTCACTTATTTAAACTATTTAAAAAAAAAAAAATTACCCCACTCCCCACAGACTTTTCCCAGGGATTATATGATATACACAATATTTGCCCTAACAGAGGACTACAACCAGTCCTGCACCCACCCAGTAAGGTTCAATTTGGTGCTTCAAACAACAAATAAATCATACATTGCAAACAGCTTCTATTGTAGCCAAAAGCAACAGGCAGGGAATGACCACCATGAACTGCCAGTCCAAAGTAAGTTTTGCTTATCTGAAGAAGTGAAAGAGAGGTGTCTGACTGCCAGTGAACTGCAGAAAGTGAGAGTACACAATTAAAAGGTATACTTGAAGAGGGAAAGCTGACACAGCTGTGCCTCCCTGCTGACATATGAAAATAGGCACAACAAAGAGCTGAATGCTCAGGACACTACAGCTGCTGGAAGTGAACTCTTCCCACATAATATTAATCTCCCCATATTCAGCAGTCTGCCTTGACTTAAAAAGCCCCACACAACTTCCTTCACACAGTTAAGAGCAAAAAAACTGTATTTTTGCTGCAATGAATTTGTATGTATAAATTTGTACAAGTGCCTTTGTGCTAGATTGACACGGGGTCTTTAAGAAAGATCACCCAAAGATCTGATGGCTGTCATACAACTGCCCCCACATTTCAAAATCCAGTTATGCAGCAGTACTTTCTTCCATCTTAATCATTGTCTCTTGCAGCAGGAAAAACAAGGTACAAACATTACTGTGATATCAGAAGGGGCGTTTTTAACTCATGCTGTAAAATAATTTAAAAATGTTGTTTCACAATTTATTAAGTTGCTCTAAGCACACATTGCTGTCAAAATGAGAATTCTAGCCCTTACTGCCATCACCTCCCTTGCATCAGTTCTAGGAATGACATGATTGCAGAGGGAGGCAGATCAGCCTGCTGGGCAATGAAAATTTAACAGCCAGAAAAAAACAAATCCCTCTTACCTCCCCTCAAAGTGCAGCTTTTGGAGAAGTGAGAAGTGTGGAGGACGTATTAAATGTGAATTGTGTGAAATTTTTGAAACTACGTCTATCAATATGGACAATATTAAAAGAACAAGGGAAAAAAAATCCATCCATTCACGAATATCTTCTTGGAGGAGGGGGGATGCAATTTTAAAATATTTCTACAATGTGTGGCAGCAGAAACAGTTAAAAAAAAAAAAGTCCTGTCCCTTTTTGCTGATTTCTACACCTAAGTTGCAACCACCTGCCTTGATCTGCTAATGCAAGGGTTGTAACACCTTGCTAGGAATTTGTTAACAAAATAATTTCATTCTTAAAAATTATCCTTAAGTGAAGGAAAATTATGCTGCCAAACAACTTCTCAAGTAACTGATTTATCACAAACTAGACAGAAACCAATTCTGCACACTTCACTATGATAAACAGCAGTGTTTAGTGGACTTCTTTCAAATGCACAGTACATTTATGTGTCTAGAAGCATTTAATCTTATTAAACCTTTTTTTTATGCCAGACTGCATATAATCTAAATTGTGATTATTCTGTAACAAATAGCATATGTATCCACTTCTGTGAGAGGAATGGCAAATTCATACACTGGAGTCACTTGAGTAACATTTCTTAAGAAAAAACGGTTGCAAAGATTTGGGCCCACAGTTCACTTAGTGAAAGAATGTCATGCATATTTTCAACACAGCTTCTTTGGTTCCAGTTATTCAAGAATTTTACAGGGGAAAAAGGTAATAACAAAATTAAAGGCAAGCACTCACAAAAGAAACCCATTCGTCTCCACTGTCTGTAGAAAGGCAGGAGGGGATTTTGATCAAGCACAACTGAGAAGACAGAGAGGTCCAGGCTCTCCTGTGTGATAAGACCACCCACAATAACCCAAATACAGCAAGTATTCTGCCTATACCACCACTTTGCTCATACTATAGAAGTAGTTGCACAAACACTTCAAACTGGGATAAATGACACCAACAATAAAATTAGAAAGCAATCCATTGATTTCCAGATGCTCATTTTGCACCTAGGTCACCTCCAATTCCCTGAGAAAAGCAGAAATACCAAGTGGCTGCACAGCAAATTAGATGGGAAAAGTTATCCAGATAAAATTAGCTGAGCCAAAGAAGTTTTGGGTAGGTCTGTTTTGGTTTTTTTTTTGAACCTCAACCAGTCCCCTGAGTAATGACACAAAGGAACAGCACAGTCCAAGAAGCACAGGGACATCTGGACTGTTTCTTTCTTTGACAGTGACAATTTTAAATGTTCAGGGGACTGTGGCTTCCCTGACCCTTCAAAATGCTTATTAACAAAACCAAACTAAATAAATATTAACAGGACAATACTGCCTCCCATTCTTGCTTCCTCCTGTTCTTCACACCTTACTGCCAGTTCCACACCTCTACAAAGTTAAGCTAAACCAAGCACTGATACAGCACATTGAACTGGATCAAGGAAAAAAATCAACTAAAACATTAGAGTTTTCTTCAACTAAACTAATTTTGCCACAGGAAGCCATGTTTAGTCCAGAATATTCTTATGAAGAGCTCTATTGTTGAGCCTCCACACCACAACACATATTTACCCTGTTTTCTAAGGTTTTACTCAAATTCCTTTTACTACATTTGAAACCTTACAGATTTCAGTTTTATTTGAAAGTGGTTATTTCACCCACACACAATAATGACTTCAGGTTGTTGCTCTATGGCTCCTTTTGATGGCTTTTATTAGTTCAAGTCCAATTCTACACCAGGCACTGCCTCTCTGCACAGCAGCTACCAAGACCAGCACCAGCCCATCAACCTTCTGTCAGCTGACACCACAAGGGCAGCTGCCTCTACACATGGATTTAAAAGTTAAAAGGCAAATCAGAAGAAAGTTGTGGGGCTCCCCACGGATCATCTCTTCAGAGTGGGAACACCACAAATTCATTAATTCTTGCAGATTGCTTAATGTCTGCTACGTGTTCGTTTAATGAAATTACTTTGTGTGCATACTTTACTCTGCAGACAAAACCACCAAGAGCCATCAAAAGGGTCAGAAAGCCTTACTTCAGAAAGTACCAGTGAAAATTTATTTCAGAAAAATATATTACTGTGTTCACATGGAAAAATGAAGATTAAAAGGGTTTTAGGCATCCATTTATTTTGGATTCCTTTCATCATATACATCTACTGCCTGGTTTCCAGAGATCTGAGGCCCTTTCAAGTACACTTGTAATCATAGCCTTTCAGATCTTGTTAATTCATTCACGTCACCCAAAATTAGAGGGCAGAGTTTTAGGTCTTGATCAGTGTGGTGGGGCTGTGGCACAGCAAAGACAACACATGCTGCTCAGGTTGGTCCAACATTATCTAACATCCAAACCAGTCCTTGCTTTCTGTGCTCACGCAGCTGCCCGGAATCTCTGCTGGCAACGAACACCGAGACTGTAAGACAGAAATATGGCTGAAACTGAAAACGTCTCTACTACATAAACAGTCAGTAAAGATGAAATCCATTACATTACCAGTTTCCAAATACAGACCTTGAAGAAAATGCCAGCCAGTGGATGGTTAAGAGTTTCAGCATATTGGGCCACATTCCAAAACCTTCAAGCCAGTTGGTAATTAACAGACATCTAGGTCCTCCACATGAAAGAAGTCTATTGTTAAAACAGTGACACAAATTTTTCCCTTCCTTTTCCTCGCCAGTCTCTGCCTGTGTTTTAAGATTCCCTTAGGACTATAACAGCCTATGATTTTAGAAGCTCCACTTCTCAAACAGACAATTTGTTAGACTTTTAGTTGCCAAAAATGCAAACATGCTTACACCAGAGGTAGAACAAAATTAATTTACGGGCTTCTCAAAAACCCATAATCTCCCCTTTCTTTCATTTAATACATGGAAAAAAATAATATCCAAATAACCTTTCACCATATCTACAATAGCAAAATAATTACAAAACATAGTAACAAAACATACTGAGGGCCTGTAAAATAGTCTGAGATGAGTCCAATTAGTGAGCAACATACCTACGGGAATATTAGCCCGGGTCTTCATAGATAATGATGCATCACAGCAAAATTTCTAAGATAAACCAAAGGCTGCCTCACTAAAAACATTTTGCTGGCAATGAATCTGTAAAGTAGGAATGATCTATGATCTGCATAGAATTGCCTGTTCACTGTTCTGTTACCTTACTCAAGATAGACACGTGAATAACAAGAGACTACATATAAACCACACAAGCGAATCAGTGTAATAGAAGAGAAGATTATGTTAAAGCTGCATTTTGAAAGAATGAAGTACAGACACTCCTCTGTAAAGGAGCAAGTTAAATCACCAAGGATAACAGGGAGGATGTGACAGAGCAGGAGCTGGTAGAAGTATTCAATGGATATGAAGACACTTTAAGAAGAAAAGAGTCAATAAAATTAAGAGCCAAGCCCATCAGAAAAGAACAAAAAGAATTTAAAAACATCAGAATTAAAAAAACATTTTCTGAATGCCCATGGCTTTCCAAAGTCTATGGCTTTGACTGCTTTGCTGTTTGTTTGAGTTTGACTGGTGTGCCTCTACCTCACCCAAGTCTATCTGGTCATATGAGGAAAAACCCAAATCCCGACTGCATTCAAGATGAAGAAAACATCCCTGAATAAGAGAACTAGATGAGTTCCTTTTGGACCAGGTTCACCTCCCACTCCAAGGAGCTACTTGAAATCTGCCTGTCTATACAATTGTTCATCTTAACTCTCTACATATGACCAGAACTATGTAATGAAAGCTTAATTCAGCAACTCAATCAACAACACCACTCATCAGGACAGTCAGTCCTTTTGCTGTCACCCCAACAAGGGTGCCAGCAAACATGTAGGCACGTGGGAGTGCTGCTCTCACCTCTGGGTACAGGTAGTCAGTCCAGGTCCAGACTGCAGAGCCCCAGGAAGCTCACACTGCTGCTGGAGGAGAGCTGAAGGCAGCTGGGATGTCAGATCAGCATCGCTTGTGAGCTTCTGCCACCTAACAAGTTTGGGAAGAACTGAGCTTACTGGTTCACTGGCAGAATTTGCTGCTATTTTGCAGAAAGCCCATCTTACAGTTCAAGGCTAAAAGCAAAATGAAGGAAACTCGGGCATGTTTCAAAAGTGCCTCATTAATTTTTGTCCTAAGTCATTAATTTTGTTTAAAGAAAGATGTATTTCCCATTATTTTTGCTTCAAATAGCAAGCAAAATCTATTAATACTTTCTACTATACTCATAAATTCTCTTTTGTCCGAGGCAGGCAGTCATGTTCTTTCAGATTCTTCCAGCACTGGGCTTCATCTTCTCTGCATTTGGTTTATTCCGTATATACAATTGTCAAGTCACAAGTGTTTCCTAACATTCAGTATTCACAAGCATATGTACTAATAATTCAGCAAAGCAAAATTAATCTGCAAGCATCATCTCATAACACAGAATATTCCAAAACCAAGAAAAGCTTATGCTTAATTTTAAAATTTACAATTACAAGGGAGAAGTCTCTTTTTAAAAACATAATAAACTACTATTTTTGCTGAGAGATTTGTCAGCACATCAGGAATGCTGAGCCACCTTCTTCCCAGCAATGTCACTGTGAGCTGTCTCATTCCTGTCTAGGGAGCTGGGCAGTTCTCATGGGCTGACCTTCAGCCACAGGTGTAGGCACGTCCGTGTAAACATTTAGAAGGTTTTATAGAAGTACAAAGCAGATGTAAAGCTGGACATCAAAATCTTCCGGAGGATCTTGGGTCAGATGAGAGCTCCAGGTCATGTAAACACAGCATTCCTGCCCCCAGAACAATCACATTTCTACCCCCTGCCACAAGATTGGCAGTATCTACAAGAGCGGAAATGTTTTGGCAATTATTTAAGCATATTATGTCTATCTCTACAGTTTTAAAGTGGTGGCAAAAAAGAAGTGACAAAAAAGCAATGTCAAACTACTATGTCTTTTTAAGAGCAGGGTTGTATTTCTGCCCCTCCGAAAACCACCTTTGCATAGCCTCAACGCAAAGCCAACGCAACTGAAAATTTTAAAGGGAGGTATAAACTTTAATTTTCACACTTGGAAAAGGGCAGCGATAATTTAGCGTTTCATAGGGTAGCGGCACAGCCAGCAAGGACGAAGAGCGGAGACCACCAGTGAAGTTACGCAACTCGTTCACGTAGCAAACGCTTTAATTTACGATACATTAATGAAGAGACCGCAGCCTNCGCCGGCGCCCCCACAGCCCCGGCGATAGCCCGGCCCCCCTCGGCCCGCCCCCTCCAAGATGGCGGACGCACCTCCAGTCCCTCGGCTCTGCCCCGCCCCGCCTGCACCGCCTCTCCGCCGCCGCGCGGCCCCGCCTCCTCCCCGCCCTTCCTC